>CM028344.1:26813297-27316859 GCA_016618105.1 Dendrobium huoshanense
ATGTTTACGTAATCTTTTGATTTTGAGACTTACGCCTCAAAACGCCTTGAGGCTTATGCCTCGCCTCACAAATGAAAAACGCATCAATACCCGAATACGCAATTTTAAACATTGGACCTGATGATATTCCAATAGAGGTGTGAAAAAGCTTAGGAGATGAAGGATTTTTTTGGCTTACTAAACTTTTTAATACTATTTGAAGACTAAAAAGATGTCAGATGAGTGAAGAATGAGTATATTGATTCTTATTTTTAAGAATAAAGATGATGCACAAGATTGTGCGAATATAAATGAATTAAACTAATGTGTCATACTTTAAAACTATGGGATGAGTTATGGAGTGTAGTTTGCGGCGTGATACTAATGTTTCTAAAATCAATTTGGTGGAGAAATCTAGAGAGAATAAAGAGGATCTACATATAATATTTATTGACTTAGAGAACGTATGATAAAGTTCTAAGAGAAGTGCTATGGAGAGTTCTTGAAAAGAAAGGAGTTAATAATGCTTATATTCAAATCATTAAAGATATGTATACTGGGGTTATTACTTCTTCAAAAACATGGTGGTTTGACCAAGTATTTTCCTATTTTGGTGGATTACATCAAGGATCAGCCTTAAGTCCATATCTTTTTTGCTTTAGTCATGGATGTTCTCACTATACATTTGCAATAGGATGTACCTTGGCGTATGTTTTTTGTTGATGATATTCTTTTTGTTGATAATAAAGAGGGAGTTGAAGGTAAACTTGAATTATGGAGGTCAACCTGAGAGCCTAAAGGTTTTTGCTTGAGTAGATCTAAAACTGAATATATAGAGTGTAATTTTAGTAGTAATGGACCCAGTGGGGGATTGTAACTTAGACGATCAAGTCATTGATTAGAGTACACGTTTTAGATATATTGGATCTATTATTCAGAGTGATGGTGAAATAGATGGGGATATTATCAGTAGAATTCAACGTAGATGATTGAAGTGGAGGATGCATTAGGCTTGTTGTGTGATAGAAAAGTCCCCCTTAAACTTAAGGAAAATTCTATAAGATGCTGTTGAGACCCTAATGATATATGGTGCAGAATGTTGGTCATTAAAAGAGAGGCATAATACTAAGTGTTGCAGAGATGAAGATGCTCAGGTGGATGAGTGGCTTTACCCTTAGAGATAGGATACGAAAGGAGTATATATGTGAAATGGTTGGAGTAGCTCCAGTGGAAGATAAGATTAGAGAGAGTTTGCCGTAGATGGTTTGGTCATATAAAACGACGGCCCTCCGATGACCCGGTTAGGAAAGTAGAGGTATTAGATTTGAATTATATTAAGATAAGTAGAGCTAGACCTAGAAAGACTTTGTTAGAAAATATTAGAAATGATATATCTTTATTAGATTTAAACAAGAATTTACTTTTAACAAGACACAATGGAGAAAAAGGATTTATGTAGTTGACCACACATAGTGGGACAAAGGCTTGATGTTGTTGTTGTTGTTGTAATGTTGAACTAACTGAAAATAATTTTTGTTGATTCATCTTCATTCTAACCATTGTTCAATGCAATATCTTGTTAGCTTTCTTTATTTTAAAATTAACAAGAATCTTGCACCATCTTTGTTTGTTTGTGCTTATTCTCCATTCTAATGTCACATTATCAACTTTGTTTAACTGATTGATTCTCTCTCATTCCAGGAAATGCATCCTGTGGGAGTACTACCTATGTTCACTGTAAAGCTGGAAGGGGACGTAGTACCACCATTGTTTTATGCTATTTGGTAATCTTTTATGTTTTCACAAGAACTTGTCTAATTTTATAAACTTTATTTATTTTTAAGCATCCATTTTGCTAATGCTGATGCTATATAGCCTTCTCTTCTTAGGAGGTTATGATATCATATTGTATCCTTGCTTGAAGGATCATGAGACACCTAGACATTTTTACTTTTACAGATAGAATACAAGAATATGACACCAGCTGATGCTTTGGAATATGTTCGTTTAAGAAGGCCTCGGGTGTTGTTAGCTCCATCACAGTGGCAGGTGTGAAGTCTTCTCCTCTGTTAACATCTATTTTTCGATTTCTTCATTAATATTGATCAATTCACAAAGGAAAACATTATGATAGTCTCTTTGAAGCATTTACCTTTTCTTTTCATATTGTTGCCAATGCACGCTTAATGATTACTGCAAGTGAGTATGCTTGCCACAAACAGCTCGTTTGCATACACAGACTCGTTCCTAACGAACACCCACTTCACCCCATGCCTCGTCCACCATAGATAGAAAATATCTATGGTTTGCAGACTTCCATGCATAAAACCTTACGAAAAAGTGTAAGGCTGATGTCTCCATCATTTACATTGTTATTTCCGTATTTGAATGATTTTTAATAAGTTATTTTTATCTTCTTTTTTTTAGCTGGTACTCTTTAATATTTGAAGTGTTAAAATATTGTGTGAATCAAGGTAACATGCCTAAGCTGTTTCTTGAAAGGATAAAACGACATTCAGTTGTAGACAATAGAACATTCCACACATTTCAATAAAATTTACTTAACGTTGCATGCATGTTGCAAATTAACATACCGTGTTGAAAAACCACGTCTTTGTCTTTCTGGAGAGGTCACAAAATTTAAGTTTACTTTGCATTACCAGTTATGGTAGTTGTTTTTTTTATGAGGAATGTTTTTTTTTGTATTTTCTTTCGTTTAATATTTTACGATTTGGTGAGTATCAATAGTTGTATGGGTTTATGTCTACATGCTTAGGTGGAGTCAACACATGATGCTACATTGAACTATAACCAGTTGAATGTTCATAAATAGGTCCAATATATGTTAAGTTGGAATTTCACAATTATCAGTTAAATGTTTATTAGGTCCAACATAAGTTAATGTCGGAATTTCACATATTATCAGTTAAATGTTTTTTAGGTCCAACATAAGTTAACGTTGGAATTATTTCATGTTCATTATGACCCAACTTTGTTGGCCTTGTACCTAGAAATTTTTTTTTATTTTTTTTTTATTTTTTTTATGTATAAGTTTGTAAATGCTATTAACTTTGGTGTGCAACGGTTGTTCTCTTTTATCTTTTATTTCTTGATGGTATAATTCTGAAAACAAATAAAAATTTTCTTGGCTCATGAATGTGAAGTCATGGATTCGCAAGTGTGAAGTGTGAAGTGTGAAGTGTGAACAATTGGAATTGTGCTGCACGTTTTCGATTCTTCCTGTTTTCTTTATTTATCCACCGTTTCAATTTCTCTATCTTCTTATACTTGATATAATCCTATTGATTTGTTTTTAGTTTAGTGGTGTGATTGGTTGTTTTCAATCAAGCATAATGGGAGATCTAGATTAGGCATCAACTTCAGATGCAACAAGGAACAGACTGCGTATTTTCATTTGGTTTCTGCATTTCTAATTTCTTTGACTAGTTCTGAGATATTTCTTCTGAAGTTGCCCTTTGTAATATTTACTTCCGGTAGTGGCATATTTTATTTACAATATGAAGAAATTATATATATAAAAACAAAATTTTCAATAGATATTTAAATATTTTCTATAAAATCCATTATTAAATTGGCACATGAACTGGAACTTTTATTACGTCCGGTGTAAGGACGTAGAGGAACGTCCGGTCGGAGGCAAAAATCCGCCAAAAAACTCGGTATTGCTCGGTATTGCTAGGTATTATTTGATAATAACGAGGAATATTGCTCTGTGAAGATCAATACCAAGTTATACCGAGCTGTACCGAGAAAAACCAAGTTGTATCGAGTTTTTTCTAGGAAAACTCGGTACAACTTTTGTATAACTCGGTATTTGCTCGGTATAGCTCGGTATAACTCGGTATTGGGTCTTCACATGATGGTATTCCTCATTATTGTTTGGTATTGCTCGGTATTTACTCAGTATTTCTCATTTTTTGGCGGGAATTTGCCTCCGACCGGACGTTCCTCTACGTCCGGTCGGAGGACGTAATAATCATGAGGTTTCATTCATGGCCACTTGACATTGAATCCAATATTAAAATGATGGTACGGGGAAAATCACTATGGATATCCTTACTACCAATAAGCAAGGTGCTTGGTTTTCACACAAATAAATGCAGGGGCGGTGGAACAATGAGTGTAAGCATGCCAAATATGAATGGGCCAAGACTTTATTCAACTTGGTTCGATAATTATTTTGCCAATATGAATGAACTCATGTTTGTTAACAAGCTAGAATATCTTGTTTTTATTTGGCTCATTTATTAATAATTGAACATGAAAAATAAGCTCAATCGATGACCATCAAATACATTGAAGAATAGTTTAATTGATGCCTCCAATTGCATAAAACAGTTTATGACTTTGATAATCAAGGTTCCTTAATACTTAAAGGAGTAAAAATATATATACTTTCCATGATTTCTAATGTCCATTTTATGTTTTAAATAACAAAATGCATGATTAAAATGAACTCTATATGTATATATCTTCATATATACATTTACATATTTACTATTTAATATTTGTATTGAGCACTTTTTTGAGTTGAACATAATTTATTTGGATCTTATTTGTGTTTGGCACGTTTAGTAAACGAGCTAAAAAATCTTATTCAAGCTTGGCTTGCATTGAGTTAAAGGTGAAACGGACAAGTAGTTTTGTTCATTGTTTTGTGGGCAACTTTTTTGACTGCACCGTTACGATCACATGTAATTTTGTTCATGCTCTAATACATGCCTACCTACCTATCTTCTGGGCCTTTTAACTGAGGATGACTTACGCAGGCTGTTCAAGAATATTATAGCAAGCGCATATCAGAATTACCAGCCAAGCAGAGCTGTTCACAGAAAAGTTGGCATGTAGGTGACACCGTCCTGATAACTGAAGCTGATCTTGAAGGGTATTCAACTAGTGAGGATTACTATCAAGATCAGATAATTTTACTAAACTCAGAGAAAGTGGTACTGGCCGAGGCTTCCCCAACTGTTTCTGTACTAGAGGATGAGGTGCTGATCACTGAAAAAGATCTGGAAGGGTATGAAAGCAGCAGTGACAAGGTTTCTGATGATCAGAGATTCTCATTATTTGGCATTACCAGATCAAGGCCCATGGTCTCAAAGCTAACTTGCCTCTTTTCATCCTTGAAATTTTCAAGCAGTAGCTCTCCTGCTACCAGCTTGGTTCATGAAGTCCCAGCTTGCTAAATTTATCCTTAGCTTGTAGGTCAGGAAGAAGTGAGGAGTAAATATTAGCGGTAATTGTTTGTGTGTATCATTAACGGTAGTAGGGCCGAATATTATCAATCCCGATCCCGAGGAAATTTGAAACAATAGTCTCATTACTTTTTGTTTGATTCACCCCACCATTTTTAATCTCTTTGGGCTTGTAAATGTTGTCATCATATCCGTGTTGCATAGTTTCCATTTTATTTTTTTGGTTTGTAGTTCTCTGTTGACGTTTAGTCGTTCGTCTCTTTATGGTTTATGAAGCTTTTCCTCCTCCAGTATCTTCCTTTCTTTTTGAAATTTCAGCGTGCATTGCTGTTTTCCTCTTATGCATGTAAATGTACGCATATCTGAATTTTAAAGATGATGATGAAGCTAATGCTGCAATTGTTGTTCCTAGACCCTTGTAATTATATTTGTAACCGCCTAGATATTATATTATATTTTTTTAAGGGATTTGAACTCTTAATGATTAAGGATATTACCATATTATTAATCACTCATTGGCAAAATGTTATAATTTAGCAAACATTTTGTGCATCAGCTGATAGCCCGCCCATGCATCATTCTTCTCTCTCTCTCTCTCTCTCTCTCTCTCTCTCTCTCTCTCTCTCTCTCTCTCTCTCTCTCTCTCTCTCTCTCTCTCTCTCTCTATCTATCTATCTCTTTAAAGGTTTTAAAGAGCATTTTATAACATGAATAAAGAAACTATTATAATGATAACAACTAAAAAAAGTAAATCTTGATACTAATCTTCTCTTTACAAAAGAAAAGACAGAATCCACTAAAGAAAAGGAAATTGCAAACACGATTAAGAGGGGCGCAAACAAAGTCGAAAGGATTATTATTTCCTTTCAATACTTATCTTTTTTCCAACAATGTTCAATTCTCATAATGATGTTGGGACTCAACCATTATTTCCTTCATCAAATTGAGGTGATGGAGAACATTTTATAACGCCGAAATGCAGAGAGCATCATTCTTCTCTTGGAGTAAGAAGTCCACCCTCTACTCCACTATGCTCTGTGCCATCAACCAGATTACTTCCATGAAATTAATTTTATTTTAATTAATTAGCATAATAATTTTTATTAATGATTAATTACTAATATATGTTTATTATAATTAAGATATCTAATTAAGATTGATGCAGGTACTTTTAATATAATAAATATCATAAAAATATAACTCCCTAAATCTTGAAATAAGTAGTCAAAGAGCTTTCAATAGTTAACTCTTATGGGACTTATTATATTTGAATTTACAGGATCCATCTGAGTTAACTCCTCCTTGCAGCCAAAGTGACCAGAATTTGGAAAGCTTTCATTAAAATGGAGAAGATTTGATCCTGATATAAAGGAATTAGTCTAGTTATACATCACAAAAATTAATTCATCATAAAGTTTTAGCCACCAGAGGAAAAAGTTGCTGAAGTTATCAATTTAGGCTTGGTTTGTGACGACTTTCTTACTATTTCTTGAAGCGGTTTTTCAATATAAGAATTAAAATTTTTGTACTAAAAATTGTTATAAGAAGCAATAAGAAAGTCTTCTCAAACAAAACCTTAGAATCATTGACGATGCTCACCCAAACAGAGTGATCTAATCTATAGTAAAGAGGTATTCGATGGATTCATAGAGACTTGTGAAGGCATCAATGAAGTTCATTTTACCCTAATTTTGATTCAAGTTGTGCACAGCTTTGATTGACCATAGTATAAGTGTTTAGCTAAGTTTGGCCAAATATTAGGCAAGTATCTAATAATGTCTATCAAGACTTAGTTCACAATTCTAAGCTGACCTTAAATAAGCTTGACCAAATCTTCTTGAGTCAAATTAATCAACATACTTATTAAACCCTATGAGCCTTATATCTTATTTGAGATTTTGATTATCATTAACATTATTAGTTGTATTGATTTTTTTACTAATATTTAGGCTTTCTAGTTATAATAATATTTACAGATATGTATTAATGTAATGCCAACTGAAGACTGGACAAATAAATACAATAGCAAGATATTTTTAAAAATTCTGAAAGATTAAGTTGTATTTATCAGCAAGGTTTTAAAATTGAACTGGACTAACTAGTTCAATCATCAGTTAGTTATATGGCAGGTCCATCCATCATAAAATTGTCTCTACATCGAATTGGAATGAGATAGTTGTCCCAATTCTTTTAACATGGCAAGTTTAATTATTGAATTATTTAAATAAATAAATAATTAAATTTAATATATTTTAGATAAAATATTAAATAAAACATTAAATTTGATAAATTAATTTAAATTTAATATATTTAAATTTTTAATAAGCATTAATTTTTATAATAATTATTTGCCAAAGAAGCAACAATTAAGTTTTTTCATATGACCCCATCATCCCACGTGAGTTCCTAATACATACTAACCCAAAAGGTTATATAAATTATACTAATAGAAAGTTTCCAAGTAATTTGAGCTTAAATATATAGTTGAGGTTCTCAAGTTCACAACACATATTTATTTTTATTATTTAATTATACACTTAAATATATTTTTTCTAATTATTAATGACAAATGATCTAATATGAATGATCTTTAGATGCAAATTTATGATGTTAATTTGGTATACAATTTATGGATGTAAATTATTTCTAAATATATAAAATAAATTAGTAATAATTTATAAGTTTATATGTGAATAAATTTATATTAAATGCAAATCAAATTTAGAGATTGAAGCTGTTTAAACTTAAAGTTATATAATATTATGATTTTTTTTTTTTAATTTTAGTCATTAATTTATATTATTGTATAATTATTATATTATTATATGTTGCAGTCCATAACCCCTAGCCTGAGATTTTGATGATGATAAATAATGTCGATTTGAATTACTTCATTATTTATTGAATATTTTGAATTTTGTTTTTGTCTGTGAGTACTAACATTTCAGGGAGATCGCATATTATTCAAGACAACAAGAAGACTCAAGACCATGTAGAGTAGGATGTGAAGTCTGTAATGTTGTAATTTTCATTTATTTTTTTGTTTTTGTTTTCCTGGAGTCTGACCACAAAGTGTATGCAAACTGTACAACCATGCATACACATAGGGGAGAGCTTTCTTTTAAGTGATTTTTTTAAACTTTTTATAGATCAGATGAACTACTGTGGCTTAATGGCTACCTGTAAAATAATCGTACTGTACGATCTTTATCGTACTATATGATGTATTTCTAATTATAAACCCTAGCTACGTGATTAATTTAAGTTTTTAAATCTTGAATTTTGAAATGATAATACTGTACGATCACATCGTATATTATAATATTTGAATACTTACCTAAATTAACCCTCATGATTAGTCAATTAAATCAAAGATTAATTACTAATTAGTGATCGCACTGTAAACATCGTATCAGACAATCCCTTGATTATTGAACTAATCATATTGGATGACATGAACATCGTATCAGATAACCTGAAGCTTTTAACAGATCGTACCAGACGATGAATAGAGATAAGTTTTGGTCATCCCAGTGTTCGTCTGTACGAACAGAAGGAAAATAACATATCGTATTGGATGATGGTGTATCACACTGGATGATGGTGTATCATAATGTATGATGTTGTTCAAAAAAATTGCTTATTCGTACTCCTTCGTACCAGGATGAAGGTTATTTTGAACTAATCATGCTGTACGATCTTGGATTGCACTTTACGAACGAAAATGGCTAAATTGAAAATTTAGAATTTCATGGAGCCTAATTTATATATGAAACCTCTGTCTTTTGAAAAAAATTTGAGAGAGGAACGTGACAAGAAGGGGACTTCTTGAGAGAGAGCTACTTGAGAAGATTTTGGGTTTGTGAGAGAAAGGAGAAGGTGAGTTTGTGAGCGAGAAGGAGTGTGAGGGAGATAACACGGTACAGTTGCTCCTAGCCTATTGAACGCTTGTTCCTCATGTGGCCCAAGAAGATCTTATGGGAAGCTTTCTAAGGGGGAAATCCTTCAAGGTCCATGTCCTCTAAGGTACTCTGCCTTCTCCAGCAGGGAGAAAAATGAGAAGGTTCGCTGCCATCACTTGGAGAGTGACATAGCACTTGGTACTCCGCCACACCGGGAAAGGTGAAAGTGACGTTTTGTAAAGGCTCCTTCGCCTTACTGTGGGGACAAAAGGAAAATTATTTTTGAGTAGTGAAATCCCCGGAGTGGAGGACTCTGGGAGTGGACGTAGGTCAAGTAACCAAACCACTATAAATCTTCTAGTGTAATGTTCCATTAACTGCACTTTACATTTCTTTTGCATCTTACATTTTCTATAACTACTTGGTGAAGATTATATTCTAGATCTTTATTTTGTGATTTAAAATTTCACTACCTATTATTGTAATCATGTTCTAATTAGTTGCTTCCACATTAAGTTAAGTTTTCATTTAAAATTAAAAAAAAAATTAAAACTCCTACTTAGGATTATTATTTTATTACAAAAGTTTCTAATTCACCGCCCTTTTGGCGCACCTCGTACTTTCAATTGGTATCAGAGTGGGGTTCCAAAAATAGTGTTTTAAAAAACATTTAAAAATTAATCATGACACATTTTGATAATCGTAATACCGCGGAAGGTTATTCTATAAGTCGTCCACCCGTGTTTGAGAACATACCGTTTGATTTTTGGAAAATTAGAATGTCTATATTTTTACAATCTATAGACTATCGTATGTGGATGTTGGTTCAAGAAGGCTACACTGCTTCTTTTAAACTTATGAATGGCATGAAAACTCAAGTACCTTTTAGTGAATGGAGAAATGAGGATAGGGATCTAGCATAATTAAATGCAAAGTGCTTAAAATTATTTCCTTTATGTATTAAAATATGAAAACTACATGAGGGTATCTACTTGTGCTACTGGTATGGAGATCTGGGATAGATTATATATCACGTACGAAGTAACTAGTGATATTAAACAATCTAAGTTAAGCATTTTATTGCATGATTATGAATTCTTTCGTATGAAACCTAGTGAAAATATATGTGACATGTATACTAGGTTCACCCAAATAGTGACAACCTTGCATGTACTAGATAGAAAAATGTCTAATTCTAAAAAAGTTAATAAGATTTTGAGATGCTTATCGAGTTCCTATGATGCTAAAATTATTACAATTATTGAAATGAAAGATTTAAATGTTTATTCAATTGATAATTTGCTTGGACCACTCATTGCTTACAAGCAAGGAGTGAGTCAAAGACAAAATGATGCAAGAGAAAAGAAGAAGAAGACCGTGGCTTTAAAAGCGAACAACTCAGGTAGTGAAAGTTTTGTAGCTGAGGAAGATGACGATATAGCACTGATGACCAGACAGTTCAAGAATTTTCTGAAAAGAAAAGAAAGGCGTCATCAGAATAATTGGAACAAAGGTAAAAGCTCAAGAACTACTAAAGTTTCATCTGACATGATTTATTTTGAGTGCAAGCAATCAGGTCAGCTCCAAGCTGATTACCCCAACATGAAAAAGCCAACCAACTAAAGGAAATGGTGAGGAGAAAGCTAAATATAAGAAAGGGAAGATGAAGACACAAAAGACATTTTGGGCCGACTCTACTTCAGAATCGTCAGAAGAAGAAATAGAGGAGGAGGTAACGAATTTGTGTCTAATGGCTAACGATAATCTTGATCAATCAGATCAAGACGAGGTATGTAAACTTTCATATGAAGATTTATTGATCATTTTTGAGAAAATCCATGACTCGTATAGAAAGCTAAAGAAATTGCATGCCAATCTTAATACTAAATTTAGTACGTTATAAACTAAGCATGCTAATTTAGTTAAAGAAAATTCTGATTTAGATAGAGATCACATGTTCCTTCTTGATGAGTTCGATGCATTAAACAAGAAACATATTAAATTACCTGATGCATACAAATCCTTGAAAACATCGTATATTGAATTAGAAACTGAGTTTAAAAAATTAGAGGAATTTGCATGGGAGATAGATAATAAGGAATATAGGCTAAAAGTGAAAGTGACAGCATATGAATATGAACATAACACATCGAAAGCAAAAAATTATAGCATTTGAAAAAGATAAGACATCATCCATATTAGCCAACCAAGAAAACCCGCGGAGGCATCCCCACCCACATAGGTTAGTGAACCCATTTCCCAGTGTTAGGTGCTTTTCCTGTGGAATGCTAGGTCATATAGCCCGCACATGCACGATCCACCATAGGACACACCAAGTGTGGAGACTTAAAGTGCATTCATCACAACATAGCATGTACATCTTATTCATGTAAGCATAAGGAGAAATCCAAACTCACTTGGGTCCCTAAATCTAACCCTAGTATGACTTTTTAGGGGTGCTCTCACAAAAGATCTAGTGAGAGCATTTGGTACCTGGACCGTGGCTTCTTGAGACATATGACTAGAGACTTGAAGAGGTTTATTACATTAGAGACCAGGATTGGAGGAAAAGTGACGTTAGGAGAAAACACCACCAAAAAAGTGGTGGGCTCAGGTATTGTTGGAAATGCTACAAATTTCTTAATTGAAAATATTTTATTAGTTGATGGTTTAAAGTATAATTTGTTAAGCATTAGTCAATTGTGCGACAAATGTTTTGATATAAAATTTCTTTCCAACAAATGTTTGATTAGTTTAAAAGAAAACTTGTATTAGAAGAAAAATGAATAAACAATATTTACATGTTAGATCTTGATTGTATTGAAAACTCAAATTCACTAATTTTAAAAATAATAATAGATGACTCATGGCTATGACATAGGAGACTATGCCATGCTAGTATGAAAATACTTAGAAATATTACCCAGAAAAACCTAGTTAAAGGCGTACCTAAGTTAGACTTTACTAAAGACCATCTATGTTATGCCTGCCAACTAGGAAAATAAATAAAATCATCATTTCATTCAATCAAGGATGTGAATACATCTATGCCACTAGAAATCCTTCACATGGACCTATTTGGACCTGTTAGCACAGCTAGCCTAGGTGGGAAGAATTATGGATTTGTAATCATAGATGACTTCACTAGA
The DNA here is from genome assembly GCA_016618105.1 of Dendrobium huoshanense. Taxonomy (NCBI): domain Eukaryota; kingdom Viridiplantae; phylum Streptophyta; class Magnoliopsida; order Asparagales; family Orchidaceae; genus Dendrobium; species Dendrobium huoshanense. Next base: position 26,825,547 of record CM028344.1, read on the forward strand.
TTTACTTGGGTAAGATTCCTAACACATAAGAATGAGTCATTTGAAAAATTTAAGATTTTCTCCACTTAAATTCAATGAAAATTATGATGCAAAATCTCAACAATCTATAGTGATCATGATGGAGAATTTCAGAATGAAAGAATTGAATTATTCTATCAAGAGATAAGAACAGAGCATAACTTCTCTGCCCCTATAACTCCTCAGCAAAAATGGAATAGCATAAAGAAAGAATAGAATCTTAGTAGAAGTTGTTGCTAGGAAAATGTTAGCTGAGTACTCTCTTCCTGGATATTTTTTGGGTAGAAGCGGTAAATACGATGAGTTATGTCTTAAATAGGGTGAACATTAGGTAAAAAATTGAATAAAATGCCTTATGAATTCCTTAAGGACCGTACATCGAATCTTTTATACTTACATGTATTTGATTGCAAATATTTCATCTTAATAAATGGAAAACTTTCCTTAGGAAAATTTAATCCCAAGGCTAACGAGGGTGTCTTCTTAGGTTATTCATTTGTAAGTAAGGCCTATAAAATCTTCAATAAGAGAACCCTAATAGTAGAAGAGTCCACCAATGTAGTGTTTGATGAATTAGATAAGTCCAATAAACCTAAATTTGAAGAAGATGAAGTAGAGGAAATTCAGGGAGTAGAAACTATGACTATACGAGAGAGGGGAGAACCTCAGGAAGATTTGCCTATAAAATGGAGATACTCTTTTAGTCATCCTAAATAATTAATTTTAGGGGACCCATCAGAAGGTTTAAGAACTAGGCATGGACTTAGGAAGGAGGTTAGCCATTCCGCATTCATCTCTATGATAGAACCCATAAGTGTAGATCAAGCTTTAGGAGATGAATTATGTATCTTAGCAATGCAAGAAGAATTAAAGTAATTTACTAGGAATGATGTGTGATTTAGTCAAGAGACCGAAAGAACAGAGTGTAGTTAGAACAAAATGGGTCTTTAAAAATAAGGTGAACGACTCAGGAACCATAGTAAGAAATAAGGCCAGATTAGTAGCTAAGGGTATAACCAGATTGAAGGCATAGACTTTGAAGAAACCTTTTCCCTAGTAGCTAGATTTTAGCTTTTGCTTGCTTCAAAAGTTTTAAATTGTATCAGATGGACATAAAGAGTGATTTTCTAAATGGGGTAATCAAAAATGATATTTATGTTGAGCAACCCCTAGATTTAAAAGCTTATAATATTCAAACCATGTATTCAAATTAGAAAATATACTTTATGGATTAAAGAAAGCACCTAGAGTTTGGTATGAAAGACTTAGCCTATTCTTACTAGATAGAGGATTTGTAAAGGGTAGTGTGGACACCACTCTCTTTCTATAAAAAGGTTAAATATGAAATTTTCATTGTTTATATTTTTGTGTATGACATTCTGTTTGGATCCTTAGATAAAACCTTATGCGATGAATTCTCAAAAATAATGAGTAATGAGTTTGAAATGAGCATGATGGGAGAGCTTAATTATTTTCTTGGTTTCAGTGTAAAATAAATAGAAAAAGGAGCATTTCTTAGCCAAACAAAACACATTAAGGATATTCTAAAAAAATATGAAATGGACAATGCTAAGCCCATGAACACTCCATTGAGCTCTACAATTTAATTAGATGAACATCCGAATGGAAAATCAGTAGATCAGAAAAAATATAGAGGAATAATCGAATATCTCCTCTACTTAACTACCAGTAGACCGGACATAATGTTTAGTGTGTGCCTCTATGCCCAATTTCAAGCTGATCCTAAAGAGTCACATAACTGTGGTCAAGTGAATCCTTAGATATCTACTAGGCACCCCGAACTTAGGAATTTGATATCATAGGCACAACACTTCAGTTGAAATCTTAGGGAACTTAGATTTTGATTTTACAGGATGTAGGGTAGATAAGAAAAGCACCTTTAGCACCTGCCAATTCATAAGATAATCTTTAATTTCTTGGTCCAGTAAGAAGCAAAATTCGGTAGCCCTCTCAATGACTGATGTAGAATATATAGTAGTAGGAAGTTGTGTTGTATAAATACTATGGTTGAAATAATAACTTCTAGATCTTAGATTACCCATAGGAACCATCCCAATCATGTGTGACAACATGAGTACAATCTGCATATCTAAAAATCCAATTCAACACTCTAAATATATATATATATATATATTAGACATCACTTCATAAGAGATCTTGTAGCTAAAGGATACAAAATTATAAAATATAGCTATAGGAGATCAATTGACAGACATATTCACGAAACTACTAGCCTACAACACCTTTAGCACTTTGAGGAAAAGACTTGGTGTCATCGACATTCATGCGTGATCCAAAAAAAAAAAAAAAAAACAAAACCAATAAAAAAAATAAATAAATAAAAATTGGTCTATGGTGTTTCCTGATTGTCACACACTCTCCACACTGAACCCCAAAATTGATATTTTTCTTTTCTCATTGTAATGTACGATCCACATTCATATTGTACGATATATCAAAACTTCATAAATCACAACCCTCTTTTAAACCAATGGTCTAGATTCAGTTTCTTCTATATATATCATATTGTATGATTCTTGTCATACTATATGATCCACGTGGCTGTGCATTCAATGCATTCAAATCGTTTGGTATGATATTATTTCACTTCATACTATACGATATATCTTCTTTATAGTTTATGATCCACATGTACAAACTGATTGGGATGAATTAAAGTCGGTCGGTATGATATAATTATGATTCATACTATATGAACATCCGTTTGTACTGTATGAACCTTTTTGTCAATGGTCATATCTATGACCCCTCGGGACAAATGCAATTCCTTCAGATCGTACTGTATGATACAGATTGTACTATATTATTTGACCACATTTTCCCAATCGTTTGTGCAGACGACATAATTACACATTGTACTGTACGATCCTTGATTGTCTGAAAACTCTATAAATTAGAGGGCACCTAAGATCACTTCACTCATTCCTTACCCACTTCACTCAGTCTTCACTTGATTTTACTTGATGGGAAGCTCAAGAAAATACGACTGACTCCTCCTAGGAAGCTCTTTTTCCACTCATCGTCATGACAATAGCTTTTTGTTCGACAAAGATGAAGAAGCATATCATAAGTTCAAGGCATGCAAGATTACCCCCTCTCAAATACTAAATCAAGCCAGTGATGAGTTTATTTGCATCCACTACTCTCCAATTCCTACTCACCTTGGCATTCCCTTACAATTCGGAGCTACTCTTTGGATTTTTGGCAAATCTTACTATGAACGTAGAAAACTTGACCCCCACTTCCTTTATATGTTGACAAAAGATAGAAATCACAAAATCTAATCTTGCATAGTACATTGGGCTTTCTAATGAAGGTCCTAGAGCCCGCTCGTTCCTTACAAATGAATTTGATTGGAGTGCCTTTAATTTAGTCCTTAGAAATATTACTTTTGACCAACACCAACCACTTGTCCAGTCTCTAACCCAAAATGTCCGTATCATTCAACATGTTATTCACACATCAATCATACCCAAAGCTGGCGATATGATTCACATGACCCCAATCCTATCTATTGTCACCTACCTTATCATGTGAAACACTAAATTTGATGAAGCTGAATTAATTCTTGATTATATCTAAAATATGACCATAGTTTACCTTCCTACCACCCGTAGAAAACTCAACTTAGCCCTTGGCCACCTCATAGGTTACATTATTCACCACAAATACTAGTTAACCTATCATGGTGAACCCGACAATCTACCTATTTTTTATATAGATGTCTCCTTCCATATGCTATTTTGTCGGGGGCAAGTGCATGATGAGAAAGATGTTAAGAGAGTTGCTATTTGCATGTTTTACATTCTTGCAACTTGTAAAGTTTTGATGATTCAAAATATTATTGTTTTAAAGTTTTGTTTTCTCCTAACATTTTTAGAAGAATTGTTTTTGCTCTTGTGTGGACTAATATTCAAGATAATCAAACTCCAGACTAATGAAGAATTCGAATCAAAATTTAGCATAAGATAATTTCTAAAATTGAAGCTTGTACTTTTCATTATATTGAGTTTGAGAGGGAGTGATTGTAATTAAGTAACTTAGCACACACACACACACACTTGGGGAGATCTTTAAAAAATCATACTGATCATATGGGATGAACCAGGTTCGTATGGGATGATCAAGTCTATTATCCCCTAAGAAGAGAAATGGAATGAACAGGAAGTGAGAAAATTTTTCTAAGTCCTGATCATCCAGACGAATTTTTCTATTCATTCCAAGACGAAAAGCTCTCTGGAAAATTTTTGTTCAGACGAAATCCTATTCATGCAAGGATAAAATGCTCTCTCTAAAAATTTCATCAAAACGAATTCCAATTCGTCTCAGGATGAAATACTCTCTGGAAAATTTTTGTTCAGACGAGCTCTTATTCGGCCCAGGACGAAATGCTCTCTATAAAAATTTCATCCAGAAGTACTCCTATTCATCCTAGGAAGAAAATGCTCCATCCTTTCAAATTTTGATAACGTCCTGTAGTTTGTCGAAACCGACCCATGGTATAACTATTTATTCCGGACGAACTTAGTTCGTACGGGATGATAATTGGTTACGAAGTCAGTTCATACCAATATACATTGGGTTTGTATGCAACTGATTTAAATAAATTTGTCCAGGATGATCAACGATCGTATGAGGCGATCCACTATATACAGACTTGAATATCAGCAGTTTTTGGACAATTTTTTGTGTCTTTGCTATATAAAGTCCAATTAGAATAGCCTCTTAGTCTTTTTGCCTACTGATCTTCATGCCAATTGAAATGAGAGTCAAGAAGAGTGTGTGAGAGAGTGTTTGAAGGAGGATTCTTACTATTGGAGCATGAAGGATTCACTTGGTACTCAATGGTAAGAGTCTCCACTTGTGGTTTATGATTACTTCACTCTTTTCACTCATCCTTCTAGATTTTTTGTGAGAAGATTTGTCAAGGAGATCTGGTTCTCTGCCGACACTTGGAGAGTGTGAACAGATGAAGGGTTCTCTGCCTACACTTGGAGAGTGTGAATAGACAAAGTGTTCTCTGCCTACACTTGGAGAGTGTGAACAGACAAAGGGTTCTCTGCCTACACTTAGAGAGTGTGAAAGGATAAAGGATTCTCTGCCTACACTTGGAGAGTGTGAAAAGATGAAGTTTTCTCTTCCTACACTTGGAGAGTGTGAAAGGACGGACGGTTCTTTGCCAACACTTAGAGAGTGTAAAAGGATGACGGTTCTCTGTTGCACCTGGTAGTGGTGGAAGAGAGTTTTGTAAAGGCTTCTCCGCCTTGTTGTGGGTGTAAAAGGAGAGTAACTAGTGGTATTAGTGCAATACTCAGAGGGTGCCTCCGGGGAGTGGATGTAGGTCGTGTTTGACTGAACCACTATACATCTTGTGTCTTTTTATTTTTCAACTGCCTTTAGTTTTATTGTTTAACTTATGGTTGAAAAACATTTTCTATAAAATTTATTAAAGTAAACTTTTGGTATAAAATTTTAAAAGAAGGTAAATTTTTAATTACTAATTCACCCCCCCTCTTGGTTAGCCGTTGGGACATAAGATTAGGTTTAACAACCTAATTCATATTGAATAAGTTTTAACAAGTGGTATCAGAGCTTTGTTTCAAAATCATAAGTTGATTAACATTAACGTAGATGGCTACATTTGGAAATCGAAATACACTTGAGGGTTACTCTATAACTAGACCTCCATTGTTCGAGAATATTCCTTTTAATTTTTGGAAAACACGCATGTCTACATTTTTATAATCACTTGATTATCGTATGTGGATCTTAGTTCAGGAAGGGTATACAAAATCAAATAGATTAGTTGACGGAGTTAGAGTTGAAACACCTTTTGTGGACTGGATAGTAGAAGAACGTGACTTAGCACAACTAAATACCAAATGCTTAAATAGTTTCTTTTATGCTCTTAAATCAGAAGTTTACATGTGGGTTTCTACTTGCAAGAGTGGAAAGGACATATGGGATAGACTTTGTATAGCTTATGAGGAGACTAATGAGGTTAAGCAATCTAGATTTAATATCATGTTGCATGATTATGAATTATTTCGCATGAAACCAAATGAATCCATTTTTGATTTGTACACAAGATTCATACAAATAGTTACCTCTTTACAGGCATTGGGTACGGAACTAACGAATGCTGAAATGATTAATAAAATTCTTCATTGTTTGCCTACTAGTTATGATGCTAAAATTATTACAAATACATAGTCTAAAGATCTAAATATTTACTCTATTGATAATCTTCTTGGATCGCTAATTGCATATGAGCTAGGAGTTAGCCAAAGAAAGATTGATGAAGGTGAACCGCGAAGGGAGAAGAACATAGCACTAAAAGTGGAGGAATCTGAGAGTGAACACTCACAACCTGAGGATGAAGATGACATCGCACTAATGACTAGACAATTCAGAAGTTTTCTGAAGAGAATGCAGAAGAGACGCTAGCAATAGAATTGAGGTAAATTTAATAGGAATGTCATGGTTTCAAATGATGTTATTTGCTATGAGTGTAGGAAACTTGGACATATTAAGACAGATTGCCCAAAACTCAAAGCCACACCTAGCAAGGAGAAGGTAGAGGAGAAACCAATTGTGAAGAAGGGCAATAAAAAATTCCAAAGAGCTTTCAAGGCTGACTCAGCTTCGGACTCGTCAGAGATTGAAAAGTAAGAGGAAGTCACTAATCTGTGCTTAATGGATGACAATCTTGATCAATCAGATTAAGAAGAGGGTCGCTCTCACACAAGACCACATAAGAACATATGGTACCTGGACAATGGATGTTCAAAGCATATGACTGGAGATACTGCATAATTCATATCGCTGGAAGCCAGAAGTGGAGGCAAGGTTACACTTGGAGATAACACCACAAGAAAGGTGGTTGGGTCAGGTATGATTAGAAATCTTAAGAATCTTTACATTGAAAATGTGTTATTGGTAGAAGGCTTAAACCATAATTTTTTATGTATAAGCCAGTTATGTGATAAAGGATATTGAGTAAAATTTTTTCCTACTAGCTGCATATTAAGCCTAAATGGAAATGATATTTTGAATGGTATAAGGGTAAATAATATGTATATGCTAGATTTAAATTGCATTCAAACTCCTACTACTTTTTATTTAAAAACTATTTCTGATGAGTCATGGCTTTGGCATAGGACACTTTGTAACTCTAGCATGAAAAATCTTAGGAGGATTACCCAAAAGAACCTAGTGAGAGGTATACAAAAACTAGACTTTACTAAGGATTACCTTTGTTATGCATGTCAATAGGAAAATAAGTGAAGTCCATTTTTCAGTCCAATAAGGATCTTAGAACTAGTAAATCATTGGAGATTTTGCATATGGATCTTTTTGGATCAGTTGGAACTGTAAGTCTAGGAGGGAAGGTATACGGATTTGTGATTATGGATGATTACTCTAGATTTATATGGGTTAGATTTATATTTCATAAGAGTGAATCATTTGAGGAATTTAAAAACTTTTCGACTTGGATTCAACAAAAGCTAGGATGTGAAATTATGACTATACAAAGTGTTCATGGAGGAGAATTTGAGAATGAAAGATTTAAGGATTTTATAAGGAGAAAGAAATTGATCACAACTTTTTTGCACCTAGAACCCCTCAGCAGAATGGGGTAGTCGAAAGAAAGAATAGAACATTAATAGAAGCTGCTCGAGCCATGTTGGCAGAATACTCACTTCCTAAATATTTTTGGGCTGAGGCAGTTAGCACTGCATTTTATGTTCTGAATAGGGTTAATGTGAGATCTAAATTAAATAAAACACCCTATGAGTTACTAAAAGAAAGAACACCTAATTTGTCACATTTGCATGTTTTTGGTTGCAAGATGTTTATTCATAAGAATGGAAAATCTGTCTCAAGAAAATTTGATCCAAAATCAGATAAATGTATTTTTATAGGATACTCAAGTGTTAGAAAATCTTATAGAGTTTTCAATAAAAGAACTTTGATAATTAAGGAGACCACACATGTTGTATTTGATGAATCTAGAATTTTGGAAGGGCCAAATATGATGAAATTGAGATTAACTCCCAAAAGATTGATAAAATAAATTTGGAAAAACATTTGGAAGAAAATTTGGAAGAAAACTTGGAGATAGATAAACCTTTGCTTAGAGATTTGAGATTTTCTAAAAATCACATAAAGGAATTGATAATTGGTGAACCTAGTGAGGGTGTAAGGACTAGGCTTGGATTAAACAAAGAAGTAAATCATACAACCTTTACTTCAACCATAGAGCCCACAAATATTGATCAAGCACTTTCAGATGAATTTTGGATTTTGGCTATGCAAGAAGAGTTAAATCAATTTATTAGAAATAAAGTTTGGGAATTAACTACAAGGCCAAAGGATCAAATTATAGTTGGAACTAAGTGGGTATTCAAAAATAAAATGAATGACTCAGGAGTAGTCATTAGAAATATGGCTAGATTAGTTGCTAAGGGGTATAATCAGATTGAAGTGATTGATTTTGAAGAGACTTTTGCTCCTGTAGCTAGACTTGAAGTAATTATGATTTTGTTAGTCTTTGCTTGTTTTTGAGGATTTAAGTTATACCAAATGGATGTAAAAAGTGCCTTTTTAAATGGGGTAATTTAAGAGAATGTTTTTGTAGAACAACCTCCAGGTTTTGAAAATTCTAAATACCAAAATCATATTTTCAAACTGAAAAATGCATTATATAAATTGAAACAGGCATATAAGGCTTAGTATGAGATATTGAGTACATTCCTACTTGATAGATCATTTGAAAAAGGATGTATGGATACAACTCTCTTTTTAAAGAAATTTAAAAAGGATATACTCATTGTACAAATTTATGTGAATGATATCATCTTTGGATCTTTAAATAAAAATCTTTGTGATGATTTTTTTAAAATAACGAGTAGTGAATTTGAGATGAGTCTAATGGGAGATTTAAGTTACTTTCTAGGCTTTAGCATTAAGTAATTTGAGGAGGGTATATTTTTTAATCAGTCAAAGTATGTTAAGGACATCCTCAAAAAGTATGAAATGGACAATGCTAAACCTATTAGTACACCTATGACTTCCTCAGTTTAGTTGGATAAGGACCCTAAGGGATAATCTGTTGATCAAAATAAATTTAGAGGGATAATTGGATCTTTGTTTTACTTGATAGCTAGCTGGCCCGATATCATATTTAGTGTTTGTTTGTGTGTTAGATTTCAATCAGATCCAAAAGAATCACATTTGATAGCAGTAAAAAGAATTTTAAGATATCTGTTAGGAACTCAGAACTTAGGAATTTTGTATCCTAAGTTTAGCTCTTCTTTTGAAATAATTGGTTATTCAGATTCTGACTTTGAAGGTTGTAGGGTGGATAGAAAGAGCACTTCTGGAACATGTTAGTTTATTAGAAGTTCTTTAGTCTCTTGGTTCAGTAGAAAACAAAATTCAGTAGCCCTATCTACTGCTGAAGCTGAATACATTGCATTAAGAAGTTGTGTGGCACAATTACTTTGGTTGAAACAATAGTTGATTTATTTAGGATTAACTATAGGCACTATTCAAATTTATTGTGATAACATTAATGCTATTTGCATTTCTAAAAATCCTATTCAACATTCAATAACCAAATATATAGACATTAGGTATCATTTCATAAGGGATCATGTATCCAAAGGAGAAATTAAACTCACTCATATTTCTATAGAAAATCAACTTGCATACATTTTTACAAAACCTTTAGCCTTTGATACTTTCAGTGCATTAAGAACAAGGCTTGGTGTGATCGATTTGAATGCTAATTAAAATGTTTCTATAACATTGATGTGTGTTCTTAGTTAATATTTTGTGTGTATTTATGAGTGTGTTATTTTCTGTATTTGTAATTTTATGTATTTTTCTATTATTTTTTTAGTGTGTTTATGCTTTATTTTTGATTGAGTGCATGTTTTTGAAAAATTGAGTAAAAATCATCCAATACAAAATTATTTTCGTACAGGACTAACTGTGTTGTGTGTTAACTGTCGGATTTAAACCGTCTGCGTACAATTTTTAGTTTTTAATTTTCACTTCATCTGTACGATCGTCTGGACAAAATTTTCAAATATCTGTACAATTGGTTGAGAGTTAAATGGATATGGTCGCTTTTAATATTATTTTTGTATGTATAAACCTTTGGTTCGTCCAGACGAACGCTTGGCAAATCGATGTTGGGGACGGTTTCAACTGCCATTAAAATAATCTTAAATTTTCCGATCGTTCAGGACAAACACATGTTCGTCTTTACGATCGTTTGGTCAAAAGTTTGTATGAAAGGATGCTTCGTAATTTGTGTGATTATGAAAAGTCGTTTCATTTTGGACTCATTTGTTCGTCCATATGAATTTTTTTCAAACAGGATGAACTAAATTTCGTACGGGAAGAAAATATTTTCATATGTTCAAACAATCATATTTCATTAAATTCATCGATTATGAACTCAACAGCCACACTTACACATCCCTTTCAGAACCCTTTCTTCCTTTAGATCTTCTCCATGGAAAGTTCAAGCAAACGACAAAAAGTTCTAGCCAAGGGTTCACACAGAAATTCTAGCGATAACTTTCTATCCAAGGCCAATGAAGAATCATTTCCTAGATTTGCCTCCGCTAATATCACCCCTTATAGAGTTCTTATTCAAGAACAATTGACCTTTCAGGTAATGAACTTGTATGCTTCAACTCAATTTGGTCTCATTCTCACACTAGTCCACCTCTACAACAAAGAGACCTTTCATTATTTCCTAGAAAACATGTCCTTCAATTCTGATCATTCTATCATAAGGTCATATGTTTTTAAGAAGAAAGTAGAAATCACAAAGGCAGACTTAAAATTTTTTTTGAACTTAAGGACTGAAGGGATTAGAGCTGATACCTTAACCACTACTTCTGATTTTGATTAGACTAAAATTAATGAATTGATTAGAAGAATTATATTTAAGGAGCATATGCCTAAAGTGTCTTCTCTTGTTCGTAATGCTCGTATCATCTAGCATGTTCTTCGAACTTCAATAATTCCTAAAACTGGTGATATAGTCAACATTACTCCTCTTCTCTCTATAGTAACCTACTTGATTATGACTAAGCAACCAATAGATGAAGCCCAACTAATCCTTGACTATCTTTGTGGACTTTTTGAAATTGGTCATGTCGCTCATAAAAGAAAGAAGAACATTGCTTTAGGACATCTTATTGCCTACATTTTGGAGAAGAAGTATGAATTGGTTCATCCAGTTTAAGATTTTGTAGAACCTCTCTACTACAACGAAAGATCTTTTATCGCAATCTTCAACAAAGATGAACCAAGTAAAACACATGTTATTATTAACTCAAAGGAGGAACCTGAACCTGCACCTGCACCTGCTAGTGAACCAAATTACCAAGATTTGGTTCAGAGATTTGATCGTTTAGAGTCTCATTTTGATCAAAGGTTTGATCAAATTAAAACTCACCTACAGCAGCAGGATATTCAATACAATCAGGACATGGGGTATATGAGATAGCAGATTAATGATATTAGTTTCAACAAGCTTATGATAAGCAGTTATTTTAATTTCTTCAGTAATGTACCTCCTCCTCCTTCTCCATATCAAGGCCCATCATAGTGACTCATGTACTTGCTTATGATCTTATTAGTTGATATGACTGTAATGTGGTAGTTTGTGATGTATTTTTCTTTTGATTATGATGTAGTTTATTATGTGTTTGTTTCATTTGATGTTTTAGTATTTGAGTCTTTATGTAGTATTGATATCATTTTTTAAATTGTAATATTCATTATAATGATATCAATATAAGTTATATTGTTTTGGTTTTAATCTGATTTTAAAATGTGTGTTAGCCCATATGACAAACTTTAAAATTTTTGATGTTAAGAGTGCTATGCCTTGAAGTGCAACTTATAATTTAATTCATTAGAAAATCTAATTTTTCTAAATTTAAGTTTTGCTTATAACTTGATATAATTAAGAATGTCAATTTTATGTCTCTTTTTAGACTATATTAATGTTCAATATTATTATTGCAATTGTGATGTTTCTTTATTTTGTATTTCACTTATCAATAAATATTGATGCACTTAAAAAAATTTGAAATTTTTTATTATTGATTTTGGAAAGATCAAGATTACTCTTGAAAATTGTATAAATGTACAAAAATAAAAAAGAATGCGCAATGGTTCTCAATTTGAAAAAGAGGCACAAAATAAGCCCACAAGTAAAAAGATGCACAAAAATGTGTCATAACTATTAAAAAAGATGTGCAAAGCGCCACATGTGGTAGTTATTTCTTTTCACAATCTTTTAATCTCTTAATTAAAATTGATCTTCTGTACATTTATATTTAGTATTGAAATTTGAAATATACAAATTTTATATTCATCTTTTATGTAATGATTTTTTATATCTTAGTGTCTAAATTGATTCATGTTTTTGATATGTACTTTTTATTATCAAGGTTATATCTCTTCTTAAATTCTATGAATCATTTTTATTTAATTAATGATTTGATTTTATTTACAATATTTATTTCAATTACTTTCAAGTATCAATTATCAACGGATTATCATATGGCTACATTTCTGTTCTTTTTCTTCTTCTCTTTTTACTGTTGTCAAAAAGGGGGAGAAAATATTATTCGTATCGTATCTGTGTGCTTGTTTTGTATCGTAGTTTTTTTTGGTTTTATGTTATCGTATTGTTTTCGTATCTTCGTATCATATCTGTTTGTATTTAAAAAAAAGATAAAAGATAAAATTGTTGTGCAATGCCTCCTTATTTTTATATGTTCATCAATTCAGGGGGAGTTTAGGAGATTCTTAGAATATGAAATTTATACAAACAATAATTGTTTTTCCATCATAAAAAAGGGGGAGATTGTTAAGAGAGTTTCTATTTGCATGTTTTACATTCTTGCAACTTGTAAAGTTTTGATGATTCCAAATATTATTATTTTAAAGTTTTGTTTTCTCTTAACATTTTTTAAAAGAATTGTTTTTGCACTTATGTAGACTAATATTTTAGGATAATCGAACTCCAGACTAATGAAAAATTCAAATAAAAATTTAGCATGAGATAATATGTAAATTGAAGCTTATACTTTTCATTGTATTGAGTTTGAGAGGGAGTGATTGTAATTAAGTAACTTAGCACACACACACACTTGGGGAGATCTTTAAAAAATCATACTGATCGTATGGGACGAACCAGGTCCATACGGGACGATCAAGTCTGTTATCCCCTCGGAAGAGCAATGGAACGAACAAGAAGTGAGAAAATTTTTCTAAGTCTTGATCGTCCAGATGAATTTTTTTATTTGTCCCAGTACGAAATGCTCTCTGGAAAATTTTTGTTTAGATGAAATCCTGTTCGTACAAGGATGAAATGCTCTCTGTAAAAATTTCATCTAGACGAATTACAATTCATCCGAGGATGAAATGATCTCTGCAAAATTTTTGTTCAGACGAGCTCCTATTCGGCTCAGGACAAAATGCTCTCTGTAAAAATTTCATCCAGACAAACTCCTATTCATTCCATGATGAAAATGCTCTATCCTTTCAAATTTTGATAATGTCCTATAGTTTGTCGAAATTTACCCATAGTATAACTGTTCGTACCGGATGAACTTATTTCGTACGGGATAATAAATGGGTATGAAGTCAATTCATACCAATATAAATTCAGTTTGTATGCATCTGATTTAAGTAAATTCGTCTAGGATGATCCACGATCGTACGGGACGATCCACTATGTACATACTTGAATATCAGCAGTTTTTGGACAATTTTTTGTGTCTTTCCTATCTAAAGTCCAATTAGAACCGCCTATTAGTCTTTTTGCCTGCTGATCTTCATGCCAAATGAAGGGAGAGTTAAGGAGAGAGTGTGAGAGAGTGTTTGAAGGAGGATTCTTACTATTGGAGTGTAAATGATTCACTTGGTACTCAAAGGTAAGAGTCTCCACTTATGGTTTGTGATTACTTCACTCTTTTATCTCGTCCTTCTAGATTTCTTGTGAGAAGATATATCAAGGAGATCTGGTTCTCTACCGATGCTTGGAGAGTGTGCACAGACGAAGTGTTCTCTACCTACACTTGGAGAGTATGAACAAACGAAGGGCTCTCTATCTACACTTGGAGAGTGTGAACAGACGAAAGGTTCTCTACTTACACTTGGAGAGTGTGAAAGGATGAATGGTTCTCTTCCTACACTTGAAGAGTGTGAAAGGACGAAGGTTTCTCTGCCTTCACTTGGAGAGTGTGAAAGGATGAAGGGTTCTCTGCCCACACTAGGAGAGTGTAAAAGGACAAACAATTCTCTGCCAACACTTAGAGAGTGTAAAAGGACGACGGTTCTTTATAGCACCGGATAGTGGTGGAAGAGAGTTTTGTAAAGACTTCTTCGCCTTGCTGTGGGTGCAAAAGGAGAGTCACTAGTGGTATTAGTGAAATACTCGGAGGGTACCTCTGGAGAGTGGATGTAGGTCATGTTTGACGGAACCACTATAAATCTTGTGTCTTTTTATTTTTCAGCTGCTTTTAGTTTTATTGTTTAACTTGTGGTTGAAAAACATTTTCTACAAAATTTATTAAAGTAAATTTTTGATATAAAATTTTAAAAGAGGGTAAATTTTTAATTACCAATTCACCCCCCACTTGGTTAGCCGCTGGGACATAAGCTTTAGTTTAACAACCTATTTCATATTGAACATGTTTCAACAAAAGATTTTGATGACGAAGGAGAGGATGCTACAATAGGAGAACCTACTCCACCAAGACGACATGCACCACAACGAGGATCTGCTCCTGCTTATCCTCATTATGATCTAATAGAACATTTCAACCAACTCCAAACCTGACTTGACTCTCACATTCAAGAACAACACCAACAACACGAGGAGGACACACATTGGTTTAGGGAAAGATTTTCCTTGATTAATCAGCAGTTAACTTTCATCGACCAATACTTTTAGCAATATCCACCACCACATGATCAGGATCCTGCTTTTTGGCTTGTCACAATCTTATATTTTTATATGTTTTGTTTGTTACTCGGTGATGTTAAAAGGGGGAGAAGCTTGTTGCAGTCTACTTGATTTAGATGTTTTGTTTACCTTTTATTTTACTTATGAAATACATGTTTGTTTATCTGTTTGTGCTTTTATTTATTCTTTTATGTTTCCTTAAAAAAAAAGAAAACAAAAAATTATGCTAATTTATTTATCGACAATATTATTTGATATCATAAAAAAAGAGAAGAATATCGTAGTACATGACCCCTAGCCTGAGATTTTGATGATGAAAAATAATGTCGATTTGAATTTCTTTATTATTCATTGAATATTTTGAATTTTTCTCTTATAGGTGAGAACTAAAATTTCAGGGAGATCGCATATTACAACAAGAAGACTCAAGACTGGGTAGAGTAGGATGTGAAGTCTGTAATACTACAATTTTCAATTTTTTTTGTTTTCTTGAGCTTGGCCACAAAGTGTATGCAAATTGAGCAACCATACACACATAGAGGGAAGGCTTTCTTTCAAGTGATTTTTTTTTTCTTTTTATAGATCGTACTGTATGAGTTTCCATCATAATGTACAAACTATTACGACTCAATAGCTACCTGTGAACTAATCGTATTGTATGATCCTCATCATACTATACGATGTATTTCTAATTTGAAACCCTAACTGCTAGATTAATTTAAGTAAGTTTTTAAATCCTAAATTTTAAACTGATCGTACTTTATGATCACATTTATAATACAAATATTTGAATACTTACATAAATTAACCCCCTTGATTAGTCAATTAAATCAAGGATTAATTATCAATTAATGATCGTACTATATGACCCTGTTCGTATTGTATGATCAATCGAGACTATTTTTGATCATCCCGAACATTGTATCGGACGATCCCTTGATTTTTGAATTAATCATAGTGGATGATGTGAACATCGTACTGGACGACTTGAAGCTTTTAATAAATCATACTACAAAATGTAGATCATACACGACGATGAATAAAGACGAGTTTTGGTCATCCTAGCATTTGTCCTTTACGAACAGAAGGAAAATAATAAATTGTACTCGACGATGGTGTATCATATTGTACGATGTTGTTAAAAAAATTATATATTCGCACTCCTTCGTACCAGGATGAAGACTATTTTGAACTGATCATACTTTAGGATCACTAAGACCCATCCAGAATCCAGATTTAATCCTAGACCCTAGGATCCACTCTAGACCTTAGGATCCTTCTAGATCTAAGACCTTAGAGCCTATTCTAGAGCCTAGGATTCCCTTAAATCCTAGATCTTAGAATTCTTCTATACTTTAGGATCACTCCAACTTCAAATTAAACTCCACCCTTGATCAACCTCAATTTTAAATCAATTCCTATATTTAATCCACTCCAATTTCAATTTGATTCCTACCTGTGATCAATTTGAATCTCAAACTCCATCCAATTCAAATCCAAATTAATTCAAACTTCAAATCAAATCCAAACCCAGAATTCAGACTCAAATCCAAACTCTAGAGGCCCTGTCCTAAACACCCTTTTCAGAGATTTTTCAAACATTTCAAAACCCAGTCAAATGATCTCTGATTCAGGGTCTATCACTTGCAAAGTGATAAGACATGTCTCTATAGGATACCCTCCAACTTTGAGCTCATTCTGAGGTCTCTAACCCCAGAATCTGAATTAAAATTCAAAGGCTATAAAACCTTCAAATATTTACAGCCTATGCCACTGAACCTAACCCCTTTGAGATCTTGACCTTGGAACCCTTATCCAAGCCTCCAATCACTTCTAGACCCTTGATTTTAACCCATTGAGCAGTAAACTGCATTTTTCAGACCCATTTTTGACCATAGTTAACCAATAGGTCAAAATTGACCAAAATACCCCCTATGGGGCTCAAATAGGGATTTCAAACCAAATGAGCTCCAAATGGGATGCAACCACCTTTGACAAATTTCAAATGTCATTTCAAATCTTTTGAACCTATTTCCAACCCTTGAGTCAACCTGGTTGACCAAGTCAACTGGTTTGACCCAAGAGGCCCTTTAAGGGTCCAAACATGTGTTTTGACCCAAATGACCTCTCTAAGTCATCCAACCACTTCCATTAACCTTAAAGTATCATTTCAAACCTGTTGAGCCCAAACCCAGACCCTGGGTCAACCTGGTTGACCAAGTCAACCTAGGTTGACCAAACAAGCCCTTAAGGGTTCAAATAGTGATTTTGACCAAATTGACCCCTCCAAACCCTGGGACCACATCCAGTAGACTCAGGATGACATTCTGAATTTGTTGAATCCATTTCTAGCCCCTGAACCCATCTGGTTGACCAAGTCAACCAGTTTTGGCCTAAAAGCCCGTTAAAGGCCCATTAAGCCTTCTTGATTCAATTGACATGCATGGCTCTTGGAACCACCCTCCAATCCACCTAATCAACCCATTTGAATTACCTAGGTGCAAATTCCATAACCCTTGATGGGGTTGACTGGTCAACCAGTCAACTCAAAGCTTAAAGGACCATTTGTATGGTCAAACCCTTCAACCCGTTGAACCTAGCTCAAGCCACACCCATCCAGCCATTTGAAGAGGTTTCATGACCTGCTCCTATGCCACATCAGCAACCATTGACTAGTTGACCGGTCAAAATGGTCAATCCCCCCCTTAAACCCTATTTTTCATGGTCAAAACCCTATTTCCTCCCTATATCACATGCCTAAAAGCCTCTTTTTGCTTTATTTCCCTAACTAATCCCTGCTTAAGCTGCTCCAAGGGCTTGGCTTAGGCTATTTAGGCAATGTTCCCTCCCACTCATCCCAAGTCCACCCAATGGGAATGAGGCATGTCCAGCCCTTTCCGCAGCCTTCCAGCTTTCCCAGGGACAGGTGGCATCATCTGGAGAGCCCAGGAGTCAATCCCAGCCATCCATTTGGCTTGGGGGCGTTTGAATAGGGGGAAAAGGCCCTAATGCATAACATTCAAACCCTAACCGTCTCTCACTACTCAAGCCCTCTCAAGTCCTGCCCCCTGTTCCATTGAGATCCCCAGACATCTCTCAACACCCTCCCACTGAAATCCCTCCGGTCAAAGGCCTTTTCCAGCGAGATCCCAGCGATCCTAGCTCAAATCCGTTCCAGGAGATCTAGCACTCGATCCAGGAGCTTTCGAGCCGAGACGTCTTCTACAAATAGGAGCGTGGACAGTCTACAAGCGCAACAAATCCATAAACGGTCTAATCCGTCCAAAATCAAGGTGAAAAACTCAAACCCTAGCCCTAGGGACACTAGTTTAATTAGCTTTTTATTAAGCTTGTTTTAAGAAAAATAAATTACTCCCCATTGATTCTCTTCACTTAGGGAGTCTAAGTTTAAAATTTTAATTCATTTGATGCACGGGATCGAGAGAACAAGTCAAAAAATGGGTTCTAGGGCTCGGTTCGCTGGCTGCATGAACTGAGCCCCATTTGGTCCGTTGATCTCTCGATCAACGGATCTGATCGCGCCGTTCCGCCCATTGATCAACCGTGTACTCGATCCCGTGGCTCAAGCTGCGGTCTGGCTCGATCCCAGCCGTCCATTCAAAACCGCGGGACGAACTCTCTGCGGTTGGATCTTGGTCAATCGGATCAGACGGCGGGATCTAATCCCCGCCGTTGAACGATCCAGGCGTTCGATCGAACGGTCCGCAGCGCTTGCTGACGTGGTTAAGTGAATCCGCGTCCCGCGCTCTGCAGCCGACGCGTGGATGACTGCCGCCTTCCACGTGGCGTCCCGCCGTCGCCGCGTTTTGGTTGGACAAACCAAAACGCGCCACGCGTCTCGCCGGCGCCGCCGTTTGACTAATAAATAGATTTATGTTCTTTTTAATTAGCATAACTTCAAAAAATTATAATAAATAAAATACAGAACCAAAAAATGAGTATAATATATCAAACTGTTCATAATCTTATCTAGTTTTTTTTAAAAAAACAATGAGACTATTTTGATTATTATTTTATTAATAATTTAAGAAATACAGAAAATGACTTTTTATTTTTAATTAAATATATATAAGCTATATTACTTTGAAATTTGGCATGATTGTCATGGGATACATGAATGATTTCCAGAAAAATTTCCAGACTTATTTGAGTAAATTTTAATATTAATTTGAGTTATATGATTATTTTGATAGTCTATTGATATTTAATTAAATATTATGATAATTATATCATATTTTAAAAGTTATTTTCAAATGACTCCAAAATCAGTGGATCTCTCAAGTTTCAAAATTTCATTCTAATGTTATTTCAAATTATCTTATTTGAAAATTAATGTTCTTATAGGTTTACATATGAAAATACCTATATTTCAAAATTATTTTAAAATTATATATATATTAAACCTTTAACATAATTGAGAGATCTTTTGAAACTTTAAACCTAGATTGAGCTTAATTGAATAACATTGATGGGGAGTGATTAGTGTATAGTTGTGCTTCAACTATTCACTAATCAAGATTTAAGTTAAGTTGATTATGTTAGTTCTTGCATGCTTAAGGTACACACACCACCTAGTCTAGGTTCTCCTAGATTTAAGGACTTGAGTGTGATGCATATGTATTTCATCCATGCTTGTTCAAGGGTTAGAGAAGGTTTGATTCAATCCTATTTAAATCTAGTGACATTAAGGACAATAATTAAGGACATGTTTAGAAAATTTAGAATATTTTCAATAATTAGGATTCACTTCTTCTTTAGTTGGAACTTCAAACACTTGAACCTAGTGACATGTATAGCCACTAGGAAAATTTTCACTAATTCCTAAAATCATTTAGATCCCTAATTAATTTTCTAAGTCTTAAACCCTTAATTAAGCCTTTAAAACTTCTAAAAATTGTAATAAATCCAATTTAAATCCAAAAATTACATATAAACCCTCAAACTGACCAGAATCTGGTCCTTAATCCATGATAATTGAAAGCCCCTTGATTTGACAGCAATTTAAACCCTAATTTAATTTTAAGTGAAAATCAATGTTTAATTAAGATAATTTATTAATAATAATTAAAAAATCCCAAAATCTCCCAAACACTTGGGGATCCCTCCTTAGGTTATTTATGACCTTTGGAGGTATTTTAAAGAGATTGGGAACTTGTTTGAAGCAAAATCACAAAAGAGGCCCTCTAATTAAGAAATTCCTAAAATTCATTAAAATGCCCAAACTTCGATAATCCATAACTAATTCCAGAAAAATCCAAATCACCCAAACTCACTTGCATTCAATTCCTAATAAGGTCTAATATTCATTAAAAATATTAAATTCCAGAAATTTGCAATATTTCAAAAAGTCAACAAATCGGTCAACTTTGAGTCAAAACTAGTTCAAAGCTTCAAACCTTCGTAATAAAATGTAGAAAAATCCGATTTCAACGTATTTACCTTCCAACTGATCGTAGTAAGGTCTAGTATTTTAATAAAATACAAACATTCCAGAATTTGGGTTTAATCAAAAAGTCAATTTTCAACCCCTTAATCAAATCATTAAAATATTAAAAAATTCATAAAAACTCAAATTTATTCTAAAACTCAGAGAATATTGGTTTAATGCTTAAAACACTTAACAAATCCTTTAAAACACAACAACCACCCTAAAGTTGAAGTTTATTGGCTGGACTACTCCGGGCTGCGGGGCTAAGTGTCCTAAGGAGGCTGGTTCCTCGAGCCTGGTGGCACAACGCCACGAATGAATTCTAAAGGGTGTCAAACCTTAAAATGGATTAATTCTCAATTATTTAACATTCTAAAAATCCCTAATTCAATTAAATTAATTTGGTTTATCAGCTGGACTACTCCGGGCTGCGGGGCTAAGTGTCCTAAGGAGGCTGGTTCCTCGAGCCTGGTGGCACAACGCCACGAATCAATTAATGGCAAACTTAAATTAATCAAGATTTTAAAATCAGTAATGAACTCATTTCTTTATATTAATCAACTCCTTTAATTCCAACCAACTTAAATAACTTAATCAACCCCGATTGCTACTGGGTAACCCAGGCCTACGAGGCTATTAGCTTAGCCCCAAGGAAGGTGAAATAAACTTCACGGCCTCGGTGTGAAACAAAGGTAGTAATCAATTAACTTTTAAAATATGCCTAATTAAAATTCTTAATTCATTAATACTTAAATTTTAATCTAAATTCCCTCCTAAGCCTTAACAAATCCACACTTTTAGACAACTTCAATTAATAACCCACTTTAGGATCTACCCCAGCCACACGACCTTTCTCACACACTTTAGATGATGTGCTAGGACAACCAACTCTAGATCTAGGTTAGGCCGGTGTTTACTTTACTGCTGTGTGCCGGATTTTTTCGTAGTTTTCACTGCATGTTGTGGATGAAATTACTTTGCTGTGTCTGCTTACTTTTTCTGTATTCTGTGGATGGATTGATGTGTTTGGCGTCTAGATTACCCTTAGGTTAGGTACGATCTAGATGTTGACACAATTTTCTGCAGGTGGCCACGCTCATGCAGGGCAATATAAAAAAAGGGGGCAAATTAAAAATGCATAAATATTATAAACTCTTTGCACAGGTGCTTCAGCTGCCAAAGCCCCCTAAATAAAAAGAGCGTGGCCAGTGTGTTTACTTTCTTTTCTGCTCATATACAACTGCTTGGGAATAACTGCTTTTTATATATTAATTGCTTAGGATAACCCTGCAGGTGAGTCTAGATTTTTATTTTGGTATCAATGTAATTTGTGCAAGTGTCAAGTGTTGTGAAAGTTTATTTTGAGTTGGGATACATAGATCCAAAGCTTGGATTCCAAAGAGGAAAGGATACCCCTTTGGGGAACATTCCTTTTCCATTTGGAAATCCAAATTTGGATCATACCTCTTCCTTACCCAAAGAGGAAAGAGTGGCCTTCCCCTTTAGAGGGGAGTGCCCTCTTATCCATTTGGGTAATCTGCTACGAAGATTCCAAGAAGATTGAAGAAAAAGAGTCCAAAGAAGAATGAAATTGAAGATTTGAAGATTTGAAGATTGAGAGTATCCCACTCAAAATAACTTGCGTCATTACTAGGTTTAGAATCCGGGTTGTTGTCAGTGGTGCCCGGCCACTTTACTTTCTGTAATATTCTGGTTTGTAATAAGCAAGGCAATTCTGCCTATGGACATTTATTAATTAATTTGTATTTCATGTAATGATTTGATTGCCTTTAGGATTACTTGTTTTCACTAGTTTTTTTGGCGATTGCATGCCGCTCTTTGTTTTCGCCTGGATACGTGAGGCTCGTGAGGGTGTGAAAGTTTTATACTCATAATCCTAAAAGTCTAAGATTTTAGTGAGTCTAAATAACATAGAAAGATAACGAATATAGGGAATTAGCTGGGGATCGACCCCAGGGTTGCATGCATATTTCTGCATTACTCTTTCCTTGTTTTAGACCCTTCCCCGCCTGCGGGTAGAGTCCGGATAGTCTGACCTATGAGGACGAGGTGCCGGACCTGGGGAAGTCCAGTCTTCTAAAAAATTATTTTATAAGCCTGTTTTAAAATTTCAAGCATACTTGATTTGGAAGTTGTCAACCAGCATGCATTGCATTAGATACAAATTAAAAGAGTCAAAATTTTAATATCATAGTCCTTAGCATTTTAGCACCCAACATAAGTCAAAGGGGCCAATTAGGAGAATCTCTAGATGTCGGCCCCGCCTCCCCAAAACTTTAATTATAACGTCCCTACCACTCTTTCATAAAAGACCGGATTCATGTATTTTAAATCGATTAGGTGGTTAGCTGGCTCCCCAATCCAGGCCGGGGTAAGTTCAGATCTTGCACTGCATTAGTTAGGATCGGACGACTGTGGTCCAGTGTCCAAAATAGATTTAGGTTCCGGGGCAGATCTTTGATTATAAGACCCCAAACTTCGGGAATCTAATCCCAAATTTCTAATAAAATGCTCAACTCTAATTAAATATCATTTCAAATCCAAAACATAAAGCCCAACACTTAGACTAAGTTGGGACACTTCCGGATGGTTCTGGAATCTCAAAGTGTCCCCTACCTCTCATCCTTTAACTCCGTTAATAACTGTTCAATTTTGATCCATTCCCTTTTGATTTTCCAATAATTCTATTCATACTTTGATATCACTCCTAGAAATTCTAAACAAAATTTTGCCACTATTTTAATCGAGAGTTTTCGTAGGGGATTTTATCTCCCTACGATGTAATTAACTACGAGGGCTTGCGCTCGTAGGAGATTTAGAACCACACACACCTGATTTTAAAATTGATTTTTCAAAGTTCAATTAGATTTCTTTGGGAAAACTTAAAATACTAAGTGATCATTATTATCATATTTAAAGAATTATCATTGGACGATATTTTCTCCCTTCGGAGAGATATATCTTTCTTTGATAAGGCTTTGGATGTGAACCTAATGATCACACTTCTTGAATATTGTAGCTGGATATTTAATTGAACCTCATTTTGACCCTTCGGGGTCATATGAATTTCTCTTTAGCATCCGCTCACAATATTCAAGATGGATTTCACAATTCTAAGTCTGAACACCGTTATGAAAGCTTACTTTCGTCCTCCGGGGTGATATACTCTTTCTAACGAGTCGATTCGACCTTAGAATTAGAACTTAACCTTAATCTTAAAATCCCCAAAGAAAACTAATATTTTCAAAACATATTTCCAAAATTCCACCAACAAAAAATGGCACGCCCGGTGGGACAAATCTCTCTCTCCATCTTTAATAATGGCAAAATTTTGTTTCATCGGTAGTTTTAACTATCATTTCTTCCGTTGGTCCCTTTGCTCATTTCTTCCTTGGGTGAGTGTGGCCAATATCTAAAATAATAACAAAATACTAAAAGAGAGGTTCCACCTCTAAATTTGGCTTTTCGTTCTGATTTTGACCTTCTGCCCCAGCATAGCCTGTGAGGCGACAGTGTCAAATCAGATCTCTGGATATCCTTTTTAATTTCATGGATTTATGGTCGATAAACTTTTCGTTCAACATATAAATCCTTAAAATTGAAAAGAATTCAAATTTTTTTTTTTTTTTTTTTTGATTCCATTTCAAACCTTTTCAGTTTTAACCCCCTCATGTCCCCTTTGACTTCTAAGGGTGGGGAGGGTTAAACTATTCCTTTTTACTTGGGTTTTCTCACAATTCCATAAGCCTTCGGGCAAGGGGAAACTCTGTTCGTTGTGTTTTGGAACCTGTAAGAAAACCCCTTTCAAATTCTCAAAATTTCCTCAAAAAATTTCTTAAACTCTAAGTTGTCATGTGTTACCCCATACGATTTCCTTGTGGGCCAACATATGTCACACTTTCAAAAATAATAACAATAAAATACTTTTTTTACCACTCTTTTAAAAAAAATCTAATTTCAATCATTTTCTTTAACTTTCAGAAAATTTCAAATGGCTGGCCAACTGATTTTCTCCTTTGACCGAGAGTTGTCTTCGACTGTTAATGACCAAGGGAGCACTGTTATTTTTGGAATGGGATTTAGTACCCTAGAGCTCTCCATGGACGGACACCAGATTGTTAGTTTGGATGCCAGTAAGGAAATTCCCCCAGTAGTTGAGTTAATTGTGGGATCTGCACCCACCTTGCCAGTAGTCAGTGATGATCAGAAACAGTCTGAACCAGTTGTTGAGCCTCCCACTGAAATTAAGTCCGTTTTTGAAGAAGGGTCTAGTTCTGGACTTAGATTCACCACTAAGAATCAAAAGAAGAACTATTTGAGGAGACTAAGAAAGAAAATCTCTAAGGCTAAGAGAGTTCTACCCTTTAAAACCTTGGCTCAAGTAGAACCTGAGGCTGTTGAGGAGCTACCTATTCCTGCTTCCTCTCCCCTCCTAAAGGGAAGTCGCTTTTACCCCTTGGCTTCAGCTCAAGGGGAGGAGAGGATAGCTAGGATAGCCCGTTCTCCACCATGCCCGGTCGACTACTCGACCAAGAAAACTCAGAAAGAAAGACATCTCCAAAAGACGAGGACTCTGAGAAATATAATTCATACCTGCGCTGCACAGACTGGGCAGACTAAAGAAGAATATGTGAAACAATTGAAGGGAGTGATCTCACATCGCTTCCAAAAAGAAGTGTTGAAGGAAGAAGTATCTGAAGCAAAGAATTTAACCCCTCAATTCGTTAGAAAGAATAAGAAGTATGCTAGACAGCCCGCTACTTCAGTACTGGTTGATGGATATCACTGGGTGCCACGCCCTCTGTCCTCTCAAATAGAGGGTATTGTGTTGACTGGGTCCGAGAGAGGCCGCCACTCTACTGGTAGACCCCCAGTACCCCCACATAAACCTGTAAGATTGGCCTCAGTGATTGTCAAACCAAAGGGGGTTGAAGTTCAAAAGTCTGTGGACCTTAAAGGAAAAAGACCTAAATCTCCTGAAAGGAAATATGTGCCAAAGAGAACTAAGTTGGAGAATCTGCCACCAATCCTAGAACTTCTAAGTTCATTCTGCAGCTCCAACGAATTTCAACCAACCCTACTCCGAGTTCAGTTGAATTGATGGATGTTCAGGCTAGTACTCCAGTGGTTACAGTTGATAGTCCTGCCACAGCCAGTCTGACTCCAGATCCAATAGTCACCGTTCCTGCTACACCAGTTGATGATCCCCAAAATTCGAGTGTCGTTCCTAGGCCCCTTAGTCAGGTGTCTGAGGACCTTACCTTACCAGATGTGGGAACTATCACTCTACAAGCTCCTACTTCTCCTGAGGAATATGTCCCTCTCCCTGTAGAGGATGCCACTCTTCTGACTACCAGCTCTGGGATAGTCGAAGAGGAGAGAATTGACCAGGATTTAGAAATGGAAGATGAACCGGATACAGAGTCTCAACCAGATCCTAATCCAAAACTTACAGAAATTATTGCCCTTATGGATTCTAAAGAGTTGTTTGATATGGCTGAGTATAAAGGATACTTACCCCTTGACCCTAAATCAATTGGGGATAGACCGGTCGAGGAGGTAGTCCAAGAAATAAGAAACATTTTGTTGAACAAAGAGGGAATGGCTTCTTTTGACCCTGATACGGATGATCTCCTTGGAGATGAAGATGATTATGTTGGGGGCATTCATGTGGTAGAAACTAGAGGGTCTAATAAAGAAGCTGAGCCCAGCAAGCGCCGATTTGTTAAGGATGATGATCCGCATGCTGTTGGGTCAGAGTCAGATGAGTCTGTGAAAGATAGAGATGAAGAACATATAAAAAACTTGGAGACTCAGCTTGCTAGCATGATGTCACAAGTTAGAGAAATGCAAGAGAAGTTGGACAAATCACAGCAAGAGTCTTTTATGATCCACCAGTCAGCTCGAGAACTCACAGAAAAGGCCAAAAGGGCAGAACTTAATTCCAGACCTCTCGAGTCACCACCTGTGACTCTCCCTTATCCAGTAGAGACACCTCCAGTTCACCCTGCAGTCTCCTCCATTCCTTCAATCCCACCTCAGAAGGATATCAAGCAGTTAATTGAGGACCAGGTAAGGGAGGCCTTAGCCCATGCTCAAGGAACTGTGTCTATTTCAAAGGGTAGACCCTACCCCAAGGAATATGACTTATTTCCTTACCCAAAGGGCTTTGTGCCACCAACTTTTAAAGTTTTCACTGGAATCGAAAATCCGAGACAGCATCTGGCCCACTTCCGAGCAAGCGGTTGCAATGCAGGGGGGTCAGATGCTCTACTATTTTGCCAATTTGTGAGTAGTCTATCCGGCATTGCTTTTAAATGGTACGCCGATCTGCCCAACGGTTCAGTAAGAACCTTTAGCGACCTAGAAAACCTCTTTCTTAAGAGATTTTCTGGAGCGCAACAACGCACCACCGTGGGCGATCTCGTGGTTGAAAAGCAAAAGCCGGGAGAGTCTCTAGTTGAATACATCTTGAGGTGGCGAAACCTCTCGATGAAGTGTGAACCCCAGTTGCAAGAACAACATGCCGTGGAGATTCTTTTGAAGAATATCCACGGTCCTGTTGCTTTTCTCCTGAAGGATTTCACTATTAAAACTTTTGAGAAACTTCTTAATAAGGCTAGCAATTTGCAGGAAGAGGCTCCTAGGATGCCATTCTTACGAGAGCAGTCTGAAGAAAGGAAGGGTCCAAAATTGGTGAAAACATTTGAAAAGAAAGCTGTGGTCTCAGCAGTAGATAAAGGAAAGAGGCCAGTGATTAGTCAGCCTAGCATTCCACTTCCACCACAGCCGCCTCAGAAGCAGCCCTTTCAGATAGTTCCTCAACATACTAGAGATCCCTCCTCCATCCCTTTTTGAGAGAGATTGGCAAAGCCTTATCCATTTAAAAGGGAGTCAGTTAAGAAGATCTTCAGAAGTCTGTTAAAGAAGCCAGATTTTCAGTTGCCAGAGGCTAGGAGGCCTGAGGATGAGAGCAAGAAAGATGATCCCAAGTATTGCCCGTACCACAGGATGCTTAGTCACCCTCTTGAGGACTGCGTTGTGTTCAAAGATTGGCTTGAGAGGAACTACACCCAAGGTAACATCATAATACCTAAGGAATACTTGGTTGATCCAGAAAAAGCTTCAATTAAGACCATTTCAGGTAATCCTCTTAACTCTTCTTGTTTTGTTGAAGATGGTTGGGACATTGCTTTGTCCCGGGCACTTAAAAAGTCGATTAACAAGTCTTTTCGTCTTTCTCAACAGCTGACTACGATAGCCCAGGCCCCGGTGTGGAAAGTTGACCTGGACGCTTCGCAGAAGGATGTTGAGCCACTTCCCTCTCCAGTAGTCTTAGGAACTACTGAGAAAAATGTAAAAGAAGAAAAATTTGATTTTGTAGAGAGGAAGTGTGTAGATGAGAGATGTATTAGAATGGCGGATGGTGGTGTTAAAACCCTTTCCCCTCTTTTGTTATCTGACTTTTACTTTGCCCCATCAAAGGCGAAGGGTCAAAAGATGAATAAAAAACATCCTTCTACTTCTGTCTTGATGATTAACCATGAATCTCAAATGCAAATTGATGACTCTCCTGTTTTAAATCAATCTCCTAATGAAGCAAATATTGAAGTTAATCAAACCAACCTCACCGAATCGACTATTCAAGAAAAGGTCGAATGTGAAGCTTTATCAGAAAGTGATTTCCCTCAGATCAATTTCCAAGGAAATCCTATCTTGATAGAACTTTCAGATTCTGACTCGCTTTCAGGAAATGATGATCCAACACCTATGGTGTGTGTAGACACTGCCCTAGTTTGCCCGCCCGAAGACGTCGAGCAGGTGCAACTCCGTGGCGGTAAAGTCTTACCCCCTAGGTTGCCCCCTCAGGACAAAGGCAAGCAATCCTCATTCGAAAATCTAGATCCAGATTCCCCTCAACAACCAGAATTCCCTTTAATTCCTCCGGGTTTCGAGTCTGTCGTTCCTAAGATTGATTACAATGTTCTAGCCCACCTTAGGAAGTTGCCAGCAAAATTAAGTATTTATGACGCCCTCCTTCTCTCCAAAGAAATGAGGGAGTCTCTAATTAAAGCACTTCTCGATCCCGAGATTTGCTTAACACAGTTGGCTGCAATTTCAGAAGGTGAGGCTCTCTACTTCAAAGAGGTCCCTGGGGTTACCTTTTCAGACGAAGATTTACTCTTAGGAACTGCCGACCACAATCGTCCCCTCTACATCACTGTAGATGTGGGAAATTTCAAGTTATCAAGAGTCCTTGTTGATCCGGGTGCATCAGTCAACGTGATGAACATAAAGACTCTTGCATATCTCAGAGTTGATACTAGCAAGCTTTCAACCGACAGGTTGGTGCTTCGTGGGTTCAACGAGAAGGGCGAGAGAGCTTTAGGTTCAATCACTCTACTCCTGGAAATAGGAGGTTTAAAAACTGAAGCTAAATTTCATATAATTGATTCGACTACGTCCTTTAACGCACTTCTAGGTAGACCTTGGATTCACGAATATAGAATGGTTCCATCCACCCTGCACCAATGCGTTAAGTATCAACGAGACGGCATTGAACATGTGATTAAGGGTGATCTGCAACCATTCTCCATTCAAGAAATCGGAATCTACGAAGATGCTGCATATTTCATACCAAAAGGGTCCTCGTCTCGTTCTAAATTAGAGATCAAATTTGAGGAGAAAATGGTTGGACAAAAATTCAACCAAAAGAAAGAAAAAGATAAGAATATCAATCCAGAAATGACTCAATCGAGTAGTGAAGACGACTCTGATATCGTTGTCCTTAGACCTCCAAGCACATTACCTCAAAGAGGTGGGAGGATGGCTTTAAGGGCACGAGGTCGAGGCCGCGCTTCATTAGATAGGAGAGCAGCACCTGTATACATTGATTTGGAATTAGATTCCGATGGTGAACTAGAAAATCAAGATGATGCCCTCTCTCTCGATTATCAAAATATAAATACTCCTCCAAAATTTGATCTCACCTTAGACCAGGACAGTGACCCTGAGGTAGATATTTCAAAAGTTAAAGTGACGAGCCTGAATTAACAATGTATGAAAAGCTCACTAGAAGGATTGAGGCCCTTTCTCTGACCCCACTGTCGGCAGGCAGGGTTGTAGGGTTGGAAGTCAAAGTGGCCCCCAACTTGGATGGTGAAGTTAAGAAAGTCCAGAAATTCTTTCCTGGCTCCTCCTCCGTAAGGGACGAAGGTGATGTAACCCTTGAGGAGGCAGATTTTAATGAATTAATGGAATTACCTTTCGGCTACTTCCCTGTTTGTGTAAAAAATACTTTTTCTAAAGGTTCTATACCATACCGATGGACTAAGGGTCAAGCTAGATACCACGAGAATATTTGGCGAACAAAAATAAATAAAAATCCAACAAGTGGTATTGGCTCTGGAACAATTAGTTCATTCGACGATGATGAGTATTGCCTAATGATAACTTACCATCTCGATTCTCAAAATGTCCCTACAGATCCTCCTTGTCCTCTAGATGGACTCTGTTTGGAGACTTTAGACGATCCCGATGATCTTCAAGTTCGGGATGCACCCCCTGAATTTGAAGAGGAAATTAAGTCGACAGTCGATGAGTTGAGAGAAATTAACCTGGGAAATGATGATGACCCCCGTCCGATTTTCATAAGTACTTTGTTAAGCGAGGGTGAAACCCAAGACTTAATCCAGTTGTTATTCGAGTTCAGGGATTGCTTTGCCTGGACATATGACGAAATGCCAGGTTTGCCTGCTGAGGTAGCAGTTCACAAACTTGGAGTTCGACATGATGTCATCCCTGTTAAACAAGCTCCTCGACGCATGCGCTTAGAGATTGAGCAACAAGTCGTTTCTGAAGTTAAGAAATTGGCAGAGGCCGAATTCATTCGAGAGGAACAATACCCCTCTTGGGTGGCCAGCGTCGTGCCAGTTCGAAAGAAAAATGGTCAAATTCGGATTTGTGTCGACTATAGGGATCTGAATAAGGCATGCCCTAAAGATGAGTTCCCTCTACCAATACCAGAACTCATGGTGGACATTGCCTCCTCACATGCTATTTTCTCATTCATGGATGGCTCGTCGGGTTATAACCAAATCAAGATGGCCCCTGAAGATGAGAGGAATACGGCGTTCAGAACCCCTATTGGAATCTTTTGTTATAAGGTAATGCCATTCGGCTTAAAGAATGCCGGAGCAACCTACCAACGGGCCATGACCCGTATCTTTGACGACTTAATTCATAATCAAGTTGAATGTTATATTGATGATTTAGTTGTCAAGAGCAAGGTTAAAGAGGCTCACCTGTATGACTTAAGAGTTGTTTTCGAACGGTTGCGCCGCTACGATTTGAAAATGAACCCCTTGAAGTGCGCCTTCGGCGTCGTTTCGGGAAAATTCTTAGGATTCGTAGTGAGGCACCGCGGAATCGAGATAGATCCTGTTAAAATTGAAGCCATCTTAGATATGCCATCCCCTAAGAGCCTTACTCAGTTAAGGTCTCTACAAGGTAGATTGGCATATATAAGAAGGTTTATTTCTAATCTTTCCGGGAGATGTCAACCCTTTTCTGTCCTTGCGAAAAAGGATACTAAATTCGTATGGGGCGGGAAGTGTCAAAATGCTTTTGACGATATCAAACAATACCTTTCTAACCCGCCAGTCTTGGCAGCTCCGATTCCGGGAAAGCCATTAATCCTCTACACCGCAGCTCTAGATGAGTCTTTAGGTGCCCTGTTAGCTCAAGTTAACGACGAAGGAAAAGAGAATGCTCTCTACTACCTTAGTCGAAGACTACTTCCTACTGAAATTCGATACCCGTCAATTGAGAAGCATTGTCTTGCTTTAGTTTTTGCAGCTCAGAAACTGAGGCATTACATGCTCTCCCACTCAATCAGTTTGATTTCAAGAGTTAATCCTTTGCAATATCTTATGACCCGACCTACGTTGTCAGGACGTTTAGCTCGTTGGTCTATGATATTGTTGCAATTTGAGATTACTTTCACTCCTCTTCGTGCTGTGAAAGGACAGGCTGTTGCCGACTTTCTGGCAGCACACCCGCTGCCAGCAGATTCTCCTCTGAATGATGACTTACCCGACGAACAAATCATGAGTTTGGGGGAATCTGGCGAGGCCATCTGGGAATTATATTTTGATGGGGCAGCATCCTTCCGTAGGATTGCGACTCAACAATCTGTAATTCCTGGAAAGGCTGGAGTCGGTCTAATTTTTATTACACCAGAAAAAGGAATGATGCATTTTTCCTACCACTTATCGGAGCCTTGCACAAAGAACGAAGCTGAATACGAAGCTCTGATAACCGGTTTGGAACTTGCAATTCTAATGGAGATTAAAGAGATTAAGATCTTTGGAGATTCCCAACTGGTTATTAACCAAGTCGCCGGAACTTATAAAGTCTTGAATCCGAATCTCCTAAGATATCACCGGTATACACTTCAGTTGTTGGAACAAATCCCCATTGCTACTCTGTATAGGGTTCCTCGTGGAAGCAATTCTGCGGCAGATGCCTTAGCAAAGCTTGCAAAGGAATTTGCATGTCCTGAGGAGGATTCCATCCCTTTAGAAATACAGGGTCGTAAGACTCTCTCTCTTATAGATTTGGAACACATTAGTAAGACTCCCCTTCAGATCCTTTCTGCCTCTTCAACAACTGACGAAGAAGGCGATTGGAGACGACCCTTAGTCGATTACCTTAAAGAAGGGAAGCTTCCCCAGGATAAATCACTCTCCAACCAGATTAAGAAACGTGCCCTATCATATGCACTAGTTAACGATCTGTTGTACCGTCGGTCTTTCGATCACATGTGGCTGCGCTGTTTGAACAAGCGAGAAGCCCAGAAGATTGTTAATGAAGTTCATTCGGGACTGTGCGGTGCTCATCAATCGGGTCCAAAAATGAAATTAAAGATTAAAAGACTTGGATATTATTGGCCTACAATGATTGACGATTGCATGAATACTGCAAAGCACTGTCATCAATGTCAGGTCCATGGTGTGGTTTTACATCAGCCGCCTAATGTGTTACACCCTACGATAGCTTCGTGGCCCTTCGAGAGTTGGGGCACGGATATCATTGGGCCGATTGACCCTCCCTCTGCGAGAGGTCATCGTTTCATATTAGCAGCAACTTATTACTTTTCAAAATGGGCGGAAGCAATTCCCCTACGAAACGTAACATCACACCATGTCTTAAAATTCTTTCGTGACCATATTGTATATCGATTCGGCGTACCCCGCAGAATCATATCCGATAATGGGTCCGCATTCAAGTCTACAAAAATCAATAGTTTTGTAAGGCGCCATAATATTGATTGGAGATATTCGACGATCTATTACCCTCGGGCGAATGGATTGGCCGAGGCCTTCAACAAAACCTTGGTGCAAATTGTCAAAAAGACCCTTGATGATAACAAACGGCAGTGGGATGAGCGGTTGGTAGAAGCTTTGTGGGCTTATCATACCACTTATAGAACCCCGACCCAATCCACCCCGTTTGCACTAGTGTATGGATCTGAGGCTGTTCTGCCCTTGGAAATACAAATCCCTTCGCTTAGAATTGCAGTTCAGAATCAAATTACCAATGAACAAAATGCAAAACTACGAATGGAAGAACTCGAAGGCCTTGAAGAGCGACGCCTTGAAGAGCGACGTCTGTAATACTACAATTTTCAATTTTTTTTGTTTTCTTGAGCTTGGCCACAAAGTGTATGCAAATTGAGCAACCATACACACATAGAGGGAAGGCTTTCTTTCAAGTGATTTTTTTTTCTTTTTATAGATCGTACTGTATGAGTTTCCATCATAATGTACAAACTATTACGACTCAATAGCTACCTGTGAACTAATCGTATTGTATGATCCTCATCATACTGTACGATGTATTTCTAATTTGAAACCCTAACTGCTAGATTAATTTAAGTAAGTTTTTAAATCCTAAATTTTAAACTGATCGTACTTTATGATCACATTTATAATACAAATATTTGAATACTTACATAAATTAACCCCCTTGATTAGTCAATTAAATCAAGGATTAATTATCAATTAATGATCGTACTATATGACCCTGTTCGTATTGTATGATCAATCGAGACTATTTTTGATCATCCCGAACATTGTATCGGACGATCCCTTGATTTTTGAATTAATCATAGTGGATGATGTGAACATCGTACTGGACGACTTGAAGCTTTTAATAAATCATACTACAAAATGTAGATCATACACGACGATGAATAAAGACGAGTTTTGGTCATCCTAGCATTTGTCCTTTACGAACAGAAGGAAAATAATAAATTGTACTCGACGATGGTGTATCATATTGTACGATGTTGTTAAAAAAATTATATATTCGCACTCCTTCGTACCAGGATGAAGACTATTTTGAACTGATCATACTTTAGGATCACTAAGACCCATCCAGAATCCAGATTTAATCCTAGACCCTAGGATCCACTCTAGACCTTAGGATCCTTCTAGATCCAAGACCTTAGAGCCTATTCTAGAGCCTAGGATTCCCTTAAATCCTAGATCTTAGAATTCTTCTATACTTTAGGATCACTCCAACTTCAAATCAAACTCCACCCTTGATCAACCTCAATTTTAAATCAATTCCTATATTTAATCCACTCCAATTTCAATTTGATTCCTACCTGTGATCAATTTGAATCTCAAACTCCATCCAATTCAAATCCAAATTAATTCAAACTTCAAATCAAATCCAAACCCAGAATTCAGACTCAAATCCAAACTCTAGAGGCCCTGTCCTAAACACCCTTTTCAGAGATTTTTCAAACATTTCAAAACCCAGTCAAATGATCTCTGATTCAGGGTCTATCACTTGCAAAGTGATAAGACATGTCTCTAGAGGATACCCTCCAACTTTGAGCTCATTCTGAGGTCTCTAACCCCAGAATCTGAATTAAAATTCAAAGGCTGTAAAACCTTCAAATATTTACAGCCTATGCCACTGAACCTAACCCCTTTGAGATCTTGACCTTGGAACCCTTATCCAAGCCTCCAATCACTTCCAGACCCTTGATTTTAACCCATTGAGCAGTAAACTGCATTTTTCAGACCCATTTTTGACCATAGTTAACCAATAGGTCAAAATTGACCAAAATACCCCCTATGGGGCTCAAATAGGGATTTCAAACCAAATGAGCTCCAAATGGGATGCAACCACCTTTGACAAATTTCAAATGTCATTTCAAATCTTTTGAACCTATTTCCAACCCTTGAGTCAACCTGGTTGACCAAGTCAACTGGTTTGACCCAAGAGGCCCTTTAAGGGTCCAAACATGTGTTTTGACCCAAATGACCTCTCTAAGTCATCCAACCACTTCCATTAACCTTAAAGTATCATTTCAAACCTGTTGAGCCCAAACCCAGACCCTGGGTCAACCTGGTTGACCAAGTCAACCTAGGTTGACCAAACAAGCCCTTAAGGGTTCAAATAGTGATTTTGACCAAATTGACCCCTCCAAACCCTGGGACCACATCCAGTATACTCAGGATGACATTCTGAATTTGTTGAATCCATTTCTAGCCCCTGAACTCAACTGGTTGACCAAGTCAACCAGTTTTGGCCTAAAAGCCCATTAAAGGCCCATTAAGCCTTCTTGATTCAATTGACATGCATGGCTCTTGGAACCACCCTCCAATCCACCTAATCAACCCATTTGAATTACCTAGGTGCAAATTCCATAACCCTTGATGGGGTTGACTGGTCAACCAGTCAACTCAAAGCTTAAAGGACCATTTGTATGGCAAACCCTTCAACCCGTTGAACCTAGCTCAAGCCACACCCATCCAGCCATTTGAAGAGGTTTCATGACCTGCTCCTATGCCACATCAGCAACCATTAACCAGTTGACCGGTCAAAATGGTCAATCCCCCCCTTAAACCCTATTTTTCATGGTCAAAACCCTATTTCCTCCCTATATCACATGCCTAAAAGCCTCTTTTTGCTTTATTTCCCTAACTAATCCCTGCTTAAGCTGCTCCAAGGGCTTGGCTTAGGCTATTTAGGCAATGTTCCCTCCCACTCATCCCAAGTCCACCCAATGGGAATGAGGCATATCCAGCCCTTTCCGTAGCCTTCCAGCTTTCCCAGGGACAGGTGGCATCATCTGGAGAGCCCAGGAGTCAATCCCAGCCATCCATTTGGCTTGGGGGCGTTTGAATAGGGGGAAAAGGCCCTAATGCATAACATTCAAACCCTAACCGTCTCTCACTACTCAAGCCCTCTCAAGTCCTGCCCCCTGTTCCATTGAGATCCCCAGACATCTCTCAACACCCTCCCACCGAAATCCCTCCGGTCAAAGGCCTTTTCCGGCGAGATCCCGGCGATCCTAGCTCAAATCCGTTCCAGGAGATCTAGCACTCGATCCAGGAGCTTTCGAGCCGAGACGTCTTCTACAAATAGGAGCGTGGACAGTCTACAAGTGCAACAAATCCATAAACGGTCTAATCCGTCCAAAATCAAGGTGAAAAACTCAAACCCTAGCCCTAGGGACACTAGTTTAATTAGCTTTTTATTAAGCTTGTTTTAAGAAAAATAAATTACTCCCCATTGATTCTCTTCACTTAGGGAGTCTAAGTTTAAAATTTTAATTCATTTGATGCACGGGATCGAGAGAACAAGTCAAAAAATGGGTTCTAGGGCTCGGTTCGCTGGCTGCATGAACTGAGCCCCATTTGGTCCGTTGATCTCTCGATCAACGGATCTGATCGCGCCGTTCCGCCCATTGATCAACCGTGTACTCGATCCCGTGGCTCAAGCTGCGGTCCGGCTCGATCCCGGCCGTCCATTCAAAACTGCGGGACGAACTCTCTGCGGTTGGATCTTGGTCAATCGGATCAGACGGCGGGATCTAATCCCCGCCGTTGAACGATCTAGGCGTTCGATCGAACGGTCCGCAGCGCTTGCTGACGTGGTTAAGTGAAACCGCGTCCCGCGCTCTGCAGCCGACGCGTGGATGACCGCCGCCTTCCACATGGCGTCCCGCCGTCGCCGCGTTTTGGTTGGACAAACCAAAACGCGCCACGCGTCTCGCCGGCGCCGCCGTTTGACTAATAAATAGATTTAAGTTCTTTTTAATTAGCATAACTTCAAAAAATTATAATAAATAAAATACAAAACCAAAAAATGAGTATAATATATCAAACTGTTCATAATCTTATCTAGTTTTTTTTAAAAAAAACAATGAGACTATTTTGATTATTATTTTATTAATAATTTAAGAAATACAGAAAATGACTTTTTATTTTTAATTAAATATATATAAGCTATATTACTTTGAAATTTGGCATGATTGTCATGGGATACATGACTGATTTCCAGAAAAATTTCCAGACTTATTTGAGTAAATTTTAATATTAATTTGAGTTATATGATTATTTTGATAGTCTATTGATATTTAATTAAATATTATGATAATTATATCATATTTTAAAAGTTATTTTCAAATGACTCCAAAATTAGTGGATCTCTCAAGTTTCAAAATTTCATTCTAATGTTATTTCAAATTATCTTATTTGAAAATTAATGTTCTTATAGGTTTACATATGAAAATACCTATATTTCAAAATTATTTTAAAATTATATATATATTAAACCTTTAACATAATTGAGAGATCTTTTGAAACTTTAAACCTAGATTGAGCTTAATTGAATAACATTGATGGGGAGTGATTAGTGTATAGTTGTGCTTCAACTATTCACTAATCAAGATTTAAGTTAAGTTGATTATGTTAGTTCTTGCATGCTTAAGGTACACACACCACCTAGTCTAGGTTCTCCTAGATTTAAGGACTTGAGTGTGATGCATATGTATTTCATCCATGCTTGTTCAAGGGTTAGAGAAGGTTTGATTCAATCCTATTTAAATCTAGTGACATTAAGGACAATAATTAAGGACATGTTTAGAAAATTTAGAATATTTTCAATAATTAGGATTCACTTCTTCTTGAGTTGGAACTTCAAACACTTGAACCTAGTGACATGTATAGCCACTAGGAAAATTTTCACTAATTTCTGAAATCATTTAGATCCCTAATTAATTTTCTAAGTCTTAAACCCTTAATTAAGCCTTTAAAACTTCTAAAAATTGTAATAAATCCAATTTAAATCAAAAAATTACATATAAACCCTCAAACGGACCAGAATCTGGTCCTTAATCCATGATAATTGAAAGCCCCTTGATTTGACAGTAATTTAAATCCTAATTTAATTTTAAGTGAAAATCAATGTTTAATTAAGATAATTTATTAATAATAATTAAAAAATCCCAAAATCTCCCAAACACTTGGGGATCCCTCCTTAGGTTATTTCTGACCTTTGGAGGTATTTTCAAGAGATTGGGAACTTGTTTGAAGCAAAATCACAAAAGAGGCCCTCTAATTAAGAAATTCCTAAAATTCATTAAAATGCCCAAACTTCGATAATCCATAACTAATTCCAGAAAAATCCAAATCACCCAAACTCACTTGCATTAAATTCCTAATAAGGTATAATATTCATTAAAAATATTAAATTCTAGAAATTTGCAGTATTTCAAAAAGTCAACAAATCGGTCAACTTTGAGTCAAAACTAGTTCAAAGCTTCAAACCTTCGTAATAAAATGTAGAAAAATCCGATTTCAACGTATTTACCTTCCAACTGATCGTAGTAAGGTCTAGTATTTTAATAAAATACAAACATTCCAGAATTTGGGCTTAATCAAAAAGTCAATTTTCAACCCCTTAATCAAATCATTAAAATATTCAAAAATTCATAAAAACTCAAATTTATTCTAAAACTCAGAGAATATTGGTTTAATGCTTAAAACACTTAAAAAATCCTTTAAAACACAACAACCACCCTAAAGTTGAAGTTTATTGGCTGGACTACTCCGGGCTGCGGGGCTAAGTGTCCTAAGGAGGCTGGTTCTTCGAGCCTGGTGGCACAACGCCACGAATGAATTCTAAAGGGTGTCAAACCTTAAAATGGATTAATTCTCAATTATTTAACATTCTAAAAATCCCTAATTCAATTACATTAATTTGGTTTATCGGCTGGACTACTCCGGGCTGCGGGGCTAAGTGTTCTAAGGAGGCTGGTTCCTCGAGCCTGGTGGCACAACGCCACGAATCAATTAATGGCAAACTTAAATTAATCAAGATTTTAAAATCAGTAATGAACTCATTTCTTTATATTAATCCACTCCTTTAATTCCAACCAACTTAAATAACTTAATCAACCCCGATTGCTACTGGGTAACCCAGGCCTACGAGGCTATTAGCTTAGCCCCAAGGAAGGTGAAATAAACTTCACGGCCTCGGTGTGAAACAAAGGTAGTAATCAATTAACTTTTAAAATATGCCTAATTAAAATTCTTAATTCATTAATACTTAAATTTTAATCTAAATTCCCTCCTAAGCCTTAACAAATCCACACTTTTAGACAACTTCAATTAATAACCCACTTTAGGATCTACCCCAGCCACACGACCTTTCTCACACACTTTAGATGATGTGCTAGGACAACCAACTCTAGATCTAGGTTAGGCCGGTGTTTACTTTACTGCTGTGTGCCGGATTTTTTCGTAGTTTTCACTGCATGTTGTGGATGAAATTACTTTGCTGTGTCTGCTTACTTTTTCTGTATTCTGTGGATGGATTGATGTGTTTGGCATCTAGATTACCCTTAGGTTAGGTACGATCTGGATGTTGACACAGTTTTCTGCAGGTGGCCACGCTCATGCAGGGCAATATAAAAAAAGGGGGCAAATTAAAAATGCATAAATATTATAAACTCTTTGCACAGGTGCTTCAGCTGCCAAAGCCCCCCAAATAAAAAGAGCGTGGCCAGTGTGTTTACTTTCTTTTCTGCTCATATACAACTGCTTGGGAATAACTGCTTTTTACATATTAATTGCTTAGGATAACCCTGCAGGTGAGTCTAGATTTTTATTTTGGTATCAATGTAATTTGTGCAAGTGTCAAGTGTTGTGAAAGTTTATTTTGAGTTGGGATATATAGATCCAAAGCTTGGATTCCAAAGAGGAAAGGATACCCCTTTGGGGAACATTCCTTTTCCATTTGGAAATCCAAATTTGGATCATACCTCTTCCTTACCCAAAGAGGAAAGAGTGGCCTTCCCCTTTAGAGGGGAGTGCCCTCTTATCCATTTGGGTAATCTGCTACGAAGATTCCAAGAAGATTGAAGAAAAAGAGTCCAAAGAAGAATGAAATTGAAGATTTGAAGATTTGAAGATTGAGAGTATCCCACTCAAAATAACTTGCGTCATTACTAGGTTTAGAATCCGGGTTGTTGTCAGTGGTGCCCGGCCACTTTACTTTCTGTAATATTCTGGTTTGTAATAAGCAAGGCAATTCTGCCTATGGACATTTATTAATTAATTTGTATTTGATGTAATGATTTGATTGCCTTTAGGATTACTTGTTTTCACTAGTTTTTTTGGCGATTGCATGCCGCTCTTTGTTTTCTCCTGGATACGTGAGGCTCGTGAGGGTGTGAAAGTTTTATACTCATAATCCTAAAAGTCTAAGATTTTAGTGAGTCTAAATAACATAGAAAGATAACGAATCTAGGGAATTAGCCGGGGATCGACCCCGGGGTTGCATGCATATTTCTGCATTACTCTTTCCTTGTTTTAGACCCTTCCCCGCCTGCGGGTAGAGTCCGGATAGTCTGACCTATGAGGACGAGGTGCCGGACCTGGGGAAGTCCAGTCTTCTAAAAAATTATTTTATAAGCCTGTTTTAAAATTTCAAGCATACTTGATTTGGAAGTTGTCAACCAGCATGCATTGCATTAGATACAAATTAAAAGAGTCAAAATTTTAATATCATAGTTCTTAGCATTTTAGCACCCAACATAAGTCAAAGGGGCCAATTAGGAGAATCTCTAGATGTCGGCCCCGCCTCCCCAAAACTTTAATTATAACGTCCCTACCACTCTTTCATAAAAGACCGGATTCATGTATTTTAAATCGATTAGGTGGTTAGCTGGCTCCCCAATCCAGGCCGGGGTAAGTCCAGATCTTGCACTGCATTAGTTAGGATCGGACGACTGTGGTCCAGTGTCCAAAATAGATTTAGGTTACGGGGCAGATCTTTGATTATAAGACCCCAAACTTCGGGAATCTAATCCCAAATTTCTAATAAAATGCTCAACTCTAATTAAATATCATTTCAAATCCAAAACATAAAGCCCAACACTTAGACTAAGTTGGGACACTTCCGGATGGTTCTGGAATCTCAAAGTGTCCCCTACCTCTCATCCTTTAACTCCGTTAATAACTGTTCAATTTTGATCCATTCCCTTTTGATTTTCCAATAATTCTATTCATACTTTGATATCACTCCTAGAAATTCTAAACAAAATTTTGCCACTATTTTAATCGAGAGTTTTCGTAGGGGATTTTATCTCCCTACGATGTAATTAACTACGAGGGCTTGCGCTCGTAGGAGATTTAGAGCCACACACACCTGATTTTAAAATTGATTTTTCAAAGTTCAATTAGATTTCTTTGGGAAAACTTAAAATACTAAGTGATCATTATTATCATATTTAAAGAATTATCATTGGACGATATTTTC
This sequence comes from Dendrobium huoshanense, assembly GCA_016618105.1. Lineage (NCBI taxonomy): Eukaryota > Viridiplantae > Streptophyta > Magnoliopsida > Asparagales > Orchidaceae > Dendrobium > Dendrobium huoshanense. Next base: position 26,866,715 of record CM028344.1, read on the forward strand.
TCCCTTCGGAGAGATATATCTTTCTTTGATAAGGCTTTGGATGTGAACCTAATGATCACACCTCTTGAATATTGTAGCTGGATATTTAATTGAACCTCATTTTGACCCTTCGGGGTCATATGAATTTCTCTTTAGCATCCGCTCACAATATTCAAGATGGATTTCACAATTCTAAGTCTGAACACCGTTATGAAAGCTTACTTTCGTCCTCCGGGGTGATATACTCTTTCTAACGAGTCGATTCGACCTTAGAATTAGAACTTAACCTTAATCTTAAAATCCCCAAAGAAAACTAATATTTTCAAAACATATTTCCAAAATTCCACCAACATTTCCTAAGACATTCTTGCACAACATCAACTAAAAATATATATTTTTAATTGAATTTAAGATAATAAAAATAAAATAGTTTTCACTTAATAATGATACTTATCAAACTATATGATTAGTTATAATGAAGTTATAGAGCCATTATCCATGCATTTCCTTAATTAGGTGAATTAAAAATTAAACTAGTTATAATGCATGATATTTATCATATTGTACGATGTTATAAACAATTCACTTAAACAAGTTATGTATATTTAGGAATGAATTAAATTCAAATATGGGTAAATATTTTATACTGTATGATTGAATTGGATAGTCTGATCAAATAATGATGATTTTTTTACTAAAATCGCTTAATTATATTAAGCATATTGTATGATAAGAGGATTTAATTGTATGGTTTAATCAGAACTTTAAATAAATAGGTATTTTGAGTTTCTAATCAAGTCACTTAATGTATATAATTTTCTTATGATCCTAAAATAATAAGGTGACAACTAAACTCTAAGAGCTTTAGGGAGAAAGAGTTATTATTTTTGCTATGTTTCTTATTTTATTAATTCCACCATTAAAAGAGAGAGTTCTTGTAAGTGTTTCGCACCATTAGTTGCTTTCCCCAAATCATATTCCTTATCTTTTCAACTAAAAGTCAAAGTTAAGATCAAAGAGCTTGTTATATGTAAATTATAAGAGATATATTAATCTTTCAATCTTTTTTCTTATACTGAGTTAGTGGCATATTTTTCAATTAGAAAAGTGTAGGGATTTCTCCAATACATTTTTTAAGAAGAAAGGCTTCTCTGCTTTGCGTGGAGTAAAAGGAGAGAGACACTGGAATTCCCAAGTGGATGTCTTGGGGAATAGACAGAGGTTGCTTGGTCAAACTACTATAAATATGGTATGCCTCTTTTTCTTTTTCAAACTTTATTTCATTATGTTACCTACAAAATCTATAATATTGATATCTTTTGATGCTCTCATAGAAGCTTATGATATGATGAATATGAAAAATAATATTTAATCTTGATAAGTGATGGTCTTTTCTTAAAGTGAAACCAAGGTTAAAAAAAGTTTCAATTTTATTCTAATTAATTATATTAAATTTAGTATTATATCACATAAAGGTTTTTACATAAAAAAAATTGTTTATCAAATTATTTGTTAACTCATCTCATTGTTATTAGTTCATTCTAAAGGAATAATAAAAAAAAAAATCTAAAGACGCACTAATTCACCCTCATCTTGGTTGTACTACAAACTTATTCAATAATTTTTACCACCATAAGTTGATCTTTTTATGGAATAAATAAGAAATAGGAATATCCTGGAAGTGTATTTATTACCTGACCACCATTATTTCAAAACATTCAATTTGATTTTTAAAAAAGTTACTATGTAAATCAATTAGAGTTATTAGTGGGGTTTAGATCACTGATGTGATTAATTGATAGATGAGAGTTTATTCCATGATAATTAGAAGATTTTAGGTTAATTTGATGTTGGGGATGAAGTTTAAGGAGTTTGAGTGGCAAGTCATATTTACTGCAATCTATCTAGAAATGAAACTTTAACTTCTAACTAATGGATTTTCCTTTCTAGATGTCCAATTCAAGCAATCTTAGACTTGATTTGGATTTGAGGATTTATAAATTAATTAAGGAAAGTTTACTATGGTTTAGGGAGGTTTAAGTAGCTCAAATGTACTCTATAAATGATGTAGGTCAATTCTACCTAGAGAATACCAAGGATGGGGATTTGAATGTGGATTTTTATAGATTAGGTGGAATTCATAAATGCCAATTGAAAAGGAAACTCCTTAGATAATATAAGAAAATTTTGATATTTCTTTGTAGTGTTTGATATTTTTTTTGTGATTTTATATGGGGGCCAAAACTAGGTTATGGGTTGGAATGATAAATAGAAATTAAAACTAGGATTTATTTCTTCTCCAGGATTTTGAACAAAATAACCCCAAATAAATTTAGGATTATTTAAATACTAGTAGGTGCAAAAGTAGTAGGTTAACGGGATGTTGGCAATAGATCTAGATATTTTGGTTTTGTTTTAGGGGGTTTAGGTTGGTTAAATACTAGCAAGTACAAAACTAGGATAGCAAATTAGAATATTTTGGACGGCCCTAGCAATTGTGATTAGACTTAAAACTTGAGGGAGGGAAATGGGCTTTGGAGTTTTACAAGGTGAATCAAAATTCGAAGAAAACACTTAAAAATTTTTCAATAAAAAATACAGGAAATTTAAGCTCTACTCACCAAAATAAGGGGTTCGTGAGGATCACCCAAACCCCTTGGTTTGGATGCCTAACAAGCCACCAAACTCCTTGGAAATTTCCAAAATTTATTACACAATCAAATGATACTTCAATTAAGTAAAACATAGTTCTTACACAACCAACATCACTTGAAGAGACACATCTCTTCATTCAAATCAAAAGTAAAGGCGGAAAAAGGGAGGTAGGAGGGGGTGACAAACTTGTACAACCATAATAACTACTCCATCCTTTATTCTTAGCTAACCACCTACTTGGCTTTTCAAATCACTCCCTAGCTACATTACTCAACTATCCCTATCCCTTTTAATCATAAAGTAATCTTTTGACACATAAAGTTCACACAACACATAGTCTTCACACACATACAATCAATACATATGAAAATACAATAAAAAATATAAAATGATGCATGTCTTTATGCCTTCTTTATAGTTTAAGCTTCATATGATCTTTCCCTTGCTCTAGTGATAGGATTTCTTCCATGTGCACATCATTTTCCTTGGACCTCAAAGAACACTTTTCTAAATCCTTTCTTATGCGGAAAGGACCTCAATGGATGGTTTATATCTCTACCTTACTTGAAACCTATGATCTCCAAGCTGATCCTCCTCATATGTGATGATGTGTACACCTAAAAAAATAAATGTAGGGTTAGCTCTTATAGGGATTTATTTTGGGTTCCTATAAAAGAAGTATTAAATGTATTTGGAGATTGGCTAACTTCTTTATATGAAATAAGATCTTTCACATTAAAAATTTGACACATAAACATAGCTTTAGGAAAACCAATAATATATAAAAAAGTGCCAATTTCCTTAATAATAAATAGGCCACATGCCCCAGCTTGTAACTTTATAAATGATGTGGAAGGATGCCTCTTTAGAAAGATTAAAATTAACACATGGTTTTGGATATTGAACTCTTTAAAAGTTTATCTTCATTTCTATATTTAACATATTTTATATTTCTAATTTCTAATTGATTCTTTATAATATTATGAAGGCTTTAAAAATATTTTATAAATGTAAATGTAGAATAAAAAAAATGCATCTATGGGTATGCTAACAAGCAGTATTAGTTTCTTTCAGTTGCTATTATAAATAATTTCCATAAAAGGTAACACTCTAGTCAAACTTTAGTGAATCATATGATTTTTGGCATGTTTATCTCCAGTTGTATGGCTAATGTAGGTTTGTAGGGTGATGCTTGGAATAATTTGTTTAGATGAGTTTGCTTTACTATTGTAACTGGGTTAAAAGGAAAAAGCTTAAAAGTTTTATCATTGATTTGAAAAAGATAAAGTATTCTATCTTCTAAATTGTTTGACATAATTATCAAATAAATAGGGTCTTCCTAAAGGTTTATGGACTACTTCCGTCTGAAGTACATCACATTATATATGGTCCTCATAGCCACCTATTTTAAAAGGTAATAAACATATAGATGTGATGGATAATAAAGTATTATTCAACTAACTCAAGATACATGGCTCTAGATTTGTTCTAGTTTAAGTTTAGCTCTTAAAATTATGTGTGTGGATACTACATCTAAGACATGCTTGAAAGTTCGTGTAGGTTCTTAGACCTTATAGAACTGTCCCAAGGCTAACCAATATGGGGGTGAATCAGTTAACAAAAAAATTCCTTGGATTCTTAAAAATGGTTTCTAGAAAATTTAATCAATTTTTTTTAATCAATGATTCTGAAATATGCAGTTGTTTAAATATAATTATCATAAAAGATTTTTCAACCAAAAAAACTTTAAACTATAGAAAAAATAAAAATATAGAGAAACTAAAGTGAATAGAAGAACACTAAATTTTGTAGTGGTTTGGTCCAAACTTGACCTATATCCACTCCCTGGAGACTCCTTCTCCAAGTATTACACTAAATCAAAGTGACTTTCCTTTTGCCCCTATATCAAGATGGAGAAGCCGTTAGAAACTCTCTTCCACCAACCGTCATCCTTTTTAACCCTCTTAGTGAAAGCAAAGAACCTTGGTCTATTTTCACCCTCCTGGTGAAAGCAGAGAGCATTTGTCCTTTTCACCCTCCTTGTGAAGGCATAGCACCTTCATCATTTTTCACCCTCCTAGCTAAGGATGAGTACCTTCATCCTTTTTCAACCTCCTGGTGAAAGAGGTGTACCTTTATTCATTTTTACTCTCTTAGTGAAGGTAGAGTACCTTCATTCTTTTTAACCCTTATGGTGAAGGTAGAGTACCATCATTCTTTTTACCCACCTAGTGAAGGCAGAGTGCCTTTATCCTTTTTTACCCTCCTGATGAAGGCAGAGTACTTTTATTCTTTTTCACCCTCCAGGTGAAGGCAGAGAACCTTGACATAATGCTAAAAATCTTCCCTCAAAAGTCCTCAGAGGAGATGGGAAGAAATTTGAAGAAGACAAAGAGATCCTCACTTTGGGCTACCATATGAATCCGTCATAACTTCCCCTCACTAGATCTCTCACACTTCACTCTGATAATCTCTCCCAAACACTCACACTCAATAGACACTCTCAAGTGAACTTTGAAGCAAAGGTCTTTAGAGTTAGCTTTCTTAGGACTTCTTATATAGAAAACATAAGAAAAAATGTCCAAAAATTGAAAATTACAAGTAAACTGACTTCAGATCGTACAATACGACCATCAATCGTATGTATGAGCAACTTAAAAAATCCTAATACGACCCTGTATGAACCTAATTTCATACACTGTCAGTCATTTGTATGAACTGACATCATGTTATATGAATAGTTCAAAACAGAATGTGTTTGTCTGGTACGAATCTTATTTTATACACTGTTAGTCGTCCGTATGACTTAATATCATACATTACAAATAATTAATACAAATCATGATTCATCTGATATGATCATGGATGAACCCAATTTCGTACGCTATTAGTCTTTTGTACAAATTCATATCGTAATGTACAAATAGTATAAAAATGAATAAGTTTGTTCGGGATGAACTGGTACGAACCTGATTTCATACACTATTAGTCATCTGCACGAATTCATATTGTACTGTATGAACAGTACAAAAATGTATGAATTCATTTGGGACAAATTGGTATAAACCTGATTTCCTACTCTATAAGTCGTCTGTACGATTGAACATCGTTTGTTTGAATAGTTCAAAAGTACAAGAACATGATTTAATTAATTATATTCAGGAGGAAAAATATCAAATCATACAGTATATTTAGATAACATACATTGCAAATAGTTTTAAAATTTTAAGATTTAACTCTCTCCCCTTGTATGTGTGTGCACGATTACCCAGTTACAATCACACTCTCTTAGACTTGAGAAAATAAAAATAAAAATTAACAAACTTTATAATTTGAAACCCTATTTTACTTTGTCTTGAAGTCTTCAATAGTTTGGAGTATGATTTTCCTAAAATGTTCGTACAAAAAAAAAAAAAAAAAAACAAATAGAAAATGCTTTGTACATGCTTATAAAAACAATAAAAGTATCAGAATAATAATATTTTGCTACCATTAGAAATCACATTCTTAATCTGAATTGAGTTGCAATAATCTCTCTCTTTTTTATGATGACAAAATAATTATAATTTAAATTAAAATTAAAAGTTCTTTTTCTCCTAAGCTCCCTATAAATCAATAAAAAAAAAAACATAGGGATCAATAAAATTTCATCCCTATTTTCAATTTTGACTTTTATAAAAAACACAAAACAAACTAGTACGACATGAATTACAAGAAAACAAAAAGCATAAACAACTTCCCCTTCAAAGCGTTTTGTAATAGACCATAAATTCAAAACAAACTTAAAAAAAAATACAAAACTAAAAACACAAACTAATAATAAACCATCATTTGCTAGTATTGACCTTCATTTGCTAGTATTAACATCACTCAACCAATCATTTGAAAATAAGAGAGGCTTAAAATACAAAATTGATGCTATTTAGCCAAATTTTAAAATGAAGAAATGAAAACCACTAGTTTAGATGAAAAGAGACATCCTCCCCAGCAGAGTGACCAAAAAATCTGTTGGAAAATTTTGTTATCCTCAAATGGATTGCATACTTTATGATTGAGAACGTCATAAGAATAATGATATATTACCCCAAAGTAAAAATATCATTTTCTTATGAAGTCAAAAATTTACAATTTAATAGAGATTCCCCCATTCGATATTTGGTTGAAAGGAGTTTATTTATTTCTGGAGTACAGACGTCCCATAGGGGTAAGCTCCTATGATTAATTACATCACAAGCATCGGCTTGAGAAGACTTTTAATTAAACGAGTAGTTTTTCTTATTCTTTTTTTAAGACATTTTAGACATTGGTTAAACTTAATTTTTAAAATTCATGAAAGTCTTGTTTAAAGGGTTTTAGCCTTTAGGAATTTTAAGGGGGTTAAATGATCAACTTAGAATTAGATTTTGAAATGAGAGCAAAAGGAAAGAAACCTAGGAGTACATGATTTTGAGGGAAACTTAGAGGTACTCAGACTATCCTATGTTGGGCTTTATATTTTAGAAATCTAATTTTTGTTTAAGTTGATATTTTTTATTAGAAGTTTGGGGATTATATTCCAACAACATATGTTGGAGGAACTGCCCAAAAGATGAGGACTTATATGGTGATTAGAATCAACCATTTGCCTCAGATCCTTAAACTAAGGTGAGGACTACCAAGAGGTAGTGCCACGAACCTACGTCTAATAAAATGCAAAAGGACTTATAAACTACACCTACATGAGATATAACCTGCCCGACCTTTAGATTTATTATCCTACAATAAGAGAACTACTAGCTAAACCCACATAATCAATTTTAGAACCATATTGTCTGATATTAATGCAAATATAGAGTGGAGGGATATTTTAATTTAGAAAGTAGGGCTTACAACCTGTATTTGAGGCCAAGATGCATATGTATATAGGGCATGCAGAATGCAAACTCATAAACACAGACTTTTTTTTATTAATATTATCTAATATTTAAGTTAGGGCTTTCTATATACCACAAACTTGGGCTATGCATACTCATTTTAAAATTTTGAAAACTTGGCTATTTGAAGGGAGACATGTAAAGTTTTCTTATTTGAAAAACATGAAGTCTAGAATTATTTTAAGTTGCTTATAATTTAAAGGATATAAAATTTATTTTATCCTAAGAGCCTATCGTATCATAAGTCCAGACCACTCCTAAATAGAATAATAGAAGAAATCTAGGAAAAATATGCTGTTTTATTATGCACCTAGTAAACAAATAACACACACACACACACACACACACACACACACACACATATATATATATATATATATATATATATATATATATATATATATATATCACATTCTTCTACCCTATTGGCCATTCCTATTGGGGGGGGGGGGGGGGGGGGGGGGGAGGGTTTAAACGGTACTAGTCATGCAAGCATTTATATTATTTATGAATGCCCATCCTTTTGTACATGGCCACCTATACGAAAGGAATATATATATTTCTACACTAATCACTTAAGGGCAGGTGCCCTTAATACATATAATCTAAAAGGGTATTCAGACCAAATCATCAATCACATACGCACACAAAGAAAAATCATAATCCTAGCATTCCTAAGGGGCTATGTACCTAAGTGTGTGAGGCTTGTATGGTATGTCAAACTATGGGTACTTCACTTAGAATTTGGATCTAAAGTAGAGGTGTAACAACATGTAGCTTTTGAGTTACATGTTGGAGGAATTCTCCCTTAGCTTTTGGAGCTAGAAGAATAATGGATATTTCTTTTAGATTTGAGGCTAAAGAATGGGGAGTCCAACATATAGATTTTGGGGCTAGAAAGAGAATACATGAATTCAACATTTAGCTTTTGGGCTAAATGTTGGAGAACTCACTTTAACTTTTGGAGCTAAAGAGAGGAAAAATCTCCTATGATTTGAAAGCTGGAGGAGAGATGGATTAAACTCATAGCTTTTTGGGTAAGGTTGGGATAATTTCTTAGACCTTTTGGAGCCCAAAGAAAAGAGGGATGGCTTGAAGTTTTGGTTACAAGTCATCAAGAGTTATATGGACTTTTGGGTGTCTAGATAACAGAATCCCTTTATCCAACTTGGGTTGGAAGAAAAAAATGGAAGATGAGAATACTTGTTGGTTTTGGCATCAACAAGTAGACGGATTTGGTTCACTCAATGTTGGTTAAGTGAATGCTGAACTTTTTTACAACTCTTGAATTATAGGGAAAGGGGATTTCTCTACAATTTCTATTTGTAGAGAAGAAATGGGGAAATGCAACTTGGAAGTTGTAAGGTGGAAATATTTCTTTGAAAATTTTAGTGTTAAAAAAGAAAGAGATATTCATCTCTCTAACTTGTGTTAGTGGGATGATAGGGATCTCTACAATTCCTTTTGAGTTGTAGAAGGAGTAAAGAAGATGCAACTTATGGGTTGCAAACTTCTGAATGTTCTTTGAACATTTGATACTTTGGGTTTAGGAGAGTGGAAGGAAGTTTGAGCGTTCTCCTATAGTTTAGGTTTATAGGAGATGGTGTAGGAAATGCAACTTAGAGGTTGCAACGCATGGAAATCCCTTGAACATTTGGTGTTCAAAGAGAGGAGATTCATTCCTCCAACTTGGGTTAAAGGGATGAAAGAGGAAAAGATGCAACTTGAAGTTGCAAACTCTTGGAAGTTCTTTGAACATTTAACACTCAAAGAAGAATATACACTCTCCTAATTTAAGTTAGGAGAATGGGAGAGTCTTCTTACAATATTTGAGTTGTAGAAAGGGAGGTACAATAAGAAACTTATGGGTTGCAAGTTGAGGGGAAATCCCTTGAATGTTTGATATTCAAGTGGAAGAGTTAAATTCTCCCAATTTTGGATTTGGGAGGATGACTAAGGACTTTAATATTTCCTACCATTTTGACTTGTGAGAAAGAGGGAAAGAAGTCATCTACCTAACTTGTGATTTAGGATTTTAGGTAAATCCAAGTTAACATATACATGGAGTGATATATGATTGTTCATTGATTTTGTCTCAACAAGCAAGAGGTGGGTGACTTAGAATTTGTTTCAAAGGTTTAAACATCATGCAATGATATTGGTTGGAACCTTTGGAGGCTCCAAATTATGACACATAAAAGAATATGTGTTGGTTTTATGTTCCAAAAAGAGAGATGAAAGAACTTGGAAGTTGGTTCCAAGTTCCATCCAATTCATGGGAAGATATGTTTGAAGCTTCGATGAAGCTCAAAACATCATGAATAAGAGGTAAAATGTGTAGTTTTGGAACTATAAATTGAGAAGGTCATCTACCTACATAGGTTAGGCAAATGAGATAGGCTAGATTTAGAATCCTAAGCCAAAGGAGGATATTCTTTCATTTATCTTTGGGTTTCAAACGAATGAAAGAGGTAGCTTAGATTTTGGTTCTAAGCTCCAAGATCTTCATATAATGATATGTTGGAATTTTAGAGAATTCCAAATCATTTTGTATGAGAGGAGAGAATCATTTGCTAATTTTGTGTTATTAGCAAATGAAATGGAGACTTAGGATTTGTTCTTAAAATCTTAATGATTCAAGTAAGGCAACATTTGGAGTTTGGAGATACTCCAAAATATTACACATAGAGGTAGTGTTTGTTGATTAGATGCTCCAACAAACAAAGTAAGAGAGCTTGAATGTTTGGCATCAAGCTTAGGTGATTCATATAAGGTGGCATTTTGAGCTTAGAGAGGCTCCAAAATGTTCCATATAGAGGTGAATATATTTATTGATTTTTTTCTCAACAAAAAGGGAGTGACTTAGGATTTGATCCTATATTCTCGATTCCTGGACTATAATAATTGGGGCTTAGAGGACACCCTAACTACCAAGCGTGAGGGACATATATATAAGGAAGAGAACCTCATTCTCTCCTACAAATATTTTAGATTCGCTTGAAGGAGATAAAATGAACTTCCTAATGCATTGGAGAGTTTTCCTAAATCAAATTTGATATGATTTAGGGAATTTGGAAGTTTCTAGGAATAGCCTAAAAAATAGTTTTGACAAGATCTAGGAGAAACCTAAAAGTAGACACGTGATGGTTTGTAGCTCTTAGGGTAGAGCTAAAATTCACACAATCTAACATTTGGAACCTTGAGGAGGCTCCAAACATCATGCTTGAAGAGGAATTACATAGGGAAAAAGGTTCCCTATAGTTTGAATGAACATTTTGGATCCATGTGGAGAAGGGATACTTGATCTTCTACGATTTCTAAGAGGTCTCAAAATCGGATTTGACATTATCTAAAAAACCTATGAAAGTGATAAGATGACACTACAAAGTGCTTTGATACCATTTGAAAGTGCTCTGATGGCACTAGAAAGTTTGTTAGGGATGTTAAGCCCTATGAACTAGCCCAAGGCTAACAAAGAGAGAGGTGAATTGGATAACTTTAAAACCAAAGATAAAACTCAATCCAAAATCACCATGGAAAATCAAGTGCGGAAGAAATAAATGCAGAAGAAATAATAAGAAAGAACACAAAGGATTTATAGTTGTTCGGTCAAACCTTGACATATGTCCACTCCTTGGAGGAACCCTCCAAGTATTGCACTAAAACAAGTATCTCTCCTTTAGCCCCCACAGCTAGGCGAAGAAGCCCTTACAAAATCACTTCCACCTTCCCCGGTGCGGCGGAGTCGCCGGGTCCTTTGACACTAAAGAGATCTTCTTCTTTAGTGAACTTACCTCGAGACAAGCCTTGAATCTGATGGTACTAAGATGCAAGTTCGCCGGAGCAACCGTGTGGAATCCCCTCCACACTCCCTTAAGTTCCCCCACTCACAGGATCTTCTCCCTCTTAAACTCCACCCTTTCTTCTCTCCCTTTCAACCTCTCTCTTCACGTTTCCCCCACAAGAATGAAGTTACTATGGCTGCCAAAGACACTTACAAAGTGCCTTGTCATAGCTTAAATAGAAGAGCTAAAAATGAGCTCATTAATGCAAGTTGCCGACATTATCATCCAGGACGATACTAATATCATCCTGTACGATCAGTGCAATTTAAGCCCAATCAGTCAGGACGATTTGAGACGATCAGAAGAAGTTTGTTCATATAGTCCAGAACAATAATATATCGTCCTGGACGATCAGAACAAATCATGGAATATCGTCCTGAACATTGCCCTGAAAAATAGTTATCCAGTGTCCAATTGTCCAGCATATCGGCCAGGATGATTTGGCGATCGTCCAGGCCGATTTGATCATGAAATCAAGTCATAATTGCTTTCCTTAAATTCTAGAGAAAAATTGAAATAATTGACCTAGATCGTCCTGGACGATATTTTATAGTCCTGGATGATCCACCTGGACGATGTCCAAAAATAGATTATTTCTAATTAGATTTGGCGACAGATTCTTTCTGAATTGAGCCTATCATCCTGGCTGATACAAAATTGTCCAAGATAATGTGTTTTGCATAATGACGACTGCTTTAATGAGGATGCCCTAATCAGGGTTTCTGCTTTTGGACAGATCATCCCGGACGATATAAATATCGTCCCGGACGATATTACCAAAAATAAAAATCTTTAGGGAGCAACAGAAAATCTTCCAAGTTATAAAACTTCATGAGCCACACCAAATACAATGGACTCAAGAAAGGAAAAAGTGTACAAACTGACTTAGACCTAGTCTACCCAATCTTGAGCTGGTTCCAAATTGCAGTTTGATCGTGTGGACCTGAAATGTTAGTAAATAAGGCCGTCATAGAGAAATAAGAGTGTTTGCTATCATAAAAATCATAAACCATAAAAACAGATCCGCAACAATCTCCCCCTTTTTTATGATGGCAAACAATTCAATTTGAATTTGCAAAAGGAACATTTTCTCCTAATCTCCCCCTCACTAGAATAACACTTTAAAAAAATAGGGGAGATAAAAATTTTTTTGTTGTTTTAAAATTTTTGAAAATAAAAAAAAGATACAAATTCAACATTACGATCTCCCCCTTTGACGTTATCAGAAAGAGAGGAGGCACAAAAAACAAAACAAACAAAAAATATTCCCTGATCTAGTGAAAAATAAATATTCTTAAAATGAGAAAGTTACCTCTTGGTTTTAATAAAAAACTTAGTAGAATTAGATTGACAACGCATAGCCCAGAAAAGATTTGAAATTCAGAATTTGATAATCCAAACTCAAGTTCTTTAAAAAGGCTCAAAAACTTTTTAATTCAATATCTAAATCATCAGACAAATTAGAGAAAGAAACAGAAATTTTTCAAAACTCCTTTTATAAAATATATCTTATAGAAGATTAATGCATTAATTGTTGAATCAGGAATAAGATTTTCAAACTCTAGTATCAAAAATATCAAGGATTTTCTTATGCTTTTAAGAAGTATAAGAATGGTAAGCATTAAACTTTGTGGGCTCATTTTATGCCTCTTGACAATTGGTTGGCGCACTGCGCATCTTTTGATTTTTGATACACTTTTATGTATATTTTTCAATTTGGTGTCATTGCGCATCTTTTATTTTTGACATCATTGGCTAATTTTTTTTCAATATGCTACCTTTCTGAAGTCTTAATAACAAAAGTAAACCCATCCTATTGATAAAGCAAATTCTTGATTAAGAAAATTATGAGTTGATTCAATAACTTGCAAAAGATCCCTATGCTATAAATAAAATGTAGGGAGATAAAAAATTGAGTTTCAAAGACTAATTTAAAAGATGAAAAAGATTTTAAATCAAAAGTAGAATAACCACTTCTAGGAAATAGAGATTGAGAGTCAAAAACATGAGTTTCATTCCTTTGACTGTTTTAGAGAAGCCAAACATAACTTACCAAAGATTTCAAGAAAAAATAGGAAGTAGATTTTTCATTTTTAGAAAAGTGAATGTGTGTGTTGATCAGAAAAAAACTTTCACAAAAACAAAAATTTCAAAGAATAAACAAAACTAAAATATAAAAATAAAAAAGAAAAACATAAAAATACAACACAAAAACACGAAAGGCTTTTAACCATTATGTCTCTCCTGGTCTGATGCTTCAGAAATCAGATCTGCCCATGAGAGTTTTTACCTTACATTATTTCCCCAATTTAAATTTTGCTTTGTTGAGTCTAGTAATTAGGTTGTTAAGCCTAAGTAAATGTCCCAAGGCTACCAAGAGGGGGGTGAATTGGTAGTTTTTTAAAAATTTTTAAATGACACCAGATTTATAGTGGTTCGGTCTATAACCAGACCTACATCCACTCCTCAGAGGCACCCTCTGAGTATTGCACTAATACCACAAAGTGACTCTCCTTTAGCACCCACAGCAAGGCGGAGAAGCCTGTACAAAACCCTCTTTTCACCACTCCCCGGTGCGGCAGAGAACCGTCGTCCTTTTACACAATCCACAGTGCTGGCAGAGAACCGTCGTCCTTTTACACAATCCACAGTGCTGGCAGAGAACCGTCGTCCTTTTACACTCTCCTAGTGTGGGCAGAGAACCCTACGGCTGTTCACACTCTCCAAGTGTAGGCAGAGAACCTTCTTCCTTTTACACTCTCCTAGTGTAGGCAGAGAACCCACGGCTGTTCACACTCTCCAAGTGTCGGCAGAGAACCGGACCTTCTTGAATTATCTTCTCACAAGAACCTAAAAGAAAGAAAGAAAAGAGTGAAGGAATCCAATTTCACAAGTAGAGATTCTTACCTTAGCAATCCAAGTGAAGCCTTCTTGCTCCAATGGTAGGAATCCTCCTTTGAATGCTCTCTTCCACTCTCCCCTTGACTATTCTCTCAATAGGCACGAAGATCAAATGACAAAAAGATTGGGTGGCAGTCTAATTTGAAGTATTTATACAAAAGACAAGAAAAACCGCCCAAAAACTGCAAGTTTTCAATTCAGTACGCAGTGGATCGTCCGGTACGATCGTGGATCGTCCTGGACGATTTTACTTAAACGATCTGAAACGACCCAATTTGTATATGTGTACGAAATGACTTCGTACAGCTGATCGTCCTGTACGAACTAGGTTCGTCCAGTACGAACGGTTATTACAAGGTCGGTTCTAGAAACTGCTGAAAACTGTCCTAAGTCGGTTTATCGTTTGGACGAAAATTTGATCGTCTGGACGAAAATTTTCCAGAGAGCCGATCGTCCTGGACGATGATTTATTTCGTCTGGACGAAAATTTTCCAGAGCGCCCATCGCCGGGGACGATAATATGGTTTCGTCTGGACGAAAATTTTCCAGAGAGCTGTTCGTCCGGTACGAAATTTATTTTCGTCTGTACGAAAATTTTCCAGAGCGCCCATCGCCGGGGACGATATAAAAATTCGTCCTGGACGAATAGGACTTAGAAAAATTTTTCGAAGCAAGTTCCTATTCGTTCCAAATGCTCTATAGGAGATAACTGACAGATCGTCCAGTACGATATATATCGTCCTGTACGATCAGTATAGAATTTCAAGATCTCCTTAGTTTGTGTGTGTGATTTTATTCACTCAATTACAATCACTCCCTTTCAAAATTAATTCAAAGAAAAGACTCTTCAAATAAACAAAATTTCTCATGTTGAACTTGATTTGAAGTTTTCGTAGTCTGGAGTCTGATTTTCCTGAAATGTTAGTATACACAAGAGCAAGTGCAAATCTTCTAAATTGTTAGGAGATAATTATACATCTGAACAATAATGTTTGGAATCATCAAAACTACATAAGTTGCACAAATATAAATCATTCAAATAGCAACTATTCAAACAATCTCCCCCTTTTTGATGATGGCAAAACAATTATTATTAGTATGGTTTCAAGTTAAAACATAATCTCTTATCTCCTAAACTCCCCCTGAATTTATGAGTACATTAAAAATAAGGAGGCATTAAAGAACAAAAATTTTTGTTTGTTAAATTAAAATTTTTTTTTTTTTTTAAAATTTTAACAGAAAACACAAAACACAAACAAAACAAAAATACAAACATAATAATTTCTCCCCCTTTTTGACAGCAACAAAAAGTGAAGAAGAAAAAGACAAGAAATGTAAATAATAATATGAAATTCATTGTTAAAATTTAATCTAAATTGTGATTTGACATAGAGTATGCAATTTTAAACTAAAGATATTAGGTCAATCATAGAAATTCATAAATTTATGAAATGATATAACATTGTAAGTAAGAAGAATTTATCAAAGACATGATTCAATTTAGACATTTTGATTTTTGAAAATCATTACAAGTGAGATGTAAAAAAAATTCTATATTTCAAAGTTCAATAGAATATAAATGAACATTAGATCAACTTGAATTAAGAGATTAAACGAATTTGGAAAGAAGAGAATTACCACATGTGGTGCTTTGCACATCTTTTCAAAGTTTTGGGGCACATTTTTGTGCATTTGTCTTTGGTTGGGCTTATTTTGTGCCTCTTTTTAACTTTAAACAATTTTTGCGAATCCCTTTTGATTTTTGTACATTTGTACAATTTTCAAGAGTAATTTGACCAATTCTTTCCAAAATCTATAATCTAACATTTCAAATATTTCTAGGTGCATAAACATCATTTGAGCATAGAAATACAAAATAAGATAACATCAAAATTGCAATAACAATATTAAATTTTATGTAGTCTAAATGAATAGACATGAACTTAAAAATTCTAACTACAACAAGTTATAAACAAATTATAAATTTAGAAAGTCTAGATTTTCTAATATAGATAATCTCATATTACAATCAATTTTGAGCACAATGTAGATTAAGAATAATATTAATGAAATTCATAAAGATTAGCCACATTTCAAAACAAATCTAAGACAAACAAACTTTCATTAATTAAAAAGAAAATTACATAAAAACATTGAACTTAAACAACAAAAAAAACATAACAACAAAACAAAAAAAAAAAAAAACATCAGACACACATAAAAAAAAACTTCTACTGTTCTGGAGGAGGAGGAGGAGGAATGCCGCCAAAGAGATTGAAGTAGGAGGCCATTAACATTACATTGGTATTTATTTCATGAACTTCATTTCTAATATTACCAATGTCATGTTGCTGCTGCGTAAGATGAGCATCAAATTGATCAAACCTTTGATCAAGGTGAGTCTCTAGTCTATCAAATCTCTCAATCAGATTCTGGTAATCTGATTGAGAAGCAGAAGCTTGCACTCCTTCTTCTTCTTCTTCTGAAGCACTATCATGTGCTTTTTCTTTTTCTTTTTCCTCCCTGAAGAGCAGTCTGAAAGATGCATCGTTGTAATAAACTGGCTCTTCATATTCCTCATCAGGATGGACTATATTGTACTTCTTCTCCAAAACATAACAAATCAAGTGCCCTAAAGAAATATTCTTCTTCCTTTTCTGATTAGGATGTCCTATTTCTGAAAGCCCATAGATATGATCTAGGATGAGTTGGGCTTCATCAAAAGGTTGTCTTTTCATGATTAAAAAAGTTAGACAAGAAAGAAGAGGAGTAATGTTAATCCTATCACCAGCTTTAGGAATAATTGAGGATCTAAGGATATGCTGGATGATTCGGGCATCTTGGGTCATACCGGCCACTCTAGCAATATGATTGTCAATTACATTTTCTCTAATTACCCTATTGATTTCATACCAATGGAAGACGTTTTCTGACATTAGGGTGTGAGCTCTATATCCTTCAGTCCTTAAGTTTAAAAATGCACCAAGGTCGTGCTTGGTGATCTCAACTTTTTTCTTAAAAACAAAAGAACTAATGATAGAGTGGTCAGAATTGAAACTCATGTTGGCTAGGAAGTAATGGAAGGTTTGCTTATTGTAGAAGTGGACAAGAGAGAGAATGAAATGAAATTGGGTTGAAGCAAAGAGGTGTAATACCCGAAATTTCAACTCCGTTTGGATAAGAATGCGAGACGGAGTGATTTTTGCAGAAGCAAAACGAGGAAAAGATTCCTCATTTGCTTTGGAAAGGAAGTTGTCTGGAGCATTCCTGTTGGGTTTCTTCACCAAAACTTTTTGTCTCTTGCTAGAGGAGGCCATAGTTGATTTGATGTAGAAAGGGATTGAAAAAGATGTTTGAAATTGTGATTTTCAAGTTTGAAAGCCCTCATATTTAAAGAAAAATGATATGTTCGTCCTGGACGAAAATATTCGTCCTGGACGAAAAATTATTGTTCGTCTGGACGAAGTAATTTCGTACAGACGATCCAATTCGTCCAAAATGTAACGGCTTTTCGTATTCAACACAACTTACGATGCGTCCCTTCGTACAGGCTTTTTGACTTGATCGATCGTACATACGAACAGATTTCGTACAGACGATCAAAAAAGCGTTTCGTTTTAATGACTCTTGAAAACCGTCCCCTACAATGAATCGACACATGTTCGTACATACGAAAAAATTTCGTACAGACGAAATTCGTATTAAAAACTGTCTTATCCACTCAACCGCTGCATTCAATCGTCCCGACGTTTGAGAAAAAAAAAAATTCGTACTGGACGATCACTGATCGTACAGACGATCCAATAAAAAAAACTGCTCTCAAAAAGGTTTAAATTCGCGCAAACTGTTTCTTAACACATCGTCCTGTACGAAAAATTTCGTCCTGGACGATCTAAAAAAAATTTTTGATTTTTAAATTTTTAAATTAACAAAAACAACAAAAATAATCAACAACACAGAAAACATAAGATAAAAACATAAATTCAAAAACAATTCATACAAAAACACAAAAATTCACAAAATCACAAAAACAAAATACAACAAATATCAATGTTGCAAAGACATTTTGGTTAAGCATTCAAATCTATAACACCAAGCCTTGTTCTTAAAGTACTGAAGGTATCAAAGGCTAAAGGTTTTGTAAAAATGTCTGCAAGTTGATTTTCAGTTGAAACATGTATGAGTTCAATTTCTCCTTTGGATACATGATCCCTTATGAAATGATGCCTTATATCAATGTGTTTGGTTCTAGAATGTTGAATAGGATTTTTGGAAATGCAAATAGCACTAGTATTGTCACAATAAATTGGAATAGTGCCTATAGTTAATCCTAAGTCAATCAACTGTTGTTTTAACCAAAGTACTTGTGCCACACAACTTCCTAATGCAATGTATTCTGCTTCTGCAGTAGATAGTGCCACTGAATTTTGTTTTCTACTAGACCATGAAACTAATGAATTTCCAATGAATTGACATGTTCCAGAAGTGCTTTTCCTATCCACTCTACAGCCTGCAAAGTCAGAATCTGAGTAACCTATAATTTCAAATGAAGAGCTAAACTTAGGATACCAAATTCCTAAGTTTTGAGTTCCTAGTAGATATCTTAAAATCCTTTTCACTGCTGTCAAATGTGATTCTTTTGGATCTGATTGAAATCTAGCACATAAGCAAACACTAAACATAATATCTGGTCGGCTAGCAGTCAAGTAAAGTAAAGATCCAATTATCCCTCTAAATTTCTTTTGATCAACAGATTTTCCCTTAAGGTCTTTATCTAACTGAACTGAAGAACTCATTGGTGTACTAACAGGTTTAGCATTGTCCATTTCATATTTTTTGAGGATGTCCTTAATATATTTGGTTTGACTAAGAAAAGTACCTTCCTCAAGTTGCTTAATGCTAAAACCTAGAAAGTAATTTAAATCTCCCATTAGACTCATTTCAAATTCACTACTCATTGTTTTAGAAAAATCATCACAAAGATGTTTATTTGAAGATCCAAAGATGATGTCATCCACATAAATTTGAACAATAAGTATATCCTTTCCAATTTTCCTTAAAAAGAGAGTTGTATCCACACTTCCTTTTTCAAAAGATCTTTCAAGTAGGAAGGTGCTTAACCTCTCATACCAAGCCCTAGGTGCCTGTTTCAATCCATATAATGCCTTTTTTAATTTGAAAACATGATTTGGAAATTTAGAGTTTTCAAAACCTGGAGGTTGTTCTACAAAAACATCTTCTTCAATTATTCCATTTAAAAAGGCACTTTTGACATCCATTTGAAACAATTTAAAACCTTTAAAACAGGCAAAGGCTAGTAAAACCCTAATTGCTTCAAGTCTAGCTACAGGGGCAAAAGTTTCCTCAAAATCAATTCCTTCAATTTGGTTATACCCCTTAGCTACTAATCTAGCCTTATTTCTAATGACTACTCCTGAGTCATTCATTTTATTCTTGAACACCCACTTGGTTCCAACAACACTTTGATCTTTTGGCCTTGTAGTTAGTTCCCAAACTTTATTTCTTACAAATTGATTCAACTCTTCTTGCATGGCCAATATCCAAAATTCATCTGAAAGTGCTTGATCAATGTTAGTGGGTTCAACAGTTGAAATAAAGGCTGAATGATTGACTTCCTTGTTTAATCCACGCCTAGTTCTAACACCCTCACTTGGTTCACCTATGATTAATTCCTTTGGGTGGTTTTTAGAAAATCTCAAATCTCTAGGCAAAGGGTCTTCTCTTTCTAAATTTTCTTCCACATTTTCTTCCAAATTTAATCTATCTATCTTTTGAGAGTTTTCTTCAATTTCTTCTTCAACAACTTTTGGCTCTTCCATGTTTCCATTTCATCAAAAACAACATGTGTGGTTTCTTCAATGACTAAAGTTCTTTTGTTGAATACTCTATAAGATTTTCCAACACTTGAATATCCAACAAAAATTCCTTCATCTGATTTTGGATCAAATTTTCCTAAGGCAGATTTTCCATTATTATGTATGAACACCTTGCAACCAAATACATGCAAATGAGACAAATTTGGTGTTCTTCCTTTTATCAACTCATAGGGTGTTTTATTCAAATTAGATCTCACATTTACCCTATTCAGAACATAGCATGCAGTGCTAACCGCCTCAGCCCAAAAATACCTAGGAAGAGAGTATTCTGCTAACATTGCTCGGGCGGCTTCTATTAATGTTCTGTTCTTTCTTTCAACTACTCCATTTTGTTGAGGAGTTCTAGGTGCAGAAAAATTGTGATCAATCCCCTTTTCTTTACAGAAATCTTCAAATCTTTCATTTTCAAATTCTCCTCCATGATCACTTTGTATAGAGATTATTTCACATCCTAGTTTTCTTTGTATCCAAGTTGAAAAATTTCTGAATTCCTCAAATGATTCACTCTTATGAAAAAGAAATTTAACCCAGGTGAATCTTGAAAAATCATCTACTATAACAAAACCATATACCTTTCCTCCTAGACTAACAGTGCTTACTGGTCCAAAAAGATCCATGTGTAGAATTTCTAAAGGTTTACTTGTCCTAAGATCTTTAATGGACTTAAATGAGGACCTTACTTGTTTTCCTAATTGACATGCATCACACAGATGATCCTTAGTAAAGTCTAGTTTAGGTAATCCTCTCACCAAATTCTTTTGGGTAATTTTTCTAAGATTTTTCATACTAGAATGACAAAGTCTCCTATGCCAAAGCCATGATTCATCAGAAACAGTTTTCAAACAAAAAGCAGTAGGAGATTGAATACAATTTAAATCTAGCATGTAAACATTGTTCACCCTTTTTCCATTTAAAACAATTTTTCCATTTAGGCTAATTATGCAGCTAGTAGGTAAAAATTTTACATTATAGCCCTTATCACAAAGCTGACTTATGCTAAGCAAATTATGTTTCAAGCCTTCAACTAATAAAACATTATCTATGAAAAAGTTTTTCAAGTTTCCAATCATACCTGATCCAACCACTTTCTTTGTGGTATTATCTCCAAGTGTAACCTTGCCTCCACTCCTGGCTTCCAGCGTTATGAATTGAGCAGTATCTCCAGTCATGTGCTTAGAACATCCGCTGTCCAGGTACCATATACTCTCACGAGGTCTTGTGTGAGAGTATTCCTGCAAAATTCTCAAATGTTAGACCTGGGAACCCAAACTAGTTTGGGTTCACCTTTATGAAATTTATAATCAGATGCATGTGTGATATGTCTAGATTTTTGCATCTTAGTTCTCCACACCAGATTAGGTTTTATCTTTAAAGTGCAGGTGTGAGATATATGTCCTAAAAATCCACAATTGTTACATTTAACATTAGGAAAAACATTCCTATATTTTCTCTCATATGATTGTCTTCTAAGGGATTTCATAAATTTAGGATAATACTTAGGATTTGTAAAATCTTCATGTTTAGGGGGGATCCTATTATCCTCGAGAGCACTTATAGTAAGTTTATAAAATGAATTCATTTCTTCCAAGATTCGATTTGTATAATTGACTCTATATGTCTTGTGCTCAGATTCATCCTTAAATTTCTCAAATTCTTTTTCAAGTTCAGCGTAGGATGATTTTAAATTCTCAAAATTTTTATTCAAGTCATCATATTCATCAAGTAGTTTCATGTGGTTGCTATCAATTAAAGCATGATCTTTCCTAAGGATTTCGTGTTCCTTATTAAGCTCTTCCAATTCTAAAACTATACTAGCATGCATCTTTTTAGTTTTCCTATATGCATCATGCATGTGTTCAGAAACTTCAAACAATTCATTATAAGTTAAATCACATACCTCTTCTTGATCTGATTGTTCAGCTTTATCTGCCATCAAGCAAAGGTTGGTGACTTCTTCTTCTTTATCAGTCTCAGATGAGTCTGAAGCTGAGTCCGCCCAAAAAGCCTTTTGAAACTTCTTCTTGCCCTTCTTTACCATTGGTTTCTCCTCTACCTTCTCCTTGCTAGGAGAGGCTTTGAGTTTTGGACAGTCAGTCTTTATATGACCTGGTTTCCTGCATTCATAACAAATTACTTCATTAGAAACCTTGCCATTTCTATTATACTTACCTCTATTCCATTGCTGGCGTCTCTTCTGCTTCCTCTTTAAAAAGCTTTTGAATTGTCTAGTCATCAGTGCTATATCATCTTCATCCTCAGGTTGTGAGTGTTCACTTTCTGACTCTTCCACATTTAGTGCAATATTCTTGTCCTTTCTTTGTTCACCTACATCAATCTTTCTTTGACTTACTCCTTGCTCGTAAGCAATGAGTGAACCAAGAAGATTGTCAATAGAATAAATGTTCAGATCTTTTGACTCTGTAATTGCAGTAATTTTAGCATCGTATGCAGTAGGTAAACAACGAAGAATCTTATTAACCATTTCAGCATTAGTTAATTCCCTACCAAGTGCATGCAAAGAGGTGACAATTTGAGTGAATCTTGTGTACATGTCAGATATAGATTCATTAGGTTTCATGCGAAATAGTTCGTAGTCATGTAACAAGATATTTAGCCTAGATTGCTTAACCTCATTTGTCCCTTCATAAGTAATACAAAGTCTATCCCATATGTCTTTTTCGCTTTTACAAGTAGAAACTCGCATGTAGTCTTCAGATTTTAAAGCACAAAAGAAACTATTTAAACATTTTGCATTTAATTGTGCTAAGTCACGTTCTTCAATAGTCCAATCTGCATAGGGTGCATCTACCCTAATTCCATCAACTAATCTAGTTGGTTTTGTGTAACCTTCCTGGACTAACATCCACATGCGATAGTCAAGTGACTGTAAGAAAGTAGACATGCGTGTTTTCCAAAAATCAAAAGGAATATTGTCAAACAGTGGAGGTCTAGTGATAGAGTAACCCTCAGGAGTGTTTCGGTTTCCAAATGTAGCCATCTACGTTAATCAAAAAGTAGTTCAAACTTATGATTTTGAAACAATGCTCTGATACCACTTGTTGAGTCTAGTAATTAGGTTGTTAAGCCTAAGTAAATGTCCCAAGGCTACCAAGAGGGGGGTGAATTGGTAGTTTTTAAAAATTTTAAACCCTCTTAAAATTAAAGTTGAACCGAAATGAAATTGTCTTTTAAAGTTTGTAGAAAAATGTTTTTCAACCACAGAGTTGTTAAAACAGAAATTTAAAATGCGGAAACGTAAAAGCAATAGAGTAAATGACACCAGATTTATAGTGGTTCGGTCTATAACCAGACCTACATCCACTCCTCAGAGGCACCCTCTGAGTATTGCACTAATACCACAAAGTGACTCTCCTTTAGCACCCACAGCAAGGCGGAGAAGCCTGTACAAAACCCTCTTTTCACCACTCCCCGGTGCGGCAGAGAACAGTCGTCCTTTTACACAATCCACAGTGCTGGCAGAGAACCGTCGTCCTTTTACACAATCCACAGTGCTGGCAGAGAACCGTCGTCCTTTTACACTCTCCTAGTGTGGGCAGAGAACCCTACGGCTGTTCACACTCTCCAAGTGTAGGCAGAGAACCTTCTTCCTTTTACACTCTCCTAGTGTAGGCAGAGAACCCACGGCTGTTCACACTCTCCAAGTGTCGGCAGAGAACCGGACCTTCTTGAATTATCTTCTCACAAGAACCTAAAAGAAAGAAAGAAAAGAGTGAAGGAATCCAATTTCACAAGTAGAGATTCTTACCTTAGCAATCCAAGTGAAGCCTTCTTGCTCCAATGGTAGGAATCCTCCTTTGAATGCTCTCTTCCACTCTCCCCTTGACTATTCTCTCAATAGGCACGAAGATCAAATGACAAAAAGATTGGGTGGCAGTCTAATTTGAAGTATTTATACAAAAGACAAGAAAAACCGCCCAAAAACTGCAAGTTTTCAATTCAGTACGCAGTGGATCGTCCGGTACGATCGTGGATCGTCCTGGACGATTTTACTTAAACGATCTGAAACGACCCAATTTGTATATGTGTACGAAATGACTTCGTACAGCTGATCGTCCTGTACGAACTAGGTTTGTCCAGTACGAACGGTTATTACAAGGTCGGTTCTAGAAACTGCTGAAAACTGTCCTAAGTCGGTTTATCGTTTGGACGAAAATTTGATCGTCTGGACGAAAATTTTCCAGAGAGCCGATCGTCCTGGACGATGATTTATTTCGTCTGGACGAAAATTTTCCAGAGCGCCCATCGCCGGGGACGATAATATGGTTTCGTCTGGACGAAAATTTTCCAGAGAGCTGTTCGTCCGGTACGAAATTTATTTTCGTCTGTACGAAAATTTTCCAGAGCGCCCATCGCCGGGGACGATATAAAAATTCGTCCTGGACGAATAGGACTTAGAAAAATTTTTCGAAGCAAGTTCCTATTCGTTCCAAATGCTCTATAGGAGATAACTGACAGATCGTCCAGTACGATATATATCGTCCTGTACGATCAGTATAGAATTTCAAGATCTCCTTAGTTTGTGTGTGTGATTTTATTCACTCAATTACAATCACTCCCTTTCAAAATTAATTCAAAGAAAAGACTCTTCAAATAAACAAAATTTCTCATGTTGAACTTGATTTGAAGTTTTCGTAGTCTGGAGTCTGATTTTCCTGAAATGTTAGTATACACAAGAGCAAGTGCAAATCTTCTAAATTGTTAGGAGATAATTATACATCTGAACAATAATGTTTGGAATCATCAAAACTACATAAGTTGCACAAATATAAATCATTCAAATAGCAACTATTCAAACATGCTTCGCCTTGCCTTTTCTTTTGTAGGAAGAATTTTTAAATTAGGGCACTGATTTTTCATATGTCCAGGTTTCCTACATCGAAAGCAAATAGCGTCAGAAGGAATATGAACATCCTTACCATTTTTATCTTTTTTTCACTTTTGCTTATGCTTTGGTGAGCTTTGTGATTTGTTAGTCAAGTTATTGCATTCGTCACCAACTAAGCTATCTCTTTCTGCATCTTTAGTTTTTAGAATAATCATTTCACTTGCATCCAAAAGTCTTTGACCCAAACCTTGCTCGTAGGCAATGAGTGAGCCAATCAAATTATCAATAGAATAATCATTTAAATATTTTGATTCACAAATAGCAACTACTTTGGCATTAAACTTATCCAGTAGACAACGAAGAATTTTGTTAACTTTTTTAAAATTTGAAAATTCTTTTCCTAAAGCATGCAATGAGTTTACAATTTGAATGAATCTGGTATACATGTTAAAGATCGTTTCATATGGTTTCATGGAAAATAATTCAAAATCATGCATTAACAAATTCAACTTGGATTGCTTGATTTCATTCGTGCCTTCGTATATGGTATGTAGTTTATCCCAAATTTTACCAGTAGTGCAAGTGGATATTAACATGAAATCTTCAGAATTTAAAGCACAAAAAAAGCAATTTAAAGATTTTGCATTCAGTTAAGCATTCCGTTGTTCTTCCTTATTCCATTGATTAAAAGGAATATCAATTTTAACTCCATTAACATTACGTGACGGTAATGAATAACCAGTTAAAATCATATGCCACATGAAAAAATCAATCGATTGCAAGAAAATAGACATGCAAATTTTCCAAAAATCAAATGATATATTTTCAAATAAAGGAGGTCTGGTGATTGAATAACCTTCCTCAACATTACGATTAGAAAAATTAGTTATGGATCGAAATTCAAAAGCTTTTAAAAACTTATTTTATGAATCCCACTCTGATACCAATTGAAAGTGATCAGATGACACTAGAAAGTGCTCTAATATCACTTGAAAGTGCTTTGATGGCAATAGAAAGTTTGTTAGGGATGTTAAGCCCTATGAACCGGCCCAAGGCTAACAAAGAGAGAGGTGAATTGGATAACTTTAAAACCAAAGATAAAACACAATCCAAAATCACCACAAAAAAACAAGTGCGGAAGAAATAAATGTGGAAGCAATAATAAGAAAGAACACACCGAATTTATAGTGGTTCGGTCAAACCTTGACCTATGTCCACTCCTTAGAGGCACCCTCCAAGGATTGCACTAAAACAAGTGTCTCTCCTTTAGCCCCCACAGCTAGGCGGAGAAGCCCTTATAAAATCACTTCCACCTCCCTCGGTGCAGCGGAGTCGCCAGGTCCTTTGACATCAAAGAGATCTTCTTCTTTGGTGAACCTACCTCGAGACAAGCCTTGAATCTAATGATACTAAGATGCGAGTTCACCGGAGCAACCGTGTGGAATCCCCTCCAAACTCCATTGAGTTCCGCCCCCTCACAGGATCTTCTCCCTTTCAAACTCCACCCTTTCCTCTCTCCCTTTCAAGCTCTCTCTTCAAGTTTCTCCCATAAGAACGAAGCTACTATGGCTGCCAAGGACACTTACAAAGTGCCTTGTCATAGCTTAAATAGAAGAGCTAAAAATGAGCTCATTAATGCAAGTTACTGACATTATCATCCAGAACGATACTAATATCGTCATGTACAATCAGTGCACTTTAAGCCCAATCAGCCAGGATGATTTGAGACGATCGGAAGAAGTTTGTTCATATCGTCCAGGATGATAATATATCGTCCTGGACGATCAGAAAAAATAATGGAATATCATCCTGAACATCGCTCTAAAAAATAGCTATCCAGTGTCCAATCGTCCAGCACATCGGCCATGATGATTTGGCGATCATCCAGGCCAATTTGATAGTGAAATCAAGTCATAATTGCTTTCCTTAAATTCTAGAGAAAAATTGGAAAAATTGACCTGGATTATCCTAGTTGATATTTTATAGTCCTTGACGATCCACCTGGACGATGTCCAAAAATAGGTTATTTCTAATTAGATTTGGCTGCATATTCTTTCTGAATTGAGCCTATTGTCCTGGCCGATACAAAATTGTCCAGGACGATGTGTTTTGCATAATGATGGCTGCTTTAATGAGGATGCTTTAATTAGGGTTTCTGCTTTTGGACAGATCATCCCGAACGATATAAATATCATCCCGGACGATGTTACCAAAAATAGAAACCCTTAGAGAGCAACAAAAAATCTTCCAAGTTACAAAACATCAGGAGCCACACTAAATACAATAGACTCAAGAAAGGAAAAAGTTTACAAACTGACTCAGTGTCTACCCATTCTTGAGCTGGTTCTAAATTGTAGTCTGATCGTATAGACCAAAAATGTTAGTAAATAAGGTCATCGTATAGAAATAAGAGTGTTTTCTATCATCAAAATCATAAACCATGAAAACATATCCACAACAACCTAGAAACATGCACATGAAGTTTGTATGTTTAGGGGGGTGAATATATTCTAAGTTTGATTGCAATTGCATTTTGGACCCCTTAATTTATAAATTCTACTAATCATACTTAAATAATTCCAAAATATGATGGGATATACCTCACGAGCCTTTAAAAGCTATGAGATTTTCCATATTTGCTTTACTAGAACTTAGGAATTAGATGAGCATGCTTATAAATTATAAATTTTGGGGTAAAAGGAAGAAAGTGAACAAACAGCCCTTCATATATACATATGCATCTAAATTATTTTATTCCTAACCTCTAATTTAGAATTTCCTAAAATAGGATTAGATAATTCCAAACATAGGCACTCATGAGCTTATGAAGGCCCATGCAACCCCAAAGTTGTTTAGAATTAAATGAGCTTATTTAATCTTCTTCAAAATCTCTAGAGATTGTGGTTGTTCTAGGAAAATGATAATCACCATTTAAACAAACTAAACTTGATGAAAGAGCTTGTCATGGATTTGGTTGATTATGCATGTCATGGGGTTTACAACATAAGTCTTTAAGGAGTTGTGGTAAACCTCACAACAACTTGTATCATAGATCTTTTTGTGAGATCAAACAATTCCACTAAAAGTTTTTCACAAAATTTATAAGGCAATGAATTTTAGCTTATGTAATGTACCATAAACATATGTTAATTTTTGTCACGATGGTTTAAATGGGATAACTACACATGCAACTCTCATGTTTGGATCCTACCTATGCATATAGGAAATACGCATCTAAGGTTTGGAAAAGATCCCAATCATTTTTTTTGGTATGATTGGTTGATAGAAAACATGAATTAAAAGCCACAAATTTTGAGGGATTTCAAGAGTTAGAGAAATGGATGTCTTATTATCATTTCCCTATGCTTCCCTAAGTGTAAGTTCCTACACTTGCATATTAATTTTGTCATAATGTGTCAATCTAAGGAGTATAACATTACATGTGGCGTTATAAAAGTCTACACCCTAACATCTAATTTCTTGGTAAAATAAAATGGCCTAACCTATGGTTCGATCATAGGTGATGGAGGAGTTGAATGAATGCAAAATCATACAATTTGGAAGGTGTTGGACACCAATCCAACACCTCCACACGCATTGAAATCTTCTCCAAACTCTCATATAAGAGTTAACAAATGGAAATCACCAATTTTCCATTGTTTTGTGAAGAGGACAGCCAACGGGGGATTTTGGGAGAGCAAAAATTGAAGTTTTCTAAGGACTTAGGGCTTGGGGACATCAACAACTAGGGGACCTTAGGGTGTTTCCTAAGCTTTAGTGTTTTACCTCTCCCAAGTTATCCAAGCACTCCTATCCAAGCTCCAATCCAAGGGAGGAAGACCATTGTCCAAGCCATTCCAGACATTGCCGCCGGTGACCAAGGCATTTTGAAGGCTACAAACCACTGTTTGGAAGGTTTTGGAGGCTTCCCTTATTGTTTGGAAGTTTCCAATAGCTCCCTTATTTCCTTAACTTTGTTGATTTTTGAGAAAGAGAGTGAATGGAGGTCTTAATCTTTAATTTTCTTCTTTGGAATGAGGAAAAGATCTCAATCCTTCAAGCCCCTTCTCTCTTCCACTATAAGACCGCACACAATGGCTCTAGCTTGCTAGAAGAGGAGCAACAGAACATGATGGAGCCATACAGTGGAGTCACACGCAAAAATCTGGTTCTACCTGATGGAGTCACACACAAGTGGGTGGGGGGGGGGGGGGGGGGGGGGGGGGGGGTTCTGCCTCTCCTTCTCTCTTACCCTCTCGCTCTTTCTATTTCAGGACTGACAACAGATAGGGGAGCCGAATGAGGCTCCCGTTTTTTTTTTCTTTCGTGCTCCTAGAGACGCACGCACAAGGCAGCAGCCGTGCCACCTAAATCACCCTATCTCGGCTTCTTTATGCATGAAATGAAGAAAATTATACTTGAGTAGATTTTCTTCATGATTGGATGTGAGATTTCAAGAAAAATCTCAGCCCTAGCTCTCAGATTTTAGTTTTGAGACTCAATCGAGCACAAATTGACTGATTTAGGCTGAAATTGAGTTCGAATTGAACTCAACCCATACTAATTTGGGCCGATTTGAGTCCAATCGAGTTAAATTCATGAAATTATACTAAAATCAACATTGAATTGCATTGAATTGGACTCGATGATGCTCTACAGGGTTTGTTTTAGATTGATTTGATTTAAATTTTATTTAATTTGACAAAATGAATTTAGTTTAATCAAATCGGAGTCTAATTTGAGTCAATTTTTTCTTGATGATGATTGATTGGGTTGATTGAGCACGATCGAGCCTAGTTGAGCTCAATCGAGGTCATATCGATACAAAATGTTCATAAACAACATCTTTTGTCATTTCATTCTTTTCACTACCTAACTTAGCAAATCTTAGCTTGTATGGTTATCTTCTAAATAAAAGAAAAATCTTTCTCATATAAAGAAGAATAATCCACAAAACACAATCCTATGATTAAGAATAAAATCAACACATTATATAAGAAAATAAAAGAAAAAATAAATCACTAATTTTATAGCACTTATAACTATAAGATACAGATATATTAGAACATTAAAATAATTTTCTTATCTAAATCTAATTTGTAAATTGAATTAAAGTTTGAGAAGAGAAAAATAATTTTGCTAGGAAATTAAGTTGAAGTGTAAAATATTTTAAAATTTTATATTAGATCAACATTAATAATTTGAATAATAAAAACTTAAAGACATGTTAAGAGGATTAATACCAACATAAGACAAGCACTTCATTAAACATATAATGTAGATACTATTAATATAGAAATAAAAACATCTAAATGCCATCACAAGAAAACTAAAAAAAAGAAAATATGCATCAACTACAACAGAAAATAAAAACTAAAATGCTGGAGAATCTTGATCTGGAGGTGGCTAAGGAAGAGTGAACATGGTAAAGTAGTTATTAATGGTAGCTACT
The DNA here is from genome assembly GCA_016618105.1 of Dendrobium huoshanense. Taxonomy (NCBI): domain Eukaryota; kingdom Viridiplantae; phylum Streptophyta; class Magnoliopsida; order Asparagales; family Orchidaceae; genus Dendrobium; species Dendrobium huoshanense. Next base: position 26,897,203 of record CM028344.1, read on the forward strand.
TGAGTTTTGATTGAATCAAACTGTCCTTTGACCTAGCCCATATCATTATTATATTTAGCATTCTGCTGGTCTAAGCAAGTCTTAATATGATCAAATTATTGATCAAAATGAGACTCAAGTCGATCAAATCAATGGACCAATTCTTAATAAAAATAATGCTCAGGTCTAAGAGTATGTGGAGGTGCAGGAGCAGGTGCTTCTCATTCTCTAATTTTATTTCTTTCATCCCCTTGATCCTGATGAAAAAGAGTACGAAAGGAAGCATCAGTGAAAAGATTAGAAGATTATTTGGAGGATCAGAATGAATCAAATTGTATTTTTTTTTCAAGGATATAGGTAATCAAGTGTCCTAAAGCCACATTCTTCTTCCTTTTAGTGGTAGAAAGTCTAATGTTAGTAATATTATTGATGTAGTCTAGAATCAACTAGGCTTCATCAATTGAAGTTTTTTATTATAAGATATGAGACAATAGAAAGCAAAGGAGTGAGGTTGATTTGATCACCAACTTTAGGATTAATGGATGTTCTTAAAACATGTTGGATGATCCTAGCATTTTGGTTCAAAGCGTGTACTCGTGATAAGTGATAGACTGAAGGTACACCTCTAAGGGTTTGATTTATGGTACACCAATCAAAATCAGCCCTTAAATTATTAGTGTGTGCCCTTACTCCTTTAGTTCTAAGATGTAAAAAAGTGCATAAATCCTTCTTAGTAATTTCTACTCTTTCTTTAAACACAAATGAGGACATTTTGGTATGGTTTTCTATCACTCTCATATTAGTAAGAAAATAGTAAAATATATATGAATGAAATACCTAGATTAGAGTGAGAATGAAGGAAAAATTAATAGAATCAAATTGAGGTATTATAGAAAAATTAATTTCTTGAATAAGGAGTGGTTTTTTCCTCAATGAAATGGTCGAAGGCTTTTTCATTTTCTTTTGAAAGAAATTTATCATCTACTTGATTGGAATGAGATAAAGAGCCTTTTGAGTGTCGAGCTCATTTTCCGCTAAAGCTTTCCAAATGGAGAGGATTGAATGCAAGATACTTTGAAAGTGAAAGAGATTATGAAAAAAACTCAAAGAATTGAATCCAATTTAAAGAAATCGGGTACATTCATACAATATAAAATAAGGTTCATATGTTTGACTATAATTTCTTATAGGATGAAAAAATTTTCATACATACAAATGGAAATGGTCAAAAATAGTTATAGTGATGAAATAACATTTCGTAAACTACAATTCCCGAGGAGTCATTTTTTACGACTTTTGACCAATTTGATCATACAAATAAATATGTGTTCATCTGAGGTGATCATGCAATAATGATCGTACATGACAGTTAGGTTTGTCTACATGCAAATTAACACCAAAATCATGATGACGAATAGATATTTGTACAAATGATCTTTGAAAAAATAACTGTACTTGGAATTCCCTCTCTATACATACAAACAAAAAAATAATCAATTCGTACAATACGATGTCTTACAAAATCACATATTTTGTGTTACCAACTGAAAACAATTATAATGTAAAATCTAGTGATTTAATACTGTATAAAAGTGGTTCGTATAATACGAATGGATAAAGAATTTTTAGATTTGCACACGATAATCATGATTCTTTTCCAAAAAAAAAAAGTTTAACAGGATCCATGAGACACCAAAATGAAAACAAAAATAATATAAAATAAGAAATAAACCAAAATAGAGAAAAAATAAAATTCAAAGAAAAACAAATTACAAACAATGAACAAAAAAAAAACATAAATATTAACAAAAAGAAATACACCCAAATGCAATTTGAAAAATTATAATTTTCTGAAAGTTCGTTAGGGATGTTAGGCCCTAAGAACTAGTCCCGAGGCTAACCAAGAGGGGGGGGGGGGTGAATTGGTATTTTTAAAAATCTTTAAAGAAAAAAAAAATATTACAAACCAAAATCACCACGGAAAAACAAGTGCGGAAAATTAAAGTGCGGAAGCAGTAAAAAGAACACAAGGGTTTATAGTGGTTCGATGAACTTGAACTATGTCCACTCTCCGGAGGTGCCCTCCGAGTATTATACAACCAACGTGACTCTCCTTTAGCCCCCACAGCTAGGCGGAGAAGCCCTTACAAAACACCTCCTTTTTGCCACCCCTGGCAAGATAGAAAGCCGCACTCCTTTTGCTTCGTCTTGAAGTAGGCAGAGAACCACGATCACTTGCTGAAACTTACCTCTCCCAACCCTTTCAAGGATAAGAGACTCTAGGGAAAAAGAAGTGGAACAATGCTTGGAGTAACTATTGTGAACCTCCTCACAAGCTCCCGCTCATAAGATCCTCTCTTTCTCTCTCCCTCTCTCTCTCTCCTTTAGGTTTTCTCAGGTCAAGACATCTACCAAGGATGTTCAAAAATGTTGAACAAGAGCTCTTAAATAGAAGAGCTTCAAAGAAGCTCATTAATTGCAAGTTACCAACTTTATCATCCAGGATGATATGTTAATCGTCCTGGCCGATTAGTATAAATCTCATAAGATCAGCCAGAGCATCGCTCTGAATGCAAACTGGACGATTGAAAATTTGCTTGATCATCCTGGATGATCTCATGATCGTCCCGGCTGATCAGTTCAAATCATAGGAAAATCGTGCAAAGCATCGGCCTGAATTTGAGCTGTCTGATCCAAATCGGCCAGAGCATCGCCCTGAATTTATACTTGCCGATATTTATCATCCAGGAGCAACCAAGGGTCTTTGAATGGATCGTCCAGGCAGATCTTGAGATCGTCAGGATGATATGATCATATCAATCATCCTTAATTAGTCCCATGATTGTCGTATCAATTTAGGCATAATTATACAATATCATCCAGGCCGAGAAAAGAATCGTCTTGGCCGATTTCCAAAAATACAAAATACCTAAATAGATCATGGCGGCAATTTTTTTCTATATTGAGCATATTTTCCTAGACGATACAGGTATCATCCAGACTGATCAGTTAATTACAGCTGCCTTAACTAAGAAATCCTGATTAGATCTTCTATTTTGAACTCGATCGTCCAGAACGATATAAATATCGTCCGGGCCGATTTGAGTAAAAATACAAGTTCTAAATCTCTAAAGTGTGTGTGTGTAGGGTTACTTAACATTAGTCACTTAAAATAATTACAATTGAATCAAGAAAGAAAAAAGAAAATTACAGGCTGACTCAACCCTAATCTACCCAGTCTTGAGCTGATTCTGATTTCTGTCCGATCTTTGAATCTTGAAAATGTCAGTAGTAAAGGCAGTCAAAAAGAAGCAAGAGTATTTGCTAATCATCAAAACATAATTCATGAAATCTGCAACAATCTCCTCCTTTTAGATGATGACAAACACTTTGACAATTAATCCAAAAATAATAGTGTAAAACATGGAATTGAAAGTGCAAGCATACAAAAGACCCCTCTCCCCCTTTTGACATCTCAAAAACGAGGAGGAAACTAAGAAACAAATCAAAAGACCTCTTTTTTTGTTTTTTGTTTTATTTTTTAATCAAGGCATGAACATGATGTAGTATTCCATGTGATTGATTTGTAAAAAATTTGTGAGCTAATGAATCGACATAAAAAAAATCCATAAAACGGTATAATATCCTATCATGATTACCCTTAGCTCGGACTTTCTTTTAGGATAGAATTGCCTTTGGAAATCATTGATCTAACTCAAGAATTCAATTGGAAAGAAAAAAGGATCCAGTCATCACTTGTTTCCAAAAAAACCTCTTATTGAATAATGAACCAAAGTGAATTTGTCACAATCGTAAAACAATCGAAATTGAGCCTTTGATATATGAAATCTTCTAAGTTTTAAAAGATTTGAAAGGAGAGGAGAGCTTGCTTTTGGTGGGCTCATTTTTATGCCTCTTGTCAATTGAATGGCGCTTTGTGCATCTTTTGATTTTTGATACACTTTGTGTATTGTTTTTTTATATTTTGACATCATTGCGCATCTTTTATTGGCATCATTGGCCAAATTTTTTCTTTTTGCAAGCTTCATTCTCTTTCAAAAACTCTTTAAAATAATCTTAGTTGTGAGTATATCTTCTAGATATTAGAGAATAGGAGCTCTCTCTCTAACATAGGAAAGAATAATTCACAAAACAGAATCAATAACCAATGACAAGAGTAACGAAGAATCTTGATGTGCCAAAAAGACTTTGATCATTATAAATATAAGATAGATTGCTTTGGCAAGGTTAGAAAAGATCTTAATTTCACACACAATTGTTAATTTGAAATAGTTTTTTGATTAGAAAAGAAAACTATGCCACTAAAATAGATTAGAGAAAGAGATACAATTAACGGAATATTTTTACCATCTAATAGATTTAAGAGATGTAAAACATTGACTCCAAATTTTCAAAACCAAGGACAAGGCATACGATATCATTTCAGTGATGATTTTGAAAACCAAATTAAAAGAACATGAAAGTAAAATAAATCAAACAAAAAATTGAGAGTAAAGCAAAAAGAAGAAAAGAACAACAAAGAGTAAAAAGGAAAAGCAAATAAAAAATAAAAATAACAAAAGCAAAAGGAAGAAAGTAAAAGATCAAGTTCATGCATTTATGTCAATCACACCCAATCTGGTCCTTAAAGAGCTGAAAGTGTCGAAGGCCAGTGGTTTAGTAAAGATGTCAGCCAGTTGATTTTTAGTTGTCACATGGTGTAAATCAATGTCTCCCTTAGTCACATGATCTCTAATAAAGTGATGCCTAATGTCAATGTGCTTAGTCCTTGAATGTTGGATAGGATTCTTAGAAATGCATATGGCACTAGTGTTATCACAAAAGATTGAGATGGTACCTACAGGTAATCTTAAATCTAATACATGTTGTTTCAACCAAAGGACTTGGGCCACACAACTCCCCAAAGCAATGTACTCAGCTTCAGCAGTGGAAAGCGCAACAAAGTTTTTCTTTCTACTAGACCATGAGACCAAAGATTGTCCTATGAATTGATAAGTTCCTGAAGTTCTTTTTCTATCCACCTTGTATCCTACAAAATCAGAGTCAGAAAATCCAATTATCTCAAAAGAAGTACTGTGCCTCGGATACCAAATCCCAAAGCTTTGGGTCCCCAAAAGGTATCTAAAGATTCTCTTAATAGCAGTCAGGTGGGACTCCTTGGGTTCAGCTTGAAACCTAGCACAAAGGCAAACACTAAACATAATATCAGGTCAACTAGTAGTCAAGTAAAGTATAGATCAAATCATGCTTCTATACTTCTTTTGATCAACAGACTTACCACTTGGGTCCTTATTCAATGGAACACTAGAAGTCATGGGAGTATTAATTGGCTTAGCTTTATCCATCTCATACTTCTTCAAAATGTCCTTTATGTATTTTGTTTGATTTAAAAAGATTCCATCATCCAATTGTTTTATGCTAAAACCCAAAAAGTATGACAACTCTCCCATCAAACTCATCTCAAACTCTTTACTCATTATTTTAGAGAACTCATCACAAAGTTTTTTATTAGAAGATCCAAAAAGTATATTATCCACATAAATCTGAATAATGAACAAATCATCTCCAACTTTTCTAAGAAAAAGGGTGGTGTCTACGCTCTCCTTAACAAACTCCCTTTCTAGTAAAAATGTGCTAAGCCTCCCATACTAAGCTTTTGGTGCCTGCTTTAATCCATACAAAGCATTTTTAATTTAAAAATATGATTTGGACATTGGGAGCTCTTAAAACCTGGGGGTTGTTCTATAAATACATCCTCTTTTATTTTCTCATTTAAAAAGGCCCTCTTAACATCCATTTGAAAAAGCTTAAATCTTTTATAATAGGTAAAGGCTAATAGCATTCTAATGGCTTCCAATCTAGCTGCAGGGGCAAAAATCTCCTTAAAGTCTATCCCTTCTATTTGGTTATACCCCTTATCCACTAATCTTGCTTTATTCTTAACCACTACTCCAGAATCATTCACCTTGTTCTTAAAGACCCACTTTGTTCCAACTACACTTTGTCCCTTAGGTCTTTCTACAAGCTCCCAAACATCATTTCTAACAAATTGATTCAACTCCTCTTGCGTGGCTAAAATCCAAAACTCATCAGTAAGGGCTTGGTTTATATTGGTGGGTTCAGTCATTGAAATAAAGGCAGAGTGGTTCACCACCTTCCTAAGTCCATGTCTAGTTCTAAATCAATCAGAAAGGCCTTCTAAGATCAAATCCATGGGGTGACTTGTAGAGTATCTCCAATCTCTAAGCAAGCTGTGAGATGGTCCAACCCTTTCCTCCAGATTTATATTTTCTACTCCTTGGGTGACATCTCCTACTCCTTCAATGTTTAGGTGACCTACTCCCTTCTCCAAATTTTCTACTCCAGTGGTAACCTTTCCAACATCATCATCATCCTCAACTCCAGGCTTTTTAGGATCAGACTCATCAAATACTACATGTGTAGTCTCTTCCACCATCAAAGTCCTCTTGTTAAACAACCGAAAAGACTTCCCAACACTAGAATATCCCAAGAACACTCCATCAGATTTAGGATCAAATTTTCTCAAGTGAGACTTCCCATTATTGTGAATGAAAACCTTACAACTAAAGACATGATGGTGGGAATGATTGGGTGTCCTACCCTTAAGGATCTCATAGAGTGTCTTATCTAGTTTGGCTCTAACATTCACCCTATTCAACACATAACAAGCTGTATTAACCGCTTCAGCCCATAAGTATTTTGGAAGTGAATACTCAGCAAGCATGACTCTAGCGGCTTCCACCAAGGTCCAGTTCTTCCTTTTAGCTATCCCGTTCTGCTGAGGGGTCCTTGGAGCTGAGAAGTTGTGGCTAATCCCCTTGTCCTCACAAATATCTCCAAATCTTTCATTCTCAAACTCTCCCCCATGGTCATTATGGATGGTCAAGATCTCATGACCTAGTTTTTTCTAAATCCAAGTAGAAAATGTTCTAAATTCCTCAAAAGACTCATGTTTATGTGAAAGAAATATAGTCCAAGTGAACCTCGAGTAGTCATCAACAATCACCAAACCATAGACTTTCCCTCCCAAGCTGGCAGTGCTAATGGGTCCAAACAAATCCATGTGAAGTACTTCTAAAGGTCTAGAGGTGCTAATGTCCTTAATGGGGTCAAAGGTGGAGTGGACTTGCTTTCCTAGTTGGTTGGCATCACAAAGGTGGTCTTTTGAAAACTTGAGTTTGGGGACTCCTCTGACTAGGTCTTTTAGGGTCACTTTCCTAAGGGTTATCATACTTGCATGACATAGTCTCCGATGCCATAACCATGAATCATCAATAATAGATTTTAAGCAAAATGATGCAGCACATTCAATGTTATTTAAATCAAGTATGAACATGTTGTTGATCCTTTTTCCCTACAAAATAGTGTTGTTACTTAAACTTATAATGCATGAATTTGCAAAGAATTGCACGATGAAGTCTTTATCACATAGTTGACTGATGCTGAGCAGGTTGTGCTTTAATCCATCTACAAGCAAAACATTTTCAATCATAAGATTCTTGGAATTACCAATTATACCTGAGCCTACCATCTTCCTGGTGGTGTTGTCTCCAAGAGTAACCTTGCCTCTAGTCCTAGACTCCAGCAAAATAAATTGATTGGCATCACAAGTCATATGTCGAGAGCTTCCGCTGTCCAAGTAACACATACTCTCACGAGGCCTTTTGTGAGAGCCCACCTACAAAATTATTAAATGTTAGATATTGGAACCCAAACAGGTTTGGGTCCTTTCTTATGAAAAGTAGAATGCAATGCATGTGTGGTATTCTGTAAATCATGCACCTTTGGTCTCCACATCCAACGTGTACTATGGTGAACAGTGCAAGTGTGTGAGATGTGTCCTAGCATGCCATATAAAAAACATCTAACATATGGAAAAGGATTTCTTAAATGGTTTGAGTTATAATGCATCTTCCTAGGTTTTGGCTTTTGATCAAGTGTTGGTGTCATCCTAGTTTTCTTAAATGTATCTAATTCATTTTGAATCCTCAAGTTAGTACTTTTTAAGGCATCATTATCAATCCTAAAAATTTTCTCCATCTCTTTAGACTTCTTAAAATCAGATTCAAGTGAGGTATGTGTGACTTTTAGTGACTCATGCTCTTCAATTAATTCACAATGCTTTTTGTTTAACTCATCAAATTCATCAAGTAGAGTCATGTGATTTGAATCAATTGTAGAATGATCTTTGAGAATAACTTCATGCTCTTTTTGTAAATTCAAAAATTCTAATTTCAAGCTAGCATGTGTTTTCTTACGTTTCCTATATGATGCATGAATGTTTTTCAGAAATTTCAAGGAATTGATCATAGGAAAGTTCACATACCTCTTCTTGATCAAGATGGTCGTCTGCCATTAAGCACAAGTTTGTTGTCTCATCTTCTGGCTCTGTCTCTGATGAATCTGATGAAGAATCCGCCCAAAATGCCTTTTGAAGTCTCTTTTTGTCTTTTCTAAACATGGATTTCTTCTCACTCTTTTTCTTGCTTGTGTATGTCTTAAGTGTAGGGAAATTAGCTTTCATGTGTCCGGGCTTCCTGCATTCATAACAAACCACATCAGATGATCCTTTAGAATATCTATTATCCTTACATTTTCTCCAATTTTGATGATGCTTTTGCTTCTTCCTTAGAAAGCTTTTGAATTGCCTTGTGATAAAGGTAATGTCATCGCTCTCAGACCCGAAAGAATCAGAGTTAGATTTGCACGCCTTCAGTGCCATTGTTTTCTCTTTCTTTTTCTCACATGCATCAAGATTTCTTTGATTCACCCCTTGCTCGTAAGCAATGAGTGAGCCAAGTAAGTTATCAATCGAATAGGTGTTTAAATCCTTAGATTCAGTGATTGCAATGATTTTAGAATCAAAAGACGAAGGCAAGTATCTTAAAATCTTGTTTACTTTTTCAAAATTTGAAAGTTCTCTTCCTAAGGCATGCAAAGAAGTTACAATTTGAGTAAACCTTGTATACATATCAGAAAATAATTCAGAAGGTTTCATACAAAAAGGTTCATAGTCATGCAAGAGAATATTCAAACGAGATTGTTTTACTTCATTGGTTCCTTCATATGTAATTCACAACCTATCCCTTATTTCTTTACCAGTAGAGCAAGTAGAAACACGTATGTAATCCTCAGACTTTAAAGCACAAAAAAATAGTTCAAACACTTTGCATTCAATTGAGCTAAATCTCTTTCATCGGAAGTCCATTCAGTAAAAGCAACTTCAGTTTTAATTCTGTTAATTTCATGAGAAGGTGGAGAATATTCTTCTTTAATAAGCATCCACATGCGATAGTCAGTTGATTGCAAAAACGTAGACATGCGAGTTTTCCAAAAATCAAAAAGAAGGTTGTCAAATAAAGGAGGTCATGTAATAGAATATTCTTTAGTTGTGTTATGATTCTCAAAGTTAGCCATGGATCAAAATACAAAAAGTTTTAAAACTCAGTTTTTATAAATAAAGCTCTGATACCACTTGAAAGTTCGTTAGGGATGTTAGGCCCTATGACCTAGTCCCGAGGCTAACTAAGAGGGGGGTGAATTGGTATTTTTAAAAATCTTTAAACAAAAAGAAATATCACAAACCAAAATCATCACAGAAAAACAAATGCAGAAAATTAAAGTGCAGAAGCAAGAAAAAGAACACAAGGGTTTATAGTGGTTCGGTCAACTTGACCTACGTCCACGCCTCGGAGGCGCCCTCTGCGTATTGAACTACCAACATGACTCTCCTTTAGCCCCCACAGCTAGGCAGAGAAGCTCTTACAAAACACCTCCTTTTTGCCACCCCCGGCAAGGCAGAGAACCCCACTCCTTTTGCTTTTTCCTGAAGCAGGAAGAGAACCACGATCACTTGCTGAAACTTACCTCTCCCAACCCTTCCAAGGACAAGAGACTCTAGCGAAGAAGAAGTGGAACAATACTTGGAGCAACCCTTGTTAATCTCCTTACAAGCTCCCCCTCACAAGATCCTCTCTCTCTCTCCTCTCTCTCTCTCTCTCTCTCTCTCTCTCTCTCTCTCTCTCTCTCTCTCTCTCTCTCCTTTAGGTTTTCTCAGGTCAAGATAGCAGCCAAGGATGTTCAAAAACATTGAACAAGAGCTCTTAAATAGAAGATCTTCAAAGGAGCTCATTAATTATAAGTTGCCAACTTTATCGTTCAAGACTATATGTAAATCGTCCTGGCCGATCAGTACAAATCTCATAAGATCGGCCAGAGCATCGCCCTGAATGCAAACTGGACGATTAAAAATTTGCTTGATCATCCCGTACGATCTCATGATTGTCCGTCCGATCAGTTCAAATCAAAGGAAAATTGTCCAGAGCATCGCCCTAAATTTTTACTGACCGATATTTATCGTCTAGGAACAACCAAGGGTTTTTGAATGGATCATCCAGGCCAATCTTGAGATTGTTCAGGATGATGTGATTATACCAATCATCCTTAATTACTCCCATGATTGCCGGATCAATTTAGGCATAATTATACAATATCGTTCAGGCCAATAAAAGAATCGTCCTGGCCGATTTCCAAAAATATAGAATACCTAAATAGATCATAGAGGCAATTTCTTTCTATATTGAGCATATCGTCCTGGCCGATACAGGTATCATCCAGTCCGATCAGTTAATTACGACTGCCTTAACTAAGAAATCCTAATTAGATCTTTTGTTTTGAACTAAATTGTCCAGGATGATATAAATATTGTCCGGGCTGATGTGAGTAAAAACACATGTTTTAAATCTCTCAAGTGTGTGTGTGTGTAGGGTTACTTAACATCAGTCACTTTAAATAATTATAATTGACTCAAGAAAGAAAAAAGAAAATTACAGACTGACTTAATCCTAATCTACCCAATCTTGAGCTGATTCTGATTTCCGTCCGATCTTTGAATCCTTAAAAAGTCAGTAGTAAAGGCAGTCGAAAAGAATCAAGAGTGTTTGCTAATCAACAAAACCTAATTCATGGAATCTGCAACATTTTCAAGCATGAATATTAATAACACTCAATCTTGTTCTTATGATGCTAAATATCTCAAAAACAAGTAGTTTTGTTAAAATATCTACAAGTTAATTTCAGTAGCTACATGATGTAGCTCAATTTCTCCTTTTATGATATGGTCTCTAATGAAGTGATATCTTATATATATATATATATATATATATATATATATATATATATATATATATATATATATATATATATATATATATATATATATATATATATATATATATATATATATATATATATATATGCTTGGTTCTAGAGTATTGAATAGGAATTTTTTAATTACATATAACACTTGTATTATCACAAAAAATTGGAATAGTGCCAATTGAAAACCTTAAATACATAAGTTGGTGTTTTAACCAAAGAACCTATGTCACACAAATACCTAAGGCTATGTATTTTGCTTTAATAGTTGAAATAGCTTCTGAATTCTATTTTTTGCTAGACCAAGAAATTAAAGAGTTTCTAATGAATTGACAAGTTCCATAAATAATTTTTTGATCAATCGTACATCCTACAAAATCTGAATCAGAATATCTAATGATTTCAAAAGAAGAGTAATGCCTAGGATATCATATCCCAAAGTTTTGAGTTCCCAAAATATATCCTAGAATTCTTTTAACAACAATCAAATGGGATTCCTTTAGATCAGCTTGAAATCTAGCATAAAGACAAAAACTGAACATGATATCCAGACTGCTAGTAGTTAAGTAAAGTAATTATCCAATTATTCTTCTAAATTTCTTATGGTCAATATATTTGCCTTTAGAGTCCTTGTTTAACTACACTAGGGAACTTATTAGTGTACTTATTAGTTTAGCTTTAACCATTTCATATTTCTTAAGGATGTCCTTAATATATTTTTACTAACTCAAAAATGTGTCATCCTCTTTCTACTTTATGCTAAAACCAAAAAAGTAACTTAAGTCTCACACAAACTCATTTCAAATTCACTACTCATAATTTTTGAAAAATCATTATAAAGATTTTTATTAGTTGATTCAAATAAGATATCATCAACATATATTTGAACAATGAGTATTTTATTTCCTACACTTTTTAAGAATTGAGTGGTATTCACACTTCATTTAACAAATGATCTTTCTAGTAGGAATGTGTTTAACCTTTCATGCCCTAGGTGCCTAATTTAGTCTATACAATACCTTTTTTGATTTAAATGCATGTTTATAGAATTGTGAATTTTTAAAACTGAAGGTTGCTTAATATAAATATCCTCTTGTATTAACCCATTAAGAAATGCTCTCTTAACATGCATTTGAAATAATTTAAAACTTTTAAAATAGGCAAAGGCTAGTAGCACCCATATCTCTTCAAGTATAGCAATATGGGCAAATGTTTCCTTAAAATCAATTCCTTCTTTTTGATTGTACCCCTTGGCCACCAATCTTACTTTATTTATAACCTCTACACTTGTATCATTCATCTTATTTTTGAAAACCCACTTACTTCTAACAATGCTTTGATTTTTAGATCTTTTAATCAACTTCCAAACATCATTTTTAACAATTTGATTCAATTCTTCCTACATGGCCAAAATTCAAAATTTATCAAAAAGTACTTGATTTATATTAGTGGGTTCAATCATTAAAATAGATAGTGAATGGTTCAATTCTTTGCTAAGTCCATTCCTAATTCTAACACCTTCACTTGGTTCACCTAAAATCAATTCTTTTGGATGACTTTTAGAATATTTCCATTTTTTAGGTAATGCATTTTATGTTTCTACCCTTCCTTAAGATTAACATTTTTAATTTCTTGGGTTATTTCTTCAACATCTTCTACTTCCAACTTTGACACTCTAGAAATATTAGATTCATCAAAAAATACATAAGTGGTATCCTCAACTACCAAAGTCCTTTTATTAAAAACTCTATAGGATTTGCCAACACTTGAATATTTTAAAAAAATCCCCTCATCCGATTTAGGATCAAATTTTCCTAAGAGAGTTTTACCATTATTACGAGTAAACACCTTACTTTAAAGACATATAGATGTGAAAGGTTAGGTGTTCTTTCTTAAAGAAGTTAATAGGATGTCTTGTTCAACTTAGATCTAATATTCAACATTTCAAAACATAATAAGCCATACTAACCGCTTCAACTTAAAAATATTTTAGAAGTAAATATTCAACCAACATGGCTCTAGAAGCTTACTTTTATTCTTCCTTTTAACAACCCCATTTTGTTGAGGGGTCATGGGAGTTGAAAAGTTGTGATATATTCCTTGCTCTTTATAGAAAACTTTAAATTTTTCATTTTAACTCATCTGTGATCACTTTAAATTGTAAGAATTTCACAACCTAGCTTCCTATAAATCTAAGCAAAAAAATTTCTAAACTCATCAAATGACTCACTCTTATGTGATAAGAATCTAATCCATGTGAAATCTTAAATAATCATCAAGAATTACATACCCAAAAACTTTTCCTCATAAACTTATAGTGCTAACCAGTCCAAAAAGATCCATGTGAATGACTTCTAATGGTTTGCTAGTTCTAAGATCCTTAATTGAATGAAAGGAATATTTGACTTATTTTCCTAATTTATATGCATCACACATGTGATTTTTAGTGAAGTTTGTTGACCTCCAAAAGGGAACCGCTCAGTGGGGGACAAAGTGCAAAGGGTTTACGACCGCACCATCTTGAAGGACCAGACAATCGCAGGCCTTCGCGCTCTTTACAAGTGGGCCAGTGGAAGGCTAGATTAGATCATACATATGATTAACCATTGAGGATAGCGGCTCTCACCAATGCACCCCAATGGATAATAATATATACGATCTGATTAAAATCACAAGGTTTCCTCCACCTATTACATTAGCTCTTGTGGGATTTATTTGATGGTGGAATTTGCTTTCCCACGGGCGCAAGCCCTCATGGTTAATTACATTTCAAGCCAAGGCATGAGAAGACTCTTGATTAAGGATTCTATATTATCTTCTCATATGGGATTGGCACTTAGGGAGAAGGCTAGGAAGTTCCTACTCAAAAGAAAATAAAGGTTCAACTAGGCTTAGTCAATATACATATAACTCAGATCAACATCCGAAAGGACTAAGGTAATGAGAAGAAATTGGAGAAAAGAAATAATTAATACACTCAAAGCATATAAGAGAAAAATATGGAGGTGGTGTCATCCATGTCATGCAGATAGGCAAAATTTATAGCTCCTAAAGAAAAGGGGACTTACCCACCGATGATTCATACTATGAGACACCAATGCAATAGCCTTGAACGCTAAATCTAAAGTGGGTTTAGTGTTATACACCCAACACTAACACCCATATCCTAACTAATACTTTTTAGGTTTATATCCTATCTAAAAAAAAAACTAGCTAACCCCCTTAACATATAAAGTCCATGTTGTTCAGTCTTTATGAAAGATGAGTGGTTAGATCAATTTTTGGAAAGTAAGGCTGACATTTAGAGAGTTTCCTAATTGGCCTTGAACTTATATGGGGTGAATGCTTCTAGATCTAATGCAATTAAAATTTTTATTTAATTAGTTTCTAAAGCAATGCATACTAATTGAAAGGTCTCCAAATCAAATATGCTTGAAAGTTAAAAAGGCTTAAAAATATTTTTTTAGAAAGACTAGACTTCCTCGGATCCTGACCTCATCCTCATAGGTCGGATTATCTAGACTCTACCCGTAAGAAGGGAAGTGTTTTAAAGAAGGAGAGAGAAAATACATTAATATGCATGTGACCTCAAACTATTCTGTCTATTCCCTAGATTATTAAGTTTTTATGTTATTTAATTCTTAAAATATTAAATTTTAATTATGAGTAAAAAAAATTAGTCCTTAGAGAGCCTAGCAAAATTAGGCCACACACATGAAAGAAAGAAACCTATAAAACCATATAATTTCTACTATGAAATCAAAATAAATACATCAATATAATTAAAACTACTAGAGTAAAAAAGAAAAGTCCATGGCAAGTGTCATATATAGTACAACCTAGGGCCTATAGAAAAGTAATGGTTGTTAGGCCCCACCGACAACAACCTTGATTCTAATCCTACTAAATGATGTGAGTCTTAAAAGCAATATATTTCATCTTCAAGTCTTTGTCTTTAAGACTTCGTATGGATCATCTTCTTTTGGATCATCTTCCTTCGGTCATCGTAGGGTTTTTCCTTTAGAAGGGTGCCCAAATAAAAAAGAAATTACCTGTGAAGGGCCTTTCTTTTTCCCTTTGGGTACCTAGTGTTTTAAATACCTCACTTTTGAAGACTTTCACAACTCAATACTTTACATACAAATTAAATCATTAAAAAAAGAAAATTTAGACTCTCTTGTATGATTATCCTAAGTAGTTAAATAGAAATAACCCAAGCAATTTATATATGGAAGTAAAGCAATTTATATATGGAAGTAAAATGAACATTACCGGTCACACTTGACCATGTTCTTATTTATTTTTGGGGGCTAAGCATATGGAGCACCTGTAGCAAGCAATTATATAATTATGATTTATCATTTTAGCCCCCTTTTAATAGTGCTGTATGAGCATGGCCACCTACAGAAAATATCATCAGTATCAATATTGCCCCTAACCTTTGGGTAATCTAACATGCATATTACATTACAAATAAAGGAATTATAATAATAAAATAAACAATCACATCAAGTCAAGTAAACTAACACACGTGCCACATAAAAGAATGTCACATCAAAGAAATAGAAAAGTAAAACACCGGCCTAACCTAAAGCTAGAAGTGGTGCCCTAGCAAATAATTCTATGTGTGTGTAATAGGCTTGTGTGGCTTTGGATATGTCAAATATCGGGTAGTTAGTTCAAGTTGCTTATTGTCCGACTTCTTGAAGGTCAAACGGGAATTTTAATTTGAGTTTAAGTATTAATGTTTTGTGTTCCATTTAGTTAATTAAGTTGGTTGATTCATTTTAATGCTTAGGGTAATGTTCTTTGAAGTTTAAGTTGGATTAACAGATTTTAGAAAGTCTGGGGTCATCTTACCTACAAAGTTAAAGGGTCCAAAAGGTTACTTTGAAAAATAGGTTAAGTTTGGGAGCTATAGAATTTTTATTAAATATTATACCTTATAATAAGTAATTAGAATTTTATTTTTCTAGATTTTGAGTTTTCTAGGCAAAGTTATGAATTTTAGAAGTTTCGGACCCTAGTAAATGAACTAAAGTTGACTGGAGAGTTGACATTTTAATTTAAGTTGATTTATAGAAACATAATATTTTTAATAAATACTAGATTTTCATTATAATTGAATTTATTTTATTTATTTTTTTATTTTGATTTTTCTAGATTTAGTTATGAAGTTTCAAAGTTTGGGCAATTAATGAGTTATTAAATTTGTCTAATTGAGGGCATTTTAAGGATTTTGATCCAAATCAACTCCAAACTGCTTGGAATCACACTCAAAGCTCAAAAATGACTAAGAGATGTGTTACCAAGTGTTTGGAAAAAATTTCAATTTTTTGTAATTTTTAAATATTTAATTTAATTAAAAAGGCAATTTTTAGTCAAAATTAAATTAAGATTCAAATTGATTTCTTATTAAGTGTATTTTAATTTTTTGAAATTAAGGGTTGAATTTTTAAGTGTTTGATGTATTATGGGTATTTTTTAGATTTAAGTTGAATTTATTAGAATTTTTTGAAGTAATTGGGGCTTAATTAAATGGTGAATTAGGGTTTGTTAATTAAGGGGTTTAAAGGCTCCTAAAAATTCCAAGATAATTCTAATAGGTTTAGGATGTCACTAAGTTTAGGGATCTATCTTAGCTCCTAAAATTTTTCTAAGTTCACTAGACTGGTCAATAATATTATCCTTAGGGTGTCGCTATGTTAAGTAAATTTGAATCAAATATTCAAGACTAACCCTTGGGGTAACATAAGGGGAAATACAGCAAAACAAAATCATGCCATGTCCTTAGATCTAGGAGTGCCTAAGCTAAGTGCTCGTGCATCCTATACATGAAAAAGATAATTAAACAATAAATAAATAAAATTAATGATGCAATTAGTGAATGATTGAAGACCAATCACCCACTAATCCTTCCTCCATGAATGCTATTCACATGCATAATCAGTGTTTAAAATTTCATAGTCTATTTCCCAAAATTAAGGGATTTAATACTATAGATAATTTTAAAATAAGTTTATATATATATATATATATATATATATATATATATATATATATATATATATATATATATATATATATATATACCTCAAGCCTTTATCCCACTACGTGGGGTTAGCTAAATAATTCCTTTTTCTCCATTGTGTCCTATTAAAAGTCAAATTCTCATTTAAATTTAATAAAGAAAGTTCATTCCTAATATTTTCTAACCAAGTGTTTTTAGGTTATGCCTCTACCTTTCTTAATATAAGTCAAATCTTATACGTCTACTCTCCGAACCTGGTCATCGGAAGGCCACCACTTTATGTGACCAAACCATCTAAGGCGACTCTCTCTAATCTTATCTTTTATTGGAGCTACTCCAACCTTTTCACGTGTATGCTCATTTCATATCCTATCTCTAAGGGTAAAGCCACTCATCCACCTGAGCATCCTCATCTCTGCCAAACTTAACTTAGTATTATGCTTCTCTTTTAATGGCCAACATTTGGCACCATAAAGCATTACAGGCCTCACAACCATCTTATAGAATTTTCCCTTCAGTTTGCCGGGTACTTTTCTATCACATAACAAGCCCGATGCATTCCTCCACTTCAATCATCCAACTTGAATTCTGCTGATAATATCCCCATTTATTTCACCATCACTCTAAACAATAGATACAAGATATATACAATGTGTACTCTTATTAATGACTTGAAAGCCTAAAGTTACAATCCCCTCACTAGGTCTATTAGTGTTGCGGATCTATGGCTTATGATTTTGATGATAGAAAACATTATTTGTTCTCTACAACTGCCTTATGTACTGACATTTCAGGTTCACATGATCGGACTGTAATTTGGAATTAGCTCAAGACTGGGTAGACTAGGTCTGAGTCAGTTTATATTCTTTTTCCTTTGTTGAGTCTGTTGTATTTGGTGTGGCATCTGATGATTTGTAACTTGGAAGATTTTCTGTTGTGCCCTAAAAGATTTCTATTTTTGGTAACATCGTATGGGACGATATTTATATCATCCTAGACGATCTGACAAAAGTAGAAACCCTAATTAGGGCATCCTCATTAAAGCAGCCGTCTTTATGCAAAACACATCGTCCTTGACGATTTTGTATCGGCCAGGACGATCGGCTCAATTCAGCAATAATCTGCCGCCATATCTATTAAGAAATAACCTATTTTTGGACATCGTCCAGAGGATTGGCCTGGACTTATAAAATATCATCCAGGACGATCCAGGACAATATTTCCAAAATTTCTCAGGCAGTTTTGGAAAGCAATTAATGGGGATTTTGTCCGGGCAGATCGCAAGATCATCCGGAATGATTATACATCGTCCAGCTTCATTTCAAGGTGATATTCAGGATGATTTTTCTCATTTTTGAGCTAATCGGCCAGGATGATATGCCTATCATCCTTGACAATAATGGCGGCAACTTGTATTAATGAGCTTATTTTGAGAGCTTCTATTTAAAGCTATGGCAAGGCACTTTGTAAGTGTCTTTGGCAGCCATTGTAGCTTCGTTCTTGTGGGGGAAACTTGAAGAGAGAGCTTGAAAGAGAGAGAGGAAAGGGTGGAGTTTGAGAGGGAGAAGATCCTGTGAGGGGGAGGAACTCAAGGGAGTGTGGTGGGGGATCCACACGGTTGCTTCGGCAAACTCGCACCTTAGTACCATCGGATTCAAGGCTTGTCTCGAGGTAAGTTCACCAAAGAAGAAGATCTCTTTGGTGTCAAAGGACCCGGCGACTCCGCCGCACCGGGGAAGGTGGAAGTGATTTTGTAAGGGCTTCTCCGCCTAACTGTGGGGCTAAAGGAGAGTCACATTTTAGTGCAATACTTGGAGGGTACCTCCAAGGAATGGACGTAGGTCAAGGTTTAATCGAACCACTATAAATCTGGTGTGTTCTTTTCTTATTCTTGCTTTCGCATTATTTTCTTCCACACTTATTTTTTCGTGGTGATTTTGGATTTAGTTTTATCTTTGGTTTTAAAGTTATTCAATTCACCTCTCTTTTACTTAGCCTTGGGCCAGTTATATAGGGCTTAACATCCCTAACGAACTTTCAATTAGTACTAAAATTACACTCCATATATTCCATTTTAGATCTACTCAAGAGAAAACCTTTAGACTCTAAGGTTGACCTCCATAATTCAAGTTTACCTTCAACTCCCTCTCTAGTCTTATCAACAAGAAGAATATCTTCAGCAAAAAACATACACCAAGGTACATTCTATTATAAATGTCTAGTGAGAACATCCATGACTAAAATAAAAAGATATGGGCTTAAGGCTGATCCTTGATGTAACCCAACCGAAATAAGGAAATACTTGGTCAAACCACCTTGTGTTTGAACACAAGTAATAGCTCTTGCATACGTATCTTTAATTATTTGAATATAAGCATTATTAACTCCTTTATTAGCAAGAACTCTCCATAGCACTTCTCTTGGAACTTAATCATACGCTTTTTCTAAATCAATAAATATTATATGTAGATCCTCATTATTTTCTCTATATTTCTCCATCAAACCTCTTAATAAATGTATGGCTTCCATAGTCAACGTACCCGGTATGAATCCAAATTGATTTTAAGAAACATTAGTATCACGTCGCAACCTATGCTCCATAACTAGCTCCCCTAGTTTTAAATTATGACACATTAACTTAATTCCTCTATAATTCACACAATCATGTGCATATCCTTTCTTCTTAAAAATAGGAATTAACACACTCATTCTCCACTCATCTGACATTTTTTTAGCCTTTAAAACATTATTAAAAAGTTTAGTAAGCCATGAAATTCTTTCATCTCCTAAGCATTTCCACACCTCATTAGGGTGCTAAGGTCACTACAGTCAATCTTATTTTGATAATTTTCATTAAAAAGTTTAGCAAAATATCTCATCCACCTTTGTTGATTATCATCTTCTAAGAAAAGTATTTTTTGATCTTCATCTTTAATACACTTCACTTTAACTAAATCTTTACTACTCCTATCTCTTTGTTTGGCTAACTTATACATATATCTTTCTCCCTCATTATCAATCTATTATATAAATCACTAAAAGCTAAGGTTTTTGCATCGCATATTACTTTTTTAGATTCCTTATGAGCCTCTTAATATCTTTCCCAATTATCAAAATTTTCAAAGTTAAACTAATTTTTATACCAAATCATCTTATTTTTAATCTTTTTCTCCATATTTAGATTCTACCACCAACTATTTTTACTATTATAAGCTTTTCCCTTTGATACTTCAAGCATATCTTTTGTAATATTCTTAATATCACTAGCCACTTTTTCCCACATAACATTAGCATCCTCGTATACAGGAAAAATCTTAAGATATCAAATCTTACTCTTAAAAATATTTTTTTTAATATTCTTTAAATGCCCCATCTAATCCTAGAATATTGTTTTACTTTATTTTTTTATTTTTTACCCCTTTATCTTAAAGTCAAAAACTAATAATCTATGCAGTGTACATAAATTTTCACTCGAGATAACTTTATAATCTTTACAATCTAAATGATCTAATTTTCTTATAAGAAAATAGTTAATCTAAGTTGTACTATATATATTATTATAAATAATAAATATATAAGTTAAAAAAAATAATATAATTAAAAATAATTCATTATATATAAGTATATAAATATAAGAGAGATCCACTGGTCACCCAAAAGGAGGCTTTAAAAAAATTTTAGTTTAAAAATAATTAATATATTATTTATTAAATAGTATTAAATTATTTAAATAATTTAAATAATAAATAATAATTTAACAAAAAATAAATTTTTAATCTCTGAAAAATAATATTATATTAAAGTACATATGTTTTTGAAAAATTTATGATATTATAAAAAATTTTATGTTTAAAATAGATTTATTATAAATATTCAAAGTTTAATGTATTTAAAAGGTATTTTAAAATAATTTAAAATAATCAATACTTATAAAAACATTATTAAATTAAATATTAAAGTTTCAAAAATTTAGGACAATTTAATAAAATTTATTTTTATAAATTTTGGAAAAAATGAATTTTAATTTAATAAATTATTTATTAATAATTTAAGTACCTACTTAATTTAAATTATTTAAAAAATAAAAAATATTTCTAAAATAATAATTAAATTTAAAATAAAAAATTATAAATAGTTTTTGAAATTTGAAAATAAAATAAATATGTATTTATTATTATTTTTTATAA
Organism: Dendrobium huoshanense; assembly: GCA_016618105.1. NCBI lineage: Eukaryota > Viridiplantae > Streptophyta > Magnoliopsida > Asparagales > Orchidaceae > Dendrobium > Dendrobium huoshanense. The sequence goes on from CM028344.1 coordinate 26,918,599, forward strand.
GTTAATTAAAAATATTAATAATAATTAAATATTTAAAGGTTTAATTAATTAAAATTATTTAAATAATACTAAATATATCATCAATAAGCTTTATTTTTTAAATTAAGGTATTTTAAAATAATTTTTTAAATATTTAAATTATGTTAATAGAAAAACCTTTAATTTTTAAAAAAATATTTAATATAATATTAATTTAATTACTAATTAAATATTTTAAAATAGAGTTAATTAGATAATTAAAATATATAGGATATTTAAAGATAATTTTAATTTTAAACTAAAGAGGATAGAATTTTTAAAATTTTAATATGTTATACATAATTTTTTGAATTTAAAAATAATTTTTAATATGTTTTTTAAAGTAGTATGATTAAAAAATAGATTTTAAAATAATTAAAACTAATTAAAATAATTAAAATGGCGGCAGGTATACGTGGCTCCAGATTGGAGGGTCAAATTGTGGGTGGCAGCGGCCATGAGAAACCAAATTCCACCATTAAATAAACCCCGCTTGAGATGATGTATTGGGTGGGGAAGACCCCATGATTCCAATCAGGTCGTGTATATTATTATTCATCGGCTATCCTCAATGATTAAAGTATGAATGATCTAATATGCCCTTCCATTAGTAATAATAATCTATATGCATGTTTTATATACTTGTGATTTATGCACCTTAGGTCTCCACACTAAATGTATTCTACTCTGAATAGTATAAGTGTGGGAAATATGTCCAATCATTCCACATGAAAAGCATTTAACTCTAGGAAAATGATTTACCAATCTATGAGAGTTATAATATCTTTTCCTAGATTTTGAAATTGTATACTTTTGATCAGGATAATAAAATTGTTCAAGTGTGGGAGGTGTCTTATCTTCCTTAAAAGATTTCAGTTTTTTTTAAGATATGAGTTTGTATTTTTTAAGACTGAATTAATAACTTTCAACACATGTTCTATTTGATCTAATTCAGCCATAAATACCTTAAAATCATTTTCAAGTTCAATATATGATATTTTCAAAGAATCATGCTTCTTATTCAAATCATCAAATTCATCCAACAAAGTCATGTGGTCGTTATCTATGGATGCATGATTTTTCCTAAGATTTTCATTTTCTTTTTATAAATTTGAATGCTCGAGGTTATGATTAGAATGAAATTTATTAGCTTCCTATATATAATTCATCATAGGATAAGAAATATACCTCTTATTGAACTACACGATCAAGTTTATCTATCATTAAGCATAAGTTATAACTTCCTCTTATGCTTCTATTTTTGAGGAGTTTGAAGCTAAGTCAGCCCAGAAAGCTCTTTACATTCTTTTCTTGTCCTTCCTAACATTAGTTTTCTCCTCAACTTTCTTATTGCTAGGATTTTCTTTGAGAATTGGGCAATCAGTCTTTATATATCCAGGCTTTTTGCATTCATAACAAATGACTTCATTAAAAACTTTTGCATTCTTATTGAACTTACATTTATTCTAATGCTAACATCTCCGTTGCTTTCTTCTAAGGAAACTTTTAAATTGCCTAGTCATGAGTATAATATCTTTTTCATCCTCATGCATTGATTAATCACTTTCTAAATCATCCACTTTCAAAGCTATATTCTGCTCTTTTTTCTTAACATCTGTATCAATCTGTATTTGATTCACTCCTTTCTCATAAGTAATTTGTGATCCAAGCATATTATAAATAGAATATATATTCAAATCTTTAGACTCAATTATGGTAGTTATCTTTACATCATAAGCAGTAGGTAAACAATATAGGATTTTATTAACTTTTTTGAATTTGTTAGTTCATTAACTAAAGCATGCAATGTGGTAACAATTTGAGTAAAATGTGTATACATATCAAAAATTGACTCATTTGATTTTATGTGAAATAGTTCATAGTCATGTAATAAAATTTTAACCTGGATTGTTTCACCTCATTTATTCCTTCATAAGTTATGCAAAGTCTATCCTAGATTTCTTTTCTAGTTTTACAAGTTAAAACACTCATCTAATCTTCATATTTCTAGGCACAAAAAAGAAAAAAAACTATTTAAACATTTGGAATTTAGTTGTGCTAAGTCTTTTTCTTCTAATGTCCAATCAGTGAATGGTATTTTAACTCTAATGCCATCAACAAGTCTAGTGAGTCTAGTATAACCTTCTCTAATATCCACATGTGATAGTCAAGTGATTATAAAAAAGTAGATATGCAAGTTTTCCAAAAATTGAAAAGAATGTTATCGAATAAAGGTGGCATAGTGATATAGTATCCTTCATGAGTGTTTCGATTTCCAAAAGTAGACAAGAATTTTTTTAAAAAAAAGTTATCTAAACCTTAATTTTTGAAATAGGCTTAGATATCACTTGAAAGTTTGTGTAGGTTGTTAGATCTTATTGAACTGTCCTACGGCTAACTAAGAGGGGGAGTAAATTTGTTAACAAAAAAATTTCTTGTATTCTTAAAACCATTTATAGAAAAAATAATCAATATTTTTAAGATATTTTAGATATAATTATCACAAAATATTTTTTAACGACAAAATTTTAAAGTGCAGAAAAAAGAAAAATATAAAAAAATTAAAGTGAACTGAAGAACACCAAATTTTATAGTGATTCGATCCAAAGTTAACCTACGTCCACTCCCTAGAGACTCCTTCTCTAGGTATTGCACTAAATTAAAGCGACTCTCTTTTTCCCCCATAGTAAGGTAGAGAAACTCTTACAAACGTTCTTTCACCAACTCAATACGGTAGAGAACCATTGTCCTCTTTCACCCTCTTGGTGAAGGCAGAGAACATTCATCCTTTTTCACCCTCCTGATGAAGCCAGAGAACCTTCATCCTTTTTGCCTCTCCTAGTGAAGGCAGAGTTTCTTCATCCTTTTTATCCCTCATAGTGAAGGTCGAGTACCTTTATCCTTTTTCACCCTCCTAATGAAGGTAGAGTACCTTTGTCCTCTTTCACCCTCCTAGTGAAGGTAGAGTAACTTCATCTTTTTTCACCCTACCATGAAGGTAGAGTATCTTTGTCCTTTTTCACCATCCTGGTGAAGGCAGAGTACCTTCATCCTTTATCACCCTCTTAGTGATGATAGAGAATCTTTATACAATGTTGAAAATCTTCCATCAAAAGTCCTCAAAGGAGATGGGTTGACATTTGAAGAAGATAAAGAGATCCTCACTTTGGGCAACCTTGTGAATCCCTCATAACTCCACCTCACTATATCTCTCACACTGCACTCTTACAATCTCTCCCAAACACTCACACTCAACGGACACTCTCAAGAGAAATTCGTAGCAAAGGTCCTTAGAGTTAGTTTTTTAGGACTTCTTATATAGAAAACACAAGAAAAAAGGCCAAAAAACAAAAAATTACAAGTTAATCGACTTCATATTGTATTGTAAAATCATGGATCATTTGTATGAACAATTTAAAAATCCTAGTACGACCCTATACAAGCCTAATTTCATACACTGTCAGTTATTTGTATGAACTGATATCATATTATATGAATAGTTCAAAACTGAATGTGCTCATTTGGTACGAATATGGTACAAATGTTATTTTGTATATTGTTAGTCATCCATATGACTTGATATCATACAATATAAATAGTTAATACAAATCACGCATCATCTAATACGTTCATGGACAAACCTAATTTTGTACTCTATCAATCATCGGTATGAATTCATATAGTATTATACAAATAGTACAAAAATGAATGAATTCATTTAGGATGAACTAGGATGAACTGGTATGAACCCAATTGTGTACATTATTAGTCATCTGTAGGTATTTGTTTCATTTCATATGAATAGTATAAAAACATATGAATTTATTAAGGATAAACTTATACGAACCTAATTTTGTACTTTGTCCGTCATATATACAACTGCACATCATACCGTAAAAACAATTCAAAAGTACAAGAATATGATTTGATTAATTGTATTCAGGAGAAAAACTATCAAATCATACAATATAATTATATATCATAAAGTACAAACAATTTTAAAATTTTAATGTTTTAACTCTCTCCCACTACGTGTGTGTGCATGATTACCCAATTACAATCACACTTTCTCAAACTCAAGAAAATTAAATTAAAGATTTAAAGACTTTATTACATAAAACCCTATTCAACTCTATCTTGAAGTCTTTAATAGTCTGGAGTATGATTTCCTTAAAATGTTAGTATACACAAAAAAAACAAATAGAAAATTTCCATTATGTGCTTGGAGAAATAATAAAATTAATAGAACAATAATATTTTGCTATCATCAAAAATTAAAATCTCATTATGGATTGCAATGTTACAATAATTCTCCCCATCAATAACCAATTTACATAGTTTATTCCTACATTCATTAATGGTAGAACAAATACCATGCCTCCTCCATTCTTCAATACTATCTACCATTAGACATCTCATGGTGTTGAGTTAGGTTTCTACATACTAACTTATATCCTCATTAGATAGAAGGCTTCATCATAGATTTATTCCACCTCATCATTAACTATCTCTCTCTCCTCTTCTACTTCTTTCCTCAATCTAAACATTATTTTTGCTTTACATTGACTTCACATATACCAATTTTGGTGACTTTTGAAACATATTATGTCCTTAGTCTTAAGGATGACTAAGGTATAGGCCTCCTAAGATGGGAACTAAGAGAAAGGTTGAAGGTCTACTACTAAACCACATGATAGAATATGAGGAAGATTAAAAAAATGAGTTTGAACTTGTAACTCTAGATGAAGAAGGTTGTTCCTTATGTTTTTTCTAAGAGTAAGGCTTATGAAAAGAATCTTCTAGTTTTGAGGGTCTTATAACTTTATCTTGAAAGTTTGAGGAGGTTGTAGGACCTCAATAAACTAGCCCAAGCCACACCAAGAGGGGGGGGTAGATTGTTTTTTTTTTAATATTGCTTACGAACAAAAAATTTAAACTTTTATTTTCATTTTTTTCATAATTAATAGAAGTAACCAATACTTATTACTTATTGCAAAAGTAAATAAACTTATCTAACATTTCAATGAAGATGATAGAATTATAATCAACAAATAATGAAATATCTTTCATAGATTTCCACCAAGTAGTTTTCATAGAAAATTAAATGCAGAAAACTAAATTGCAAAAAATGCAAAATCAAATCAAACACACTAGAGATTTATAATGGTTTGGTCAAACAATGATATAAGTCCACTACCCAAGTCCTCCACTCTAAGTATTGCACTATCACTATAGTTTCTCTCATTTTGCCCCTAGGCAGAGAAGCCCTTACACAAATCACTTCCATCAACCCGGTACAATGGAGAACCAAAAGCTTTTTTACCCTCCTTGTGATGGCACTAAACCTTTAATCCCTTTTCTCCCTTTGGAGAAGGCAGAGAACCTCAATCCTTTTTCTCCCTCCTAGAAAATGTAGAGAACCTTACTCCTTTTTCTCATTATAGATTTCTCTCTCTCTAAGGCCACAAGAGAAATCTGGGTGAAATCTTGCCTGAAGCAACCATATGAAACCCCTCACACTCCTCCCTCATGCACAACTTCACCTTATTCTTCCTTCAAACCCCAAAACTCTCAAAAACAATTTCCCTCAGAGTTTCTTCAACAACCAAAATCTCTCTTACAATAAAACTCTAAGTAGTTTCTTAAGTATTAGGTTTCTAAGAAACCCTAATTTTTCAATTTTGCCATATTTGTTTGTAAAGTATGATCTTGATTCGTAGAGTATGATCAATTCAACAACTAGACTTTTCTGGTATGATGTAAACAGTCATTTAGATAAACTATTCATATTTTGTAATCATATTATATAATATAATCTTGAAGTCATACACTACGATTGGTTTAATTTCTTTTTATTTATAAATGATGATATATGTGATAATTAAATATTATCTCTGTCAATCATCCAATATTGTTTTCATTATACGGTATGGTCAATGTATTTCCAACAGTTCGTATAGCATAATGTAAACATCATACTATATGATTAGTTCAAATATCAAGGTTTCATCTGGTATGATGTATAGAATGACATAATTTCATCTTTGTCAATCATACAGTATGATTAAGATCATACAGTACAATCAGCTACATTTATTAAACCTTAATTTGATTGAGTAATCAAGAGGCATAATTTCAGTAAAGTTTTAAATATTGTATAGTATGATTAGGATCGTACAGTATAAATAGTTCATAATTCATCTTTAAAAACTCTTACTTAAATTATCTGGTGGTTAGAGTTTAAAGATTAAAATGAAGTATAAAGTACAATCTAAATCATACAGTATGATTAGTTTATTAAAATTATTGATTCAATTAGTTGCTAGAGTTATTTTTCAAATAAGAAATTGCACAGTATGATCATAATTCATATGATATGATTTGTTCAAAAAAAATTCAAAGTTCTTCACTACCCTAGTGTGTGTGTGCATGGTCACTAACTTAGCATACACCCTTACATGGTCAGACTCAAGAAATAGAAAATATAAGAAAGTTAAAATTACATACTCTTTTGATTGACATTCTATTCTATCCAAAATTGAGTCTTGCAGCCTTGAGCGGTGTATGTTTTTCCTGAAATATTAATGTGCATAGATAAAATTAATATCCAATATATATGATTAGAGAACTAAAAAACTCAAATAATAATGTTTTTTATTATCAAAATTACAAGCTAGGGATCCTGGTTTGCAACATATCTCATATTTGATCTCACTCATAAGATCATTAGTGAATTTTTTGGATAACTTTAACTCTTAATTTAATTAAAAGGTTTTGGAAATCAATTCATTGAATAGGTTTATATACTTTACCACTTGCATGCTTCCTTGCTATAGGTTCATAAGTTATTCATGGTGCTTCTTTCATGATTTATTGAATAATACTTAGCCTATAGCATCACTTTCATTTAGAGCCAGGTAAGTTGGTATTGAATAATACTTAGCCCTCAACATCACTTTCATTTAGAGCTTGGTAAGTTGGTGTCTCCCTAGCCTCTCTTCCTTCATTAAGGTAATTAGGGTTGGTAGGTTTAGGGTTAATGGCTAAGTTTAATTTTATGGAGGGAACTAGTTGGGAATAAAGTAATAGTCCAAAGATTTGCTTCAATTAAGCTATCTACCACATGTGTATGAAAGGAAAAATAAAACACCATTAAAGTAAGTAAACCAATTCTAAAATTATAGATATTACCTCTTATATATTTCTTAACCATAATTTGCAAAAGCCTCTCCAAGCTTCTCACTCAAAGTGTTGCAGCATAATGAAGAAGGGGCAGTGGGTTATTTACTTATTTTAAAATTTTAACTAAATACCAATAAAATAATATGGAGCATAAATTAACTTTGAAATATTTAGATTAAAAAATACTATTTTTTTGTTTTTATTATTAAGAGTATTAAAATTACTTTAAGATTAATTTAAAAGTAATTCAAAGAAAATATTTTGATGAATAGAAAAACTTATGAAATATTTGTTTTGAAAAATTATTCAAATGCAATAACAATAAGTTCAAACAACAAATATCAAAAAATAAAACTAAGGAACTAAAATGCAAAACAATAAAAGAAAAAAAATTATAATTTTTATAATTGTTTTTTTAAACTCAACCTATGTCCACTCCCCAAAAGTCCTCTTTAGAAATTCTACTAGTAAACACTCCGACACTTAGCAAGGTAGAGAATCCCTTCTCCATTTTGAGGTGGAGATTGATGTTTATTAAGATTTTTATCCTCAAAAAGCCTAAACCTTCCCTTTTCTTTTTGCAATGGCAAAGATGTCGCTCCCTCTTTTTTCTCCTCATAAAAATGGAGATGATGCTCCCTCCTACTCCTCACAATCATAGAGATGTCATTCTCCTAGCCTCCTCACCTAGTCACAAGTCTTTCACCCAAAAACTTCATCTCTTGGGCTACTCTCCAAGAGCTCCAAAACTAAAACCTAGAGGACCTAAGGTGTGAATCGATGAGGACAACCACATGTCTCCCTCACACAACCTTGGACTCCCTTATGAAAAAATTCCTCATTCTTACCTTCTCTCTCCCAAGTGGATTGGAAAACAACAAAAGCAATGAGACACCTCGTCCTCTCTAAAGAAATCTACCTCAAGTTAAAATTTCACTACATACTCATTTTTTCAACACCCTTATTATATCAAAATTTTAATTAAACCCTAAATTTTAATATTAAATAGACTGATCATAAAGTATGAATTGTGGATTGTACTATGTGATTAGTTTAATACCTGATTATGAGTCCTATTAAATCAAATTGTATGGTAAAAATTATATAATATGATCAATTAAATTATATTAAGAATCATCCAAGATGAACAAGGGTTCATCCATCAATTTTTTGTTAAACCATACTCAATGTCTTGGATTGTACAATTTGATTTCACATCACTATTTGATACTGATTCGATTGCTTAATCAATAGACAAAATTTGGTAAGTTTTTTACTACTTGTATGATATGATCAAGATCATACAGTATAATTAATTCAAAATTCAAATTGTAAATTTGCCTATTTTAAAAAATTGTAAATTTCAAGTGAGTATTTATTAAAATAATTTATCATCATACAATATAAGAAGCTCTATAAGTGGAGGAAGGAGTGAAAAGAAGATACTTAAATCCATCCTGGTGATAAGCTTAATACTCATATTATACTTTGTTCTTCTATGAATAAAATAAATATATAACTTGTTTATTATTTATTCTATATCTAGCCATATCTTCTATTTTTGGCTGATGACGTAAAGAGCACATTAAGTATTATTGTAGACTCTTATTCTTTATGAAAATATTGATATCTATAATATATTTCATTCTTTATTATATATATAGTTTAAAACTTAATGTGATGTATAGCCTTAGAGGAGGAATGCAAGAATAATTAAGAATATTAAATTAGAATATTGGCATGCATTTACATAGGATATTTGAATATTTTAGGTTCCATGGAGATAGTAAAATTATAGGAAGACTAACAATCTTTCTTTTTACCCATATATGCTCGACTGAGATATAAGGATGCACATATGTTCCACATCTACAATTAAGAGTCTCATTAGGAAAAATATGTTATTTACATGTATTAGTCCAAAATAATTTAACAAAATTATATCAACTATTTTTTTTACTTATTTTCATTCAGTGGTAGGAACTAAAAAAACTTTATTTTTTATTTCAGTATGATAAATTCATGCATTTAGAGTAAGCAATAATAGTTTTGTTGTAGTATAGTAGATCACTTCCTCGTGGGTTCTACACTCTACTCTTTCAGTTTGTTACTTAATTCTACACGTATACTTATGTAAATTAGTGGGCTATTTTAAATTTAATATAACAAAAATCTAAGTATATTTCAAATTCAGTGTGCTTAACATTGGCTCACCATTATCTTATCACATAATATGCTCCCATCAAGTTTTTGGTGTCGTTTCTAGGAAGTATTGTGCTTATTGCAAGTTATTTTATTGTTAAAATAAGTGCACATTTAGACCTACTTGTATCCTCTATCTTTATTCTACTTATTAAAAAATTTTGAAAAAATTGAAAATATTTTCTTTTAATTATTTTGTTTTTATTTTTTGTTATTCTATCATATTGAATTCTTGGCTGATCTAGCAAGGCATCTTTATTATTTGATCAAGAAATAGAAAGAACCCTTACAAAAATTAATAAAAAAATTTTAACCATGTTTGACCTAGTCCAAGATCAAGATCATGTTAGAACACTTAGAGAGTACGTTAACCCTATAGTAGAAGGAATCCATCAGAGTATTGATATACCTACTATCTAGGCTAATCATTTTGATTTGAAAAAGAATATTATCCAAATGGTTAAAAATTCCTAGTTTGGAGGAACTCTTATTAAAGATCCTAACTTATATTTTTCTAATATCTTAGATATATGTACAACTTTTAAGTATAATAGTTTTAATGATAATATCATCAACATTAGATTGGTCTTATTTTCTCTAGGGTTAAGGCTAAAATGTGATTAAATTCTTTTCCCCCTAGGCTTTATAAACACTTGGAATGAATTGGCATACAAATTTATAGCAAAGTATTTCCCACCTTTAAAGATTTTTAAACTTAAAAATGATGTCACTCTTTTGCCCAGTTTAAAGGAGAATCTATTTGTGAAAGTGAGGAGAGATTTAAGGAGATACTTAGCACCATGCTTTACTTGATTGGTTAGTTATTAAAACCTATTTTAAAAGATTAATAGGACCTCTCAGGTCAATCATAGATGTTGTTGTAGGGTCTTTAATGTTTATGCCATTTGAGAATGCTTATGAATTGATTAAATAAAGGACTACTAATAATTTCGATTTGCTTACTGATAGGGAGAATTCTAAGAGAGTAGATGGAGTTTATGAATCTAATGTTTTGTCAATTCTTACTACTTAGGAAGCTGCTATTTAAATTAAATACTATTGGAGTTTACTCAAGATTTGGCCCATCTATAGAATTGGAAAATGCTTATTTATATATATTACTCGGGTTGGAGAAATTATCCTAATTTTAGTTTGTCAAATAATGTTGGTGAAAATACTCAGTGGAATTTAGGACAATCTAATAAAGGAGGAAAATTGAATAATTGTCAGCAACCTATTATGAATCCTAAACCATATTATCATCCCAAATTTAAGCAAAATAACCAGAATGGGAAAAGAAAGTCACCCTTAGAAGAGGTAGTTATTCAATTACAAACTCCATTGTAAAACAAGATTCTTAAATTAAAATTTAAAAAACTTAATTGGGACAGCTTGCAATTTTTTCAGTAGTAGACCTCTTAGGTCTCTCCTGAGTAAAACTAAAGTTAACCCCAAAATAAAGAGAAGAACAAAGTGAAAACACTTTAGGAGTGGTAGTGATGTGCCCCATCCAAAATACATAAATATAGAGAAGTCTAGCTAAAGACTATAAACTTAATGCAACTCACTTATATTAATTATTTTTTGTTACAATTAGTACCATGTGTTTCTTTAATATTTATTTTATATCTTCTTAATTTTTTTATGTTTAAATTAGTGCATATCATTCTCTATAGTTATTGCACTTGATTTCCTATTTGGACAAAATTAAAATTGTAATTAAAAATTATGTAAAATTATTATAGTAATAATAATATCCTAGATTATAGCTTGAATGAACATTGCATAATAATTCCTACTTTGAAATAGATAACACTTAGCTAATAAAGATCATTTAAGTTACTGACTTAATTTTTAATTAAAAAACTATACAATAACTTATATTAACAACTGAATTAAATTGAATAAGTAAATTTAAAGATTAGATATAAGTAGCTTAAATCAAGAAAATTATAGTTAAACTTAAAAATGTAACTAGAGAATTTATTAAATTCTTATATTAATTTAAAAGGATTATAAGAGAAGAATATCATAAATTGATATTCAAAAAAATTAAGTATGTACTTCACAAAATAAAAAGGCAAGAAAAATACAAAAAAGACCAAGCAAAATAGAAATTATTCAAAATGAAAAAAGAGTACATTCACAAATTGGTATCAGTTCTAGCTTGATTTCAATTGCAGCTTACTATTTTACTAAAAAGAATAAAATAAGTATTCTAGTACATGTAATAATGCACTTATAAATTCTCTTTTTAAACTATAAGTATATAATCCCTAGACTACATTGTTCATTATATATTAAGAAGTCAAATTTATATTTTTAAAAATAATGGATAAATTTGAAAATTAGCAACAACAAGAATGATTGATTGGGATAAATGTTATATATTTTCAAATTTAAATTATAACTTGTTTATTTCGAATTTCTTCTTGATAGTGTAGTATTATCCTATATTTAAGTAGTTTTAAATGATTTGTTTGTACTTTGGCTATTAAGATGACTAAGAAGTGAATGTAAATGTTGATTGAGGACGAGCATGAGTTTAAGCTAAGGAGAATTTGATAAGTAGAAATTTTATATTATTTTTGTTTTATTAAATATTGAAAAAAATAAATTATTTTAGTTTTGTTTATATAGGAATTGTATAGCAAAAAAACCAAATTTACAAGTTCTGGGCAATGTCGTAATGTTGACAAGGTTCATGCCATGGCACCTTATTGATTAATGCTAAAGCAAAAATTTCAACATGGTGGTGCCTAACTTCTCTAATTTCAACCTCTTCAATATCATAAACATCAGTGCCATAATGCATTATAGTGCTGCTACCCCTAAAATCAGCATCACAGCATTGGGTATCTCAAGAAAATTCATGCAAGAGTGCCTACCTTTCCAATGCTACCATGAAAAAAAAGTTATTCTAAGCACCATAATGCTTAAATTTTACAGCATTATAATGGAGCAGTTATAACTACTAAGAGACACACTAGCTCAATGAAGAGGTGCCCGATTTGGGCTGTAACTATGCCATATCACTCAACACTACAACAGAGCCGACACTCTAGTGCCAAGGTGCTAGTTTACTTTTCACCTCCAAAGAGCCACCATGTCTAGCACCATAGTGCTCAAGTTTGATATTATATTTATTATAAATATGTCAATTTTATTATTATAGATTTCAGTTCCTTGAGTATAATTAAGTAAATTTTTAATGTATTTCTTTAGAGCCCCCCTTAGCATAAAGTTTAAGGGAGGCTAGGGAAGTGTAAGATACAAATATTTTAGAGGGACTAGCATGTGTTTGTATAAGAAACTCTATAAGTGGATGAAGGAGTGTAGAGAAGATACTTAGAGCCACTTTGGCGATACACTTCTTAATACTTCTCTTGTATTTTATTCTTCTATGAATAAAATGAATAGGAATTTGCTTATTATTTATTCCATGTATGGTTAGATCTTCTTTTTAGGTCTGATGATGTAAAGAGCATATTAAGTACTAATATAGACTCTTATTTTTTAATGAAAATAATTATGTTTTCAATATCTCCTATTATTCATTTGATGCATGTAAGTGCTTTGTTTGTAGTTAAAGCCTAGTGTGATGCATATCCTTGTAAGAGAAATGCAAGAATAATTAGAAATATTGAAATGAAATATTGACATGCCTATACATAGGATGCAGGAATATTTTAGGTTCTATAGAGATAATAAAATTACATGAAAACTAACAGTCTTTCTTTTTACCCGTAGAAGCTCGACAGAGATCTAGGGATGCACATGCTCTGATCCACATATGTAATTAAGAGTTTCATCAGAAAAAAATATTTTATTTACATGTATCAATCCAAAATATTTTATCAAAATTGTATGAACTAATTTTTTAACTTATTTTCATTCAGTGGTAAGAACTCAAAAACTTTACCTTTCATTTTAGTAGGATAAATTCATAGCATTTGGAGTAACAAATGGTAGTTTTATTGCGGTGTATTAGATCACTTTCTCATGAGTTTGACACTCTACGATATCATATTATAACTTGATTCAATACATATACTTGCATAAATTGGTGGGCTATTTTAAATTTTATATCAAAGCAAACCTAAGCTTTTTTTAAATTCATTGAGTTTAATATTTGTTTGCCATTATCTTATCATCATACAGCCCCATTGGTAGGTTTACTAAACATTTTTTACTAAACTAGGAAACTAAGGATTATTCTATAAATTGGCAAGTTCTTAAAGTATTGTTTCTATCCACCTTACAACCTATGAAATTCAAATCTATGTATGAAACTAATTCAAATGTCAAGTTAGTTCTCTAATATGAGATACATAAGTTAAAAGTGTTGACAAGATATCTTATGATTCTTTTGACTGTAGTCATATGGGATTCCTTAAAGTTAGTCTGAAATCTAACATATAGGCATATACCGAACATAATAAAAGGCCTAGTGGAGGTCAAGTAAAGTAAGGAACTTATTATCCCTCTGATCATCTTTTAATCACCTAATTTTTAATCTTGATCCCTATCTAATTAGGTTGTTGGGGTCATAGACATGTTCATGCTCTAATAACCTTTCAAGTTAAATTTCCTAAATATTTCTTTTATGTATTTTATTTGATCAAGAAGATTTCATCTTCTCTTTGATTTATTTTAAATCCTAAAATACCAGACAACTCACCCTTCATACATATTTTAAATTTTCTACTCCTAATGGAAAAAAAATCCTTTGCATAAATTAACATCAGTTAATCTAAAATATCTCTATAATGAGTATATCATATCTAGTTCCTTTAATAAATTGTGTGGTATCTACCATGTTAACAAAGGATTTCTCTAAGAGAAAGGTGAAAAGCCTATCATACCATGATTTTGGTGCCAAACTTCAACCCATATAGTGCTTTTTCAAGTTTGTATACATGATTATGAAATACTAAACCCTCAAAATCTAGGGTATTCTCCATAAACATCTTCCTTAATTTCTCAAATTTTAAAGGCATTCCTCACTTCCCAATTTATATCTCTTGAAATAAATAAATGCTAACAGTAACCTAATGGCCTATAACCAAACTACAAAGAAAAATGTCTCCTCAAAATCTATCTCTTTCATTTAATTATAACCCTTGGAACTAACCTAGCATTAACCCTCATGACTGATCTAGAGTCATTTAGCCTATTCTTAAATACCCACTTTATTAAAATAATGCTATAATTAGTAGGCTTAGCTACTAACTCCCACACATCATTTCTTATAAATTGTTTAACATCTTCTTACATTGTTATGATCCATAATTCATCCTATAATACCTCTTTTATATTGGTGGGTTTTTTAATATAAGTGAAGATTGTGTGGTTAACGCCTTTCCTAAGTCCATGTCTAGTCCTAACTCTTATGGATTGGCCTCCTATGATAAGCTCCTTAGGATGACTAAATGCATATCTCCACTCTCTAAGATAGGGATCCTAAGTTTCTTCTCTATCTTTTAATCATGTATTTTTAATTTATATGGTGATTCACCCTCTTCTTCCTCTTCTCTAGGTGTAGAGAAGTTCTTCTTTATTCTGACTTCTTGATAAAAAAGATTCAAATCTATCATTTTCAAACTCTTCTCTATGGTTACTATAGATGGTGGTAATAATGTATCCTAACTTCCTTTGAATTCAATTTTAGAAAATCCTAAACTCCTTAAACGAGTCATTTTATTGGCTAAGAACTTGACCTAAGTGAATCTCATGAACTCATCTATAATGCCAAACCCATATGCTTTTCCTCCTAGAGTTATAGCACTAACTGGTCCAAATAGGTCCATATATAAAATCTAAAGTGGCCTAGTACTGCTTACATCCTTAAGTGATTGAAAAGAGGACTTAACCTAATTACCTATCTAGCACTCATTATAGAGATGCTCCTTAGTGAACTCTAGGTTGGGTACTCCTCTAACTAGGTAGTGATGTGTGATATTTTTTAGTGTTCAGATTCTTGCATAACATAGTCTTTTGTGCCACAACTAAGCTTCATCTATTGTTATTTTCAAATAGTGCAGGCTTCTAGACCCATTCAAACTTTCTAGATCAATCATGTAAATTTTTTTGACTTAAAAACTATGCAAAATAAGCCTTTTATCAATCAAAATCAAATGTTTCTCATAAAAGAATTTTACATCAAAAACTTTATCACAAAGTTGACTAATGTTTATTTTTTTCATTGTAATTATCTTATCATTCCTTTTCTTACCTATATCTACATTTCTTTAGGAAATTTTCTGCTCATGAGAAATTAGTGAACTAAGTAAATTATCAATAGAATATACATTCAAATCCATAGATTCAGAGATTGTCATTATCTTGGCATCCCAAGATTCAGGAATACATCTAAGAATATGATTAACATTTTATTATTTGAAATATATTTATCAAATGCATGCAAGGATGCTATATTTTTTGTAAAATGAGTATACTTATATATAATAACTTCACCATGTTACATGCATGTACTCTTCATATTTGATTGTACGAAGTAAATAGTTTAAACATTTAGTACTTAATTGTACATGATCCTCAAAATTCCATTCAGTAAACGATATTTCAATATTAGTGCAATTCACAATCTATAGTGATGAAAATACAATTTGATCTAAATGCCACATGTGATAATCAATTGATTGTATGAAACTAGATATTCTAACTTTCTAAATATTAAATAAAATATTATCAAATAGGATAAGCCGGGTGATGGAATATCTTTTTATAGTGTTTATATTTCCAAATTATGTCATAATGGAATCTACTTGTAGTGATTAAACCAAACAAATAAGAACTTTCTCTTATACCACTTGAAAGTGTTGAGACGTAACTAAAAGGGTAGGGGGAGTAGTGTAAATTGGTTATTTTAAAATTTTACTAAAGATAAATAAAAAAACATGTAGTGACATAACTTTGAATTCTTTAGAGTAGAAAGTACCAATGTTTTACTTTTATTTTTTATTTTAAGAGCAGTAAAATAACTTAAGATTAATTTAAAATAATTCAAAATAAATATTTTTATTAATAGAAAAACTTATGAAAGATTTTTTTTTTTTGAAAAATATTTCTAAATGCAATCATAATAAGGTCAAACCATAAATCTCAAAAAATAAAACTTATAGGATATAAAGGGAAAAAAAGAAAAGAAAACTATGATTTTTATATTGGTTCTATCAAATTGTATACACATCCACTCTCCAAATGTCCTCCTCTATGGTAATTCCACTAGTAAAGGATCCTTCGACACTCAGCATGTCAAAGAAGCCCTTCACTATTCGCATGTGAAGAATGTTATAAACCTATTTTTGGATTATGATTTTGATGATAGCGAACAAATCTTGTTTCACTACAATTGCCATTTTCTCTATTGACTTTTTAGGACCCAAGATCGGACGAAAATCAGAATCAGCTACAGATTGGGTAGATTAGGGTTGCGTCAGTCTGTAATCTTCTTTTTTCCTTTTCTTGAGTCAATTGTAAATGTTTGAAGTGACAAATATTAAGTAACCCTACACACACACTTGAGAGATTTAGAATCTCTATTTTTACTCACATCCGCCAGGACGATATCATTATCGGCCTGGACGATTGAGTTTAAAATAGAAGTTCTAAACAGGATTTCTTGTTAAGGCAGCCGTAATTAAATGATTGACCTGGACGATACTATACTTTTGGTAATCATCCAGGACGATCTCTGATCAGCCTAGACGATATTCATAATTATGCCTTAATTGATCAGATAATTAAGGAGGTAATTAAGAATGATTGATACGATCATATCATCCTGGATGATCGCAAGATCGGCCGAGACGATCTATTCAAAATCCTTAGTTGCTCCTGGATGATAAATATCGTCCAGTACAAATTCAGGGCGATGAGCTGGACGATCTGGATCAGACAGCTTGAATTTAGGGCGATGCTCTGGACAATTTTCCTCTGATTTGAACTGATCGGCCGGGATGATCGTGAGATCGTCCTGGATGATCAAGCCAAATTTCAATCGTCCAGTTTACATTCAGGGCGATGCTCTGGCCGATCTCATTGGATTTGTACTGATCGGCCAGAATGATTTCCATATCATCTTGGATAATAAAGTTGACAACTTGCAATTAATGAGCTCCTTTGAAGCTCTTCTATTTAAGAGGTCTTGTTCAACATTTTTTTGAACATCCTTGGCTGCTGTCTTGACCTGAGAAAATCTAAAGGAGAGAGAGAGAGTGTGTGTGTGTGTGTGTGTGTGTGTGTGTGTGTGTGAGAGAGAGAGAGAGAGGGAGGGAGAGAGAGAGAGAGAGAGGATCTTGTGAGGGGGAGCTTGTAAGGGGATTCAAAAGGGTTGCTCCAAGAATTGTTCCACTTCTTCTTCCCTAGAGTCTCTTATCCTTGGAAGGGTTGGGAGAGGTAAGTTCCAGCAAGCAATCGAGGTTCTCTGCCTGCTCCAGGAGGAAGCAAAAGGAGGAAGGTTCTCTGCCTTGCCGGGTGTGGCAAAAAGAGGTATTTGTAAAGGCTTCCCCGCCTAGATGTGGGGGCTAAAGGAGAGTCACAATTGTAGTGCAATACTCGGATGGTGCCTCCGGGGATTGGACATAGGTCGAGTTGATTGAACCACTATAAACCCTTGTGTTCTTATTTTTTTACTGCTTCCGCATTCATTATCTTTCGCACTTATGTTTTGTGGTGATTTGGTTTGTATTCGTTCTTTGCATAGAGAAATTTTTAAATACCAATTCACCCCCCCTCTTGGTTAGCCTTGGGCTAGTTCTATAGGGCTTAACATCCCTAACGAACTTTCAAAGAATGACCTTCACACCCTTTCTCTTCAAAAGTTTGAACCCTCCTTCTAGCAATGATAGAGAAGCCTCTCTCCTTATGCTCCTCACAATATTGGAGATGTTGCTCCCTCCTTCTACTCCTTGTAATGATCGAAATGTAACTCCCGTACATCTTCAACTAGTCAAAAAAATTTAACTCAAAGGCTTCTTCCCTTGAGCTTCTCTTTAAGTGCTAAAAAACCACAACCTGTAGGACCTAAGGTGTAAGCTGATGAGGAAAACCTTGTGGCTCCCATAATCCCTCAACCTCACCTTTCTATATCAAGTGGATTGGATAATTCTCAAAGCAAGGAGATAGATCTCCCTCTCCAAAAGACTCCCTTAAGAAAAATGTCTCTACCTACTCACTTGTTACACACGCTTATTGTAATAACCTTTTTTTTTTTTTTTTTGAAAAGGTTTTTTTTTTTAATGAACAATCTGAATTTTAGCATTGTGCTTGTTAAAGAAGAAAGAGAAAAGAGACAAAATGTTGTCCGGAGCTTTTTTATCTATCAATTTTGTTCAAATATTTTTTTTTATTTATTATAAGTAACTTAATTCTAATTTTAGTTTTCAATGATTTTGATTAGTATATATAATTTCTTATAATGAATAAAATCAATTATTTCCTACTACATTTTGATTGTGGCATTTTCATAAGCAAGAAAGGCTAGCTGTTAACACTACAAAATGGTTGGATATTAAAATATAATAACTTCTATAGAATGGTCGGCCAACAGGCTTTCTTTTGAAGATGGTTTGTGGTGTTATCCCATTTGTAGCCTGTAATAGATGATTTATTGCACCGATGGGTAGAGAGTGATGACTCTTTATTGATTTAATGAAGCCACTTGAAATAAAAATTTATTAGTTGAATATGATAATGGATTAATTAGATAAGTTATAATTGAAATGATTGATGATCAACTGATAATCAGTTGGGGTAAAAGATGTTGAAAACACTACTTTAAAGATGAATGTTTTGCCTTGTTAAATCATACATTGATGCATGTAAATATTAATAACATTGAATACATTGTTAGATACATTAATATGATTGACATTATTGAATGCATTGAAAATATAAAAATAAATGATTCATATAAATAGATAAGATAGATTCCCTTAGTAATTTATGAATGATTTTTTCACCATTATTTCACCAATTTATTGAGTTTTATACCAATTATTGGTTGTTAGATTCATTGCAATGATTCCTTACTTTTATTATTAATCATTTTGAGTTTTATTGAAAATATTTGTTTATTAACTATATTGACTGTTACTGATTATATTAGACTAAGCATATCATATTGATTATTTAATCCTTACATTGAAAGCTTTAGTGAGCTTTGTATTATGGTTGGGCTTTTGAGCTCATTATGTGGATTTTTAATTATTTCAAGTCAAGGAATGGGTTAGGATCATTTGGACTGATATTGTCAAAGATCTTTAGGTTTTCTTTAAATTTTTGTTTTTTATTTTCTTTTTTTATTTTGTAGATTGATATCATGGCAAGTGTAAATGATATTTTTGATGAATAAATAGTAAAATATCATGATATATATGATTTTAGTTATTTTTATTGGTTATTATTTATATTGATGCTTATAGAAGGTATGTTATATTCTTTAAATAATAAATAGGCAATTCCTCCAAATTTGATTCTAGGATGTTACACTTATTATATCAAAAGAATTAGATTAGAATATTTAAATAAAAACCTAATTTTTAATATTAAATAGACTAATTGTATAATATAAAGTGTGGATTGAACTTCTCAATTAATTCAATAACCAATTTTGAGTTTTCTCAAGTTAGATTTTATGATATGAATCATACAGTATAATTAGTTGAATTAAATCAAGGATCATCTGAGATGAACTAAGGTCCATCCACCAACTATTATATTAGATCAAATTGTATGACTTGGATTATACAATGTAATCTTTAATCAAGATTTGATCCTGATTCAATTTCCTGATCAATAGTTCAAATTAAGTAAGTTCTTTATTGCTCATACAATATAATCTAGATCGTACAGTATGATTTGCTCAAAATTTAAAATTCAAATTTGCCTATTTTTGGAAATCTTAAATTATAGGGTGTATTTTTTAAAATAACTCATTATCTTGTATGATCACATGTCATATATTATGATTAATTATAAAATATTTTAATTTAATTAAACACTCAAGTTAATTTTAAAAATAGTTACTTATACAATATAATTGAGATCGTATAGTATGATTTAATAGAGAATTCAAATGTTTAATTTTTCATCTCCACTCATGATTGTGTGCTTAATTTTGTTGCCAACATACAACTAAAATACAAAAATACTCAATCAAATAAAACACTAACTCCTATTACAAATTTGACTAGACTAAATACTGCAATTTTTTTTAGTTCTCTTCTTTGACTTGGTTTATTTTATATTGCAACTAAAATATTGGTAACACACACAATAGTATATTTGTGCACACATAGATAACTCTTGAGCATTTCTTATGAATGGAGACCACAATTTACTAAAATTCAATATAAGATTTTTTCATTACATAATATTATGGGATCCAAACTAATTTGGGTTCCTAAAATCACAATTTAATATATTTGAGTAGGTGACACAATAGGACTAGTGAAGGCATGTGATTCCTAAATAGTAGGTGCTCATACACTAGAGTGTTGAAATATATCCTTGGTGATAATACCACATAAAAGGTAATTAGATTTGGTAATATTGATAAGGTAAAACCATTTATAACTGAAAGGCATAACTTGTCGATGAATTGAAATAAAATCCTTCAAGCATTAGTTAGGTTTATTATAATGGATTTGATATTAATTTTTTTCTAATAATGATTTCTTTAACTATTTTAAAAGTACTATGTATAGATAATATTTATATGCTTAATCTAGATAAAATTAGCTAATATTAAGAAGGTTCTTTATTTGAAAACAATGATAGATGAACCTTAGCTATGGCATATAACACTGCATAATGAGTATGAATACTCTTAGGAGAATCATATATATAGAGTAAGTTAGAGGGGAACCAAAATGAGAATTCAATAATAGCCTTCTTTGGTATGCTTGTAGATAAAAAAATAAGTTAGAAAATATTCCATTTTATCAATGATGCATTGACTTTAGATCACTAGAGATACTAAATATGATTTTTTTTATCCACTAGCCCACCATTTTTTGTGGGAGTGATGTTCTATGGCTTTATGATAGTTTATGACTACACTAGGTTTACCTATGTTAAGTGACTCTTTTTTGTTTAGATTATTTATTATCTATATTCAAAAAAGATAGGTTGTAAAATATTCTCTCTCCACATTAATCATGGTGAGGAGTTTGAAAATAAAAAATTTGAAATATTTTGTTAGGAGAAAATAACAAAGCATAATTTCTAAACCCATAAGACACCATAATAAAATGAAATAGCAAAGATGAAAAAATCAAACTTTGATTGAAACTTCTATATCTATGTCAAATGAATATAAATTATACGCATATTTTTGGGCTTACTAGATTAATATAAGGTGTTATTTTTTTAACCGTTCAAACATTAAAATTAAGCTAAATAAAACTTATATTGAGTTTTTAAAAGGCAAAAACAACAAATATGTCATATCTACATATTTTTGGGTGTAAGTGCTTTCTTTTAAATAATGAAAAACTTAATTTGGGAAATTTTGATGTCAATTTTGATGGAGTCATATTCTTGGTTAGGCCACCATACAAAAACTTCTAGGATATTTAATAAAAGGAAAATTATTATTTTCCAAATAATACATGTTATTTTTATAAGTTTAATAGTGTAGCTTAACCTTGAAAAATATAAGAAGAAGAAAACAAAAAGATACTTATCATTGGAGCTTAGGCTTAGAATATAACCATGGCACCCATTTGATATTTCCTTAAGAGTAAACATATGCCTCAAGCCACCATAGAGACTTGATTATAAAAGACCATTCTATTAGATTTTGGACTACACATATCCTTAAATGAGAGATTAGTCATGCACTTTTTTCCTTATTGTTGAGCCCACTAGTTTGAAAGTGACTTTATTTGATGAGTTTTGTTTTGTGGGTATTCAAGAAGAGTTAAACAATTAGTTAAAAATGATGTTTCAAAAAGGTAGATTTGATATTATATTCATATTTTGAAAACAAAATTAGTGTTCTTCATTTTTATAAACAAATATGGTATAGAGAATAACATACTATATTGAATGAAAAGAAAAATAATATTATACTATAAATTTGAAAATGAGTTCTAAAAAATTATCTATATTCCCAAAGAATTTTCGCCAACTTTAGAGAGCTAAAGTAGAGTTTATTTTAAGCTAAGATTTTAATTTTCCCATAAAGGCAAACCCATATGGTTAATTACATCTCAGAGAAGCTTCTAAGAATAATCTCAATTAAGTTGGACTAAATATTTATAGATCTATAATATTCAAGGTTTATAAATTAAGGATTTTCTTAATTGAAGCTTATAATTGTTCCAACTTATTCTATAACTAGGCTTTAAAACATTTGGATAAGAAGAGATTTATATTTAAGATGATCAATTTGTTCGAAAGGTGGGATTATATTTTATAGGGTGAGGAATTACAATTTTAAGTCTATTTAGATCCTAATTCTACAGTGAACCTTTATAGAGTAGCGATTTAAGCATAGTTTAAAGAAGTGTAGGAATTCATGAGATGGGACTTATACCTTCAAATCCAAATAGAATTTAGAAAGAAGTCTAACACTATTAGACTTGAATCATCTTGGATTAGAATGGTAGTTAACCACCTAAACACTTTAAAATCATGAATCTAAGTTTTTATATTATGCAAGATAGATATACTATTATTTATTTTGAAGTGAAGGCTTATTATCTAGAGATTTAAATCATAATTGAGTGAGTATTTAAGGGGGTTAAATTTCACCAAACTAATGAGCATAAAACATTCTCCCTAGCATCTAAATCCTTTGATTGAACTAATATATATCTATATAAAAGAAAAGAAAATCTAAATTTTGATGAGACTACTCAATATTATAAAAAGATATGCATATTATAGCTATGAACATAAGTGTATGTGTCATTGACCTCAATTTTATATGAGGTTAATCATCTAAGATGATGTTTATTCATTCAATCATTGACAATCATTCTATGAATGTCAATAGTTCAATAATTAAAATTTCCAATTGACATTTCAATCATTAAAACTCAAATTTAATAAAAATTTTAATGACCTTCAATGAATTTCATTTAAATCATTCAATCATGCTAAATCATTCAACCATCTTAAATAATTTAATCAAGTTTAATCATTCAATAAAAAATGTAGTTTAAAATCTAGTACTCAAAATCTAGTTCAAGCTTAAACTCTAAAGCCTTTAGACTTTTTTCCCTTTTCATAAGAATTTTCACTAAATTAAAAGCTTAGTTAAAGCTCTAAAAATTGTGTTTGATCAATCACATATTTATTATACCTACCTCTAAAATTTACCTAATTGTTTTGGAAGCTTTCATGCCCTTCCCAATCCTAAAACTCAAAGTCTCTTCCTTAAGTTAAAATCTTTAAATATTTACCATTCATGCCACTCAACATGGCCTAGTATTCTAAAGACTTTGGAAACCTATTAAAATTATTTAAACATGTTCACAATCATCATTTCAATGATTTGAACCCATTTGGGTCCATGGTTAACCTAGGTTGACCAAAGGGACCCTTAAATCCTATAACAGTTTCATATGAATAAATCAAATTGTAAACTTCAATCTAAAACCTAGGTTTGACCCCTATGCAATTTACATTCATCCTTGATCATCTCTAAACTCAATTGGACCCGTGGATGAGCTAGGTTGGCCATGGTTGGTCACTTTTACCATTAAGTACCCATTTCACATATACACCTTCAAACATGCATATGAATCAAACTACATCATGTGAAGCCATCCAAAACCTCCTAAATTTAAACCTTACATACCTAAATATGATTGATCCATTGTTGGACATGACTGACCTTGGTTGACCAAACCTACATGGAACCTCAGCTTGACCTAAATGAACTCTACAAACATTTCAATATGTCTTGACCTTAAACTACTGCCAATAAGTTCCAAATGTTATTTGGAATGAATTGGACCCAACCCCAACGTATGGTTAAGCTTGGTTGATAAATTCAACCTAGGTTGACCAAACTAGCCCTAAAGCTCTCCTTCCTTAATTCAAGTGACCACGATTCAATCAATACCTCCAAACCCCTTGGGGATATCCATTAGATGACTAAGGATCATTCTAATTAAGTTCAACTCTTAAGCCTATATGGGGTATCCATTTAGGCTAACCCAAGTGAATCCATGTGGGGTTCTTTAGGCCAAAACCTATCTCATGTAAAATTAAATTAAACCAACACTTACATTAGAAGCATATAGGTACCTTACAGTGAATATGGGTTAGCCAAATTAGTTAACCCAAGTAATTAAAACCAATATTTCATGAGCCATTATACAATCTAGATTGGATTACACCCAACTAATGCATGAATTTAACTTAGGAATGTTCTAAACACCTTGCCACATTAGCTCAGACCATGTGGTGGCCTGAGGTTGCTAGATTCTCAAGAAAAAGCTAGTTCAAACCTTTGTTCACTCATAACTCTATCCCCATTTACCCACATGGGTTTAAACTATATTAGTGAGTTATTGGAAGCTCATTGGTTTGTCCCTAACTATCTCTCTAGCCTGGTAGGGCCAGGGATAGCTAGAATTTGAAATAAAGCTTTAAATGAAAACTTTATAAATACTCAAAAAATTAGAGAAGAGAGGTTTTATTTTTTGGATTTTAAAGCACTCCTCAGAGTTCTTCCATTAATTTCCAAACATCCCCATAGCCTTTAGTCCCTATATGTGAAAAGTTAGCGGAGCTCCGATGAGCTACTTTTGGCCAAAAATAAAATCCTAATAAAAATATTAATTAAAAATTAAAGAACATTTAATAAGTAAGAAAATAAAATAATTAAAAAATACTAAACCAACATTAAATGACTCAAAACTCTTTTAAGCATCATCTTAGATCACTCATGACCTTTGGAGTTGATTTCAAGTCAATTGGAGTTGATTTGGTTAAAAAATAAAAATACTCTAACTTTATTCAATCAATAATTCAATTAATTAGGCTAATTTTATAAAAATCATAACAAAATAAATAAAAAACCTAAAATTGCAAACTATGTTGCATTCAACACTAAAGAAGACATAAAATATAATAAAATATTAAACTTCTTAAATATTAAATAAAAACATAAAAAAATTAAATAAAAAATAAATTTAAAATTTATTTAAATTAAATTTAAATAAATAAAAATAAAAAAAATAAAAAATAGAATGATATAAAAAAATAAATAAATAAATAGTATTAAATAAAATTATAAATTCAACTTAAATAAATAAAGAAACTAAAAAAATAAACTAAACTAAAATAAAATAAAAATAATAATATAATTTCAATGAAAATTTATATAATTTAAATTAAAAAAACTTAAACAATAGCTCAAATTTAATTGAAATGAGTTAAAAAATAACTTAAATAAAATAAAGGCATTTCGTGTTAACTTTATACCTTTTTTTTTTTTTTTGAAAATTTGCAATTTGCATTGAAACAAAAACATTTATTATCTACTTAGTCACAAAAACTCTGTCATATTCCTTCCTTAACAAAACCAATAAAACAAGTTACATTTTGCCTATCTCAATTTTTAATAATTAAAGATTTTTGGGGATTTCATAACCTTTTAATTAAAATTTTGATGCAAAATGGTTACATCTGATCATTTGATACAATATCATCAGATAACTTTTGATGTGTCATAGTTAGTAATATTTATTCATATTCTATTATTTTATTTTGTAAATTTTCACCAGGTAGTTTTGAAAATAAATTATTTAAATGATTTAAAAATATATTCAAATGGCAATAAATAGTGTTATAATATTATTAAAGCTTTTAAATATATCTTTGAACAATTTTTGGTAATTTAGTATATTTCTAAAATATATTGAATTTTTTATGCTACTTTACCCTTATGTTTTGCCTATTTGGCTATTTGTAGGACATTTTATGATAATTATTATATTGTGTCCTATATCTTAAAATACATTCATTTTTATGCTTACATGCCCATAACATGTAAATCTAGTGTTTTGATGATTGGCAGAGGTTTTCGCTTGCTATCTATTAGGAGTTATAATGGCCTAAAATCTTTGAATATCTGAGGTACTAAGCATTGGGAGTTACAAGAGCTTATTATATGATAAGATGGTAGGAGTCATACGGGCCTGAATTCTAATATCTATTTGTAGGCATAAGCACTAGTAGAGGGGGGGGGGGGGGGGGGGGGGGGGGGGGGGGGGGGGCGTGCCCCCCTTTCCCAATATATACATATATAAGGAATCTAGAGATGAAATCAAGTTGGAAACTTCAGAAATTAAATCGGAGACCATTGAACTCCGATTTCAGCAAACTTATAGTTGAACTGAACATCTCAAAAATATGAACCTAACGGCACCAAATTCAACTCAATCCGAGCCGAAATGACTCCAAATCAAAGACCTGAAGCATATTTTGAAGGTTTAAACCATAATTTGGATTACCAAATGGTTTCCAAACATAAAATGCTTATAATAGAATTGAGTGGGTAGACGAGATGAATCCAACGAGCCCACGATCTTTGAATTATGATATCACTAAGGCATTTAAATGCCCAATAAATGGTCCACAATCAAGAGATTCAACATTAGTTGCCATTCAAATCACTCCCAATTTAATGTACTAGTCATTTAATTTTTTTTGTTGGTTGATATTAGCTTAATCTTGTATTGATTCAATCTTTAAGATATTTTATGATCTAATTTGGGCAATCAGATTTTTAATATGACATATTTAGTTAATATATTGAACACGTTCTAGCAGAAATCAAGTGATTTGATGTTAGGAAGTCATTTTGTGAAAGAAAAAAAAACTAATTCACTATCAAAGTTTTATCATTTTTAAAGCTTATTATATCAGCCCCAAGCCCGGATGTCAAAAGTTGAAGGAAATTTTAATAATAATAATAATTTAGCCCCAAACCACCCCCCCCCCCCCCCCCCCGCCCCCCCCCCCCCCCCCCCCAAAAAAAAAAAAAAAAAAAAATTCTAGCTCTGCCACTGGGTATAAGGGTTTGAGGGAAACCTGTTAATTCTAAGAAATGAATGTGATGTGTTTATTATTTTACATCCTTACTATTTTCTACTTTTTCTAGACATGTTAAATATATTATTTACTATTTGTAGATATTTATTTATTTTGAGCAATCTACTTGGACCTCTATACAGAGGAATTTAATTTAATGTTTATACTTTATTATTGGTAGTTTTAATTATTAAAGAATAGGGCAGGATGGATGTGACTTGTTGATTTATGGTTGCTTATGCCTACTTTCTACATCTATTTCAAGTTAGGATAAGGGCAAGGGGCTGGCTAACTAGAGAAAAATGTTATAGGTTCTGAGATATAGGTCTATATAGCTATATCTGGTTAGAGTTTGATAGTCATCTATTTTTTTATTCTATTTTATATTTCCTATGCTATATACAGTTTATATATAATTATTTTGATTATAAATATTTCTGAGATGAATGAAAAAGCTTTTGATGATGAGTATTTATATTTTTAATTGAAGTTTGGTGGCTCTATAATCTATAAATTATTTTAAAATTTTTGTAGTTCTCTCCAATGTGTTCTTGGGGTTTCTATTATGTAACTGTTTGACAATGTATGAACCATTCTATCTATGTGCTATATTAGATTGGGTTGTGACGTATTTGACCTTAATTAATTTGATGATAAAAGGTTAGACCTAGCCCACATGGCATAATTTTAATCTAATGAGTTTAGGATCTCTAAATATCTTAATAAATGGACCCTATCTAATCAATTTAATATTTCTAAGTTAGAAATATGTCTTTTATCCTAATTGGCCTTAAGGATTTATCAAGTTGTTTTTCAAAATGAGGTTGACACAAAATAAAGCCTTAAAGATTCAAAATGATAAAACCATTTTAAAATTTCAAATTAACTAAAAAAAATGGATGATGAGTCCACAACAAGATTTCTAAAGATAGAATATGTCCTCACCAATCCAAGTAACCCTCCAATTGGGCCTGTTAAGCTTAAATAAATCAATTTGGCAGGAATGAACCAAAAAGGGTTGAATGTGCCAAAATGGTCTTAAACACTAATAAAACACTAAATTTGTTTATCATAGGTTTAACAATAATTGGCTAAATGAATCAAAATCTCCCATAAAGAAGGAATTTACTATCCAGACTAAATTAAATAAACTAATAACAAAATCTAATGTGAATCCTTGAAAGTGATTGTAGACAAGGATATAAGGATAAAAGTTGCTCTAACCTAGTTTGACATATTCAAAAAGGTTAATTCATTTTAATGTTTTAACATATCTCCCTTTAGCTTCAATTGGGTCACCATCTCCCCAAAGAGGACTAGCCTAACAAATGGGCTAAATAAACTTGAGTCCTTAAGCGTCTTTTTAGCTAGGAATGTTGGGATAATCTACTTTATATCAACACATTTTGACCATTTTATGTATGTAAGTTTAACTAAAGACCTAATATAAATCATATGTGGTTATTTTTGGCTAAAAATGAATTAGACCTATGTAATGTCCAAAATAACTGACTAATCCAATTCTAATCTACTTAATACATTGAATTAACCTCTCCCAATATGCTTAATCCTAACTAAGGTTATTAAATAAGGTTA
This sequence comes from Dendrobium huoshanense, assembly GCA_016618105.1. NCBI lineage: Eukaryota > Viridiplantae > Streptophyta > Magnoliopsida > Asparagales > Orchidaceae > Dendrobium > Dendrobium huoshanense. Next base: position 26,947,678 of record CM028344.1, read on the forward strand.
AATCTATGGAATATAGACTTAGAAAATGTATAACTATTAGTAAATTTATCCAACACAATTCTACCAACACTAAGGCCCAAGTACTATTTAATTCAATTCTCTACCATCCCACTAGCTATTCAATGAACTTGATTAGTACATGACATTACTAGAGAAGAAAGACAGCGAAGATTTCTAATTTATATACAATCAACAATGGGTGATTTTCTAGGAAAACTAATGTCTTGACATCTCTTAGAGAGCTTCAATGAGTTCCAAGAAGTTCACTGGACCCAGTACAACCAATTCAAGGTTTTTTTTTTGTTACTCTAATGATGAAACTCCTCCCATAGGAAAATTGATGGTGGTAAACTTATCAGTCTTGGTTATCTAAACCAAAATTTAGGCAAGTTTTTCTCCTTAATCTCCCCTTATGATGAGGGGTCCATAACTTTGGCCAACATAAGCTACATATGCATATTTCCCTAACTAAAATTGCTTTAAAACTCTTTAGTCATCCAAGGGTTTGGTTCCATTGTGAGCTACATTAAGCCCATAGGTTTGTAGCCATTTTACTTTTGAGTGAACATAGATCACCTTAATGCATGTGATTTTGTGGGAATGATGAATATATGCTTTATGCTTTGAAATGAATGTTCTAGTTTGTATCATATTATGGATTTTTTTCAAGGTATTTTCTTGTGGTATTTGTCATGACCTCACCTTAAATTAAAATGTCATAAAACATTAACCATAAATGAATTATATCATAGGAAATTTAATAAAATTTAAATTCATTATACAATATCTCTATTTTAAATTTTTTATAAAGTCAACTTTCCTCCATTTTAATTTCTTTAGGCATCAAATGGATTTACATTTTTTCTAAAATCATTTGGCGGTTTAATTAGATCATAATCAGCCACTATAAGATTTTACAAGATTTGATGAATTATCCTATATATTTTATGATTTTCAAATCATTTAAATAGCAACAAAAAAATGTTAGTAATTATAATTCAAATTAAAAAATTCTAAAAAATTAGGGGGTGTTTCTTCCATTTTTTTATTTTAGAATATCCACAAATCATTTGATATGTATGGTTAATAAAAGAATAGTGAACTTTACTATTTTTTGATAGTTTAAACCCATTTAAACAAATCTAGAGATGTTTTCTAAATAAATATGCTTATCCTTAAATTTCAAAGGGTTAGTTTGATGATTTAAAATTACATTATTATGCCAAATGCATAGATGTTAGTATTTTTATTTAAAATATATTATTTTTCCAAATTATCATTTTGCCACTAGGGGGACTATTTGCATGGCATGCCTCCCATAACTATATCTCACTATTGCAAACAAATAATAATTGACTAGAATTTATTTGAGATATTTTTCTATTTTTAATAATTAAAATATATGAAATATAATAATTTTGTTATGAAAAATACCTTAATTCACCTAGAAAAATCTAAGATTACTTAAATGTGATATTTCATCTCTTTAAAATCAATAGCATAGTTTTAAAGACTATGAAGCCTAAAGTTGCAATTTAAATTTAAAAATTTGTGATTTTATAATTTTAAAAAATGTGTTAATTAAGGGAAAAGAAATTTTCATGCATTTTTGGCACAACTAAAGCATATTTTCAAGTTCAAACATCATGATAAGCATGCTTGAATACTTTTTGAATTGTTTGGATTTTTCTTAATTTATTTGATACTTTTCTTTAATAATAATTATGTTCAATTTTAAAACATTTCAAGCAAGTTTGAAAAATTTCTTGTTGAAGACACAATATAATGAAAGAATCAATTATAGATAATGTGAAGCTCAAAAATTGTAAATGGTAAGTGTAGTGTGTTTATGTTACTATATTTCTTTTCTTTGAGTCTTTTAATGTAATATGTGCAAAATAGTCAAAATAACCAAGCAGACACTCACAAAGGAAAGTTAGGATACAAGAAACTCAAAATTAAATTACTTGATTTCTTTAAGAAATCATATAGTATGATTCATGTGGGTTGTTCAATTATTTATGCACAAATAATAAATAGTGTAAATATTAAAAAATAAAAAAATGGTGTTAGTTAAAATAATTAATCATACGAGACGACCAACGTCGAACTAGACAATTGGTTATTTCAAATAATCCACTCTTTTTTTCTTAATTTTCATAAATAGGCAAAATTTGAATGTTGAACTATTTGTACAATATGATTAATATTGTATTGTATGAACATTTATAAATCATGCCTATTTTGTGTTAGAAAATCTAGGAATCAAATTAATTCAAAATCTTTAAGGAATCATATGGTCTGACGTATATCATATAATACAAACAAATAAAGATTGAGTTTATTCAATTCATGTTCAAACAAGGTGAATTATGGACTGGTTGAACTGATTTTACCATAATATCATGATCATATAGGTTTTTCAAATAAGGATTTGGTTTACAGATTTTTTTTTTCAGAATGAACTAATCATACTATATATATATATTGAAGAAATGCAAATAGCATTAAAATAAGAAGGAAAAAAAGACCTAGATACAAACTAGTGAGTCACATTCTTCCTTCACCAATCTAGTAAACGGTTCAGGAAGTTCACTCTCACTAAACAAATTCCAAATGAAATCATAAGAACAAGCTAAATTGGCACAATAATCAGCCAACTTATTACAATCTCTAGGAACAAAATGGAAAATAACATTACTCCAATCAGAAAAAAAAACAAAGAATCCTCATCTTGAAAGCTTCCTCCATGTACCTTCGATTTGCTATAAAACTTTTGAAGAAACTGGATCACATTCAAGTTGTCTCCCTCTATGATAATACCTTTAGCATATTTCCAAATTTCTTTAAACATGTCTTCAAGAACATTGACCACCAATAACTCTATTTGTGCAATATCCCAATGAACTCCACTATATCCAAAAGTTGTAATAAATCTGCCTCTACTGTCTCGAACGATCCCTCCAATAGCAGCCCTATAATTCTATTTAATAGAAGCATCAATATTTACCTCATACCACTCAGGAGGTGGAGGATGCCATGAATATGAAGACAGTCTATAAGACCGATTGGCATCCCAGTGATCTGAGAGGATACCTTTGTATGTATTGCTTACAAAACTGAGAACTTTAGCAGCTAAAAAAACTGCACTATCAACTATTTTTTCATGCTTTACCCTGTTTCTTTCTTTCCAAGAGAACCATAATATAGTTACATATAATTTCACCACCATGTTGTTTGTCCTAGATAATACTTCCAACTCATCCATACATTCTTTGAAACCAGTAAACTTTGGTACATTGAATCCCCAATCCTTCAATACATCTATCACATTAACCAGCTTAAAACAATTAGCTGTTTTATGATCGGTGTCTTCAATTCTACCACATCCTCTTGGGCATAAATTGTAGTTGGCAAGCCTTCTTTTAACTAGAAATTCTCCAGTAAGAACAACTCCCTTACAAATGCGCCACCATAAAAAGTCAACCCTTCATTTAACTTCAGTTTGTGAATCCAAGAAGTCGTGTCTGCATTCATTTCATCCTCCCAGCTATCTTCAATGAGCAATGAAGAAATAGATCTTCCACTCCATAAGGTCTTCCTCTTGATTTTGAAAAATATGCAGTAAGCTTTTCACGATACCATCTTACTCCTTGAAGGAAGAAATCAATAGTTACATTATCATCCTCAAATGTGGCAAAAAATGTTAGCCATTTAAGAAAACATTTGTATAGTATCCATACATCCTTTAAAACTTTAATTTTTGAACACTTCACAACATTCCATCTGACAAATTTCTTAAGAGTCTTCCTTCCACTTTCTATGATCTTCCAAGTAGAAGAACCACTCTTCACATCTTGATTACTCCACCAATTATCCCCATATTTTTCCAACAAATTCCTATTCAACAAAGTAGAAAGCCTTTCCAACAAATCACAAGCAAATTTTTCCCTCAAGCCCCTGTCCTGGATCCAGCCGAGAAAATCCCCCATCCTCCCAGATTTTTCAGTTTACACATTGTATCCGAAGCCACATAGTGCAAGCCGTGACTTCCATCATTCTTATTCCAGATGAAATTTCTGCAATACATATCCAATTTCTTTAGTATACTCTTAGGGAAAATTTAGTGAGTTAAATAGAATAAAGGAAGGTTCATATAGGCTGTTTTCACTAACACCAATCTCCCGACCATAGAGATGAATCTATTGCCCCAAGTATTTAACTTCTTCAATGGCTTGTCTAATAAAACTTGGAAATCAGTTTTCCTTAACCTCATTAAATCCAATTTATATCCCAAGTAATCATCTCTTCCACCATCTTAATCCCCAAAATCCTGCCAATTTTCTTCTTTCTCCTTCTCAACATTGTTTTTCCACAAAGCATAGCAGATTTTTGTAATATGATGGTTTGACCAGTCCATTTACAATAGTCCTCTATAATGCTCTTCAACTTTTTAATATTCTTTACTTTAGAATCTGAAAAAAGCAAGATATCATCTACATAAAGAAAATGAGAAATTTTTTGGCCTTTAGGAGATACCTTTATACCCAATTCCATCCCATTAACATGGAAAGCATTAGAAATCAATTGGGAACATATGATGAATAAGAATGGAAAAAATGGACAACTCTGACGAAAGCCACTTTTCCCCTCTATCCATCTAGAAATACCACCATTAATCAAAATAGCAAACCTTGGTTCCAAAATGCATTCCATCACCAGACTAGTAAACTTCACCGTAAAGCCCATAACCTCCATCATCTTCCTAAGAGTATACCAGCACATACTGTCGTAGGCTTGATTCATGTCTAATTTAATGGCCATAAGTCCATTCTTGCTTTAGAAATCTTGATTTTATTGAAGACTTCCTGAGCAAGAAACAAGTGTTCTGAGATAGATCTTCTTCTCACAAAAGCAACATATTCATCCGAAATGATTTTAGGCATAACCATACACAGTTTATTTAATAGCACTATGGCCACTATTTTATAGATTGAGTTACACAAGCTGATGGGACGAAAGCCTGAAGGATTCACTGGATTGTTTGTTTTAGGAATCAGCACAACAAATATATCCTTCCATTCCTTACACATCTTGCCCGATATAAAGAACTTCTTCACAGCTTTACAAACATCCTCTCCAATAATACTCCAATAAAATTTAAAGAAAGAGTAAGTCATACAATCACAACCAGGAGCTTTGTTGTTGCCCAACGTCCTCACCACCTGTACAATTTCTATATTTGAAAATTGAGCATCCAGCCTTTCCCGATCTTCATCCCCTAAAGTCAGCATAGGTCTCGACCAATCCTCCTTCTAACACCTTCTTTCCTTCCATTTGCTTTGAAAAAATCTAAAAAAAACTTCTTCCATTTCTTTAGGCTCTTCTATAAGAACCCCATCAGAGTTCCTAATTTGAGAAACCCAATTACCATTTTTTCTAGCATTTGCAAATGCATGAAAAAATTTTGTTTTTGAATCTCCATCTTCAATCCATTTCACTTTGGCTCTTTGCCTCCACCAAGTATTCAATCAGCCTAGAGTAGCATTCAACTCTTTTAATCTTTCCTCTAAGTAGCAATATCTTCTCATCATCAAGCCATCCTTGTCTTGCTTCTTCCTCTTGAAGTTGAAAATTTTCCAACTTCAATTTTTCCTTTACTTTAGAAAGATCCTTGAAATTTGTTTTGCTCCAATAAAACAAATTTTTTAAAGCTCTTCTACATTTTTTGTTCAAGATTTCCATTTCATCTCCCTTTAATTCCTTCTTCCACACCTTAGCAATAATGAAAGAAGAATCCTTGAAAGAGGTCCACACATCTTCAAATTTGAGAACTCCCTTAGCTTTCTTGGAAGAATAAAAAATCTTCAAAATAATCAAAAAGTGGTCCGAAGCCACTCTAGCAATGTGCCTGACCACAGCCACTTGAACGGAATTGATGGCCAAAGTGTTGAGTAAGCATCTATCCAACCTCTCGAGAATCCTCCCTCCCCCAATCTTATTATTGCACCAAGTGTACTTTGGTCCAACAATCCCTACATCATGGAGGTCATTTTCATTCATGAAATTGAGCATCTCCTTTGGACCTTGAGAGAACACAAACTTCCTTCCACCCTTCTTTTCTCCTTGGGATAGTATACAATTAAAATCCCCACCAACTATAGAAGAAACTTTCCTATTGGAAACCTCATGAATGCTATCTCAAACCAACCTTCTTTTATGTACCTCCTTACTCCCATAAACCGTTGAGGTCATCCATACTTTTTTGATCAAGACGTTAAGATTACCAATCACACATTGATCTAATGACTTCAATAATGAAAAATAAGCAAAATATGATCTCCATAAAATCATTATACCACCTGAAAGTCCAACTGACGGCTGGATAAAATAATCCCAGTTTGGACCCACGATCTTCTCCAAACTAATCATACTATATGATGGTTGGTTCATATTGTACAATCCATTCATAAAAGTTAAAATTTAGGGTTTTCTTTAAACACCCAATCTTATGATTTGAATGATTAAAGAGTGAATTTTCAATAAGTGATGGAAAAGAGTCCTTTAAGAGGAAGAAAGGGGTTCTTTCTTTATGAGCTTGGGAGGAAAGGGTGAGATTGTGAAAAATCTTCTAGGTGGTGTTTAAGGAGTGTCTGAAGGGATTTTTACATGGTTATTTCTCCAGTGTATACAATGGACATCTAGGTTATGTTTGAATGAGGAGTTCAGGGTCTAGAGCTCTTGTGAGTATTTGTTAAAAGAGCTAGTCATTCTTAGTCGAGAAGAGGAAGGCATCATTGTCATGTAGGAACCAAAGAAAGGAGGTCTGTCTACTATTCAAGAAGTATAATAGGGTAACATCACTGACATGCTAAGTCATGTTGGGAAGTAGAAGGTAGGAGTCTAAGCTTTTTCAAGGAGAGAAAGATTGTATGAAGGTCATTCTCCTCTAAGGATAGAAGAGGGAATTCTCTGCCGTGTTAAGTGCGAAACGAGCTATTTCTTGCGAAATTCCCAAAGAGGAACTTTGGGAGTGTACATAGGAGTGAAGACTGAACAACCATAAAATTCTGTTTGTGCTCTATTTCTTTTAACTGCTTTAGTTTACTTGCATATTTTAATTCTATTGCCAATACTTACTCTTTTTATCAAGCATTATTTATTTCAAATAAAAAAAAAAGAAAAATAATAAATAAATATTTTGTGAAAACTTTAGGTTTTTCTATAAATTTATCTTGTTAAGCTTTATTATTCTCAAAAGTAGTTTGAAATTTAAATTTTGACACTAAAGTTATTTTTAAAGTTAATCATATAAGTCTATTTCCATTGCAACCTTATTGAAAAAGATGTTTTTTTTTTTTAACAAGCCAATTCACCCCACCTCCTTTTTATGCCTCCTCACTTACAAATAGCTTTATTTATCATATTTTTTAGCACATTAATTAACTTAATATTATTAAAAATCTAATTAACAGATGACTATACCTTTTTGGATAACTTCCAACATTAGTATAGTCAATCATAGCTCCTTCTAAATCTGCATGGCATTAATGGCATTATAATTATGTTGAACCTCTTTTAAAGAACATTATAATATATCTTATTTTGCATCATTAACAAACATTTTATTAACTTAATTGATATTTATTTTAACTAGGCATCACCTTGAATTTAGTTATATCATTTTGGTTAAGTTTATCCTCCATTTGATCATGCACTTTTAAGTATACATACTCCTCTCAATTACACAATTGTTTAAGAATCTTCTTAGACTCACCATATCACATTTGGTTAAGTCTATAACACGGATGTTCATTTTCATATTATTGCACTATTTACTTTCATAGTTATCATCTTTTGATTAAGAAACATTATAAACAAGTCAAACATGTTTGGCTAGGATCATCCTTATTGCAATCATGCCCTTTTAAATAAGATATCTTAATCTAATAATGCCTAATGGGATATCCTTTTTAATTTAGTCATTCCCTTTTGGAAAAATCTAGAAAATTCTAATAATCCACTTTCATCTAGAACATCCCCAATTTAGCTATGGAATTTGGCTGGCTTATCCTTTAACTTGGCCATAAAGTGTGACACCTGCAAGTGTTGACTTCAATTTTATCATAATTTGTCCTTGAGCATTTTTTATCGAGATGGTCAACTTTCGCCAAGCCTAATTTGAGGCAAATCAAGGTTAATTTGAGTCTAATTTCATAAATTGTTGTAGTTGAGCTGCATTGAATCCGAGTCAATTCAATTTGAGTTAAATAATTCCAAATAGAATTTATTTAACTTTCTTAGAAATTCAAATACTCCTCAAAATCAAGGAATTGAATCAACGATTTAGATTTACCTTGAGAGTTGAAGTCTATTGTTGCTAGGTACCTCGATCGCATGTTATCCTCATTTAGAGGGAAAATTATTAGGTCCAGACACCGAACGTAGCTCTGCGTTCGGATACCAATAAAAATTGGACATGTGGATGAATAAACGTGGATTTTTTTTAATATAATCTTTTAATTTAATTTATATCATCCAGACCCGACCCAACCTAGCTCATAATTTTTTTTATTTTAAACATAGGGTTGACAGTATCTTCAGAAACCTTCCAAAGATGTAAATATTTATTGCTTTTGATATGTACCAAAGAAAAAATGAGCTAGAAATTACAGAAAAGTGATGGAATGCTCTCCAAAGATAGAGGGGGAAGGGGTGCATAAATTAGAAGGGATGCATAAATCAGAAGTCAACTTAGCTGGAACTTTCACAGGTTTCAACATATCAATAAAATTTAGTCTTATCGCAAGTTGTATTAAGAATATACTTTTTGAAAGTTTTAAAACAAAGTTGTGTAGAAAAAAGGCATCAATTGCTTAGTAGGTTTCAACTCATTAGAGGCTCTTAGAAATGTGTTTAGGGTTTAGGAGAAAAAGTAAATAAGCTCTTAGATGTTGTTGTTCAGCAGTAATTAATGTTTTAGTGTATGTAAATATAAAGATGAAGGGCTTTGGTTGCGATTTAGTTGCGCTTTTATTTCACTTTGGTTGTGCATTGGTTGTGCTTTTGTTGTGCTTCCATTGCACTTTGGTTGTGCTTTGTACTATTTTCTTCTTATTTCAGGCTGTGTATAAAGATGAGAGAGAAGAATATGAATGCTATTGTACTTATGCCTATGATAATGGATTTAGCATTCGAAAGGAACTTCACAGTTTTTGGCCAAATTCTAGGAAGATAAAATCCAATGACTTTGTCTATTCAAAAGCTAGTTTTAAGAAAAGTATTGATCTAAATTCAAAAAATAAATTTACTAAACTAGATGTTAGAACTGGTTGTCCATCTATGGTGAGGTTTGTAGTTGATGAAGATGGTTACTGACATGTCAAAAGATTTATTGAATCTCACAACCATAAATTGGCTAGACCAGCCGACCGACACCTTCTGAGATCATGTAGGAATGTTGTTGAGGAGAAAGCTTTCGTCCTTAATTTAATGACAGATATAGGGATTAGAAACATTGATGCATACGCCTACCTTATAGAGGAAGTTGGAGGATACGAGAATGTTTGATTCTTTAAGAGGGATGCCTATAATTTTATTCAAAATGATAAAAGAGCAAATATTGAATTTGGTGACACTAATTTTTTGATTTAATTATTTAAAGATTGATAAGTTTTTTTTTTATAATTAAAACACATGGAGGGGCCTACGAGTTAATAATTGGGAAAAAGTACAAAGTCCTTAAAAGGTCCTCGTGCTCCCTACTGCTCATAAGAGCTATAAAAATTAAAGTAAAAGAAAAAAAACCTATGAGCACAAGGTCCTTACTGCGCAAAATTCGACAAGTTGAGGACCACATGTTCGCATGGGATGTTCAATTGATGAGTATGATAGATTGTTAAATTTTTTTGGGTTAATGGGATAGGTAGGATAGATTATGATTATTTAGAGATTTGTTGATTGTTGATACTAGCTACAGACTTAATAAGTATAATTTTATATGTGTACCATTTTTTTGTGTTAGCAATCATTAGCATAATATTTTGTTAAAGTTTGCTTTTTTAAGAAGACATAATTGAAAGTTTTATATGGTTCCTTAAAACATTTATACAAATAATGGGTAATAAACATCTAGCAATAATATTCACTGATCAGAACTAGGTTATAGCTAGGACCACAGAAGATGTATTACCTCACACTTGTCATAGATTATGCCAATGGAATATCTTTAAAAAGGTTCCATCAAAAGTATCTAGCTTCAATAGCAATAATAAATTTAGAGGTCTTTTATATAAGTGTATGAGCAAGTGTGATTCTGAGGAAGTGTTTGAGGAGGCATGGGCTGAAATAATCAAGGGAGGGAACCTTCATAATCATGAATGGTTGGAGGATCTTTATAGAACAAGGAGAATGTGGTAAACAACTTTCAATAAGGATTATTTTAGCATGGGTATTTTATCCATGAAGCATAGTGAGCATACTAATAATGTGTGTCATGGCCTTTTGAAGCCAACAAGTTCATTAACTGATTGTTTTCTTAGGTTAGAAAAGGTACTAATAAATTGGTGGCAAAATGAGTAGGATGAGAAGTACAAATACAGTTAGTGTGAAATTATTTCTATGATAAAGACCAGCTCAATATTAAAGCAACCTACTCAGTTTTACTCAAGAAAACTATATTCATTTTTTAGGAAGAATTTATATAGTGTGTGGGAGGAATGAGAATAGACTTCGTCTCGACTGATTCTTCAAAATTTATAGTCAACTACACATAGAATAAGGACCGACATCATCCTTGGGTGGTTGACTTTGATGTAACATAAGGTAGCATTCAATGCAGTTGTAGGAAGTATGATACTATGAGAAGTATGATACTATGAGATTGTTGTATTCTCACTATATGAGGATTTTCAGACAGTTGAATATTGCTAAAATTCTTGAGAAGTACCTACTAGTGTGATGATAAGTAAGGGCTCAAAAATATATTTATTCAAGTCATTTGGGCAATGGTACAAGAAATAATAACTTTGAAGGTGGTAGGGGATTCATATTCTGAAATCAAGTTAGCTAATTTGCATATCAAATGAGCACACAAGCTCAAGGGAATGAGGAAGCTGAGGAGTACATGTTTGCATTAATGAAAGATATGGCTGAAAACTTATACTTAATTCTTAGTGGAAAGAAAAAAAATCAGAAGTATGTTGCAAGATCCTAGGGTGGCAGTATAAATTTGAAAGATTCTCTAAAGCGTAGACCTAAAGGCATATATATGAAAGACTAAAAAGCCGCTAGAAAAGGAAGAAGCGGCCTAAGAGTAAGTTTTAATAATCTGTCAATTATTTTATTCCTTACCTAAGATTAAAGCTGTAGTTTTTAACAGAGTGTTGACCTCCTTTCTGTATGAGGTCACTTTTATCTCCTCCCTGAACTCTAGACCTTAGGTTTCTCTGGACTCTAAATCCTAGGATCTTCCTAGTTCCTAGCCCTTAGGCTCAATCTATATCTTAACGCAATTTAAACCTAGAATCCAAGATTAAAGACTCAGCTCCCAAAACCCTTTATAGGTGATTCTTCCATTACCTTGAAACCCAGCTAATTAGCATCTGATTCAGGTTCTATCAATTCCATATTGATATGACATGTCTTTAGTGCCAACCCTCCAAATTTGAGCTCATTTGAAGGACTTTAACACCATAAACTCAATCCAGTTCCAAACATTACAAAACCTTCAAATATTTATGATCAATGCCAATGGTCCTTTCACCTAGTGAAATTTGACCCTAGATCCCCCTTCAATTCCTTGAATCACTACCAATACTTTGATATTGACTTGTCAAGCAATAGTCTACATCCTTCTAGATCCAATTTGACTCAAAACTAACTCAAGGCCAAAATGACCAAAAGTCCCTTAAAGGGGATTTTTGGACTTTTGGCCTAAACTCAACTTGATTTGACTCATCAAACTTCAAAACTTCCTCCAATCATCTTTAAACAATAATTGGGACTTATTGGACCCAATTCCAAGCGTAGGGTCAACCTAGTTTGACCTAAAGGTCCCTTAAATGTCAAAATGGTCATTTTGATAAAAATGACCTCATTTTTCCTGAGAATTCCTTCCAATATATTTAAAACACCATTCCAAACTTATTGAACCTGATCATTGCCCTTAGGTCAACTTGGTTGACCAAGTCAACCTAGGTTGACCTAAGGACCCATTAAGAGCCATAAATAGGTCTTTTGACCCAAATGGACCTTTTAAAACCTTGAGACCACATCCATTAGACTCCAAATGATCAAACAAATCCATTTGTCCAAAGCCCATCCTTGGGGTCAACCTGGTTGACCAAGTCAACCTAGGTTGACCTATTAGCTCTTGAAGGGTCTAAATGGGTCAAATTGACCCATTTGAACTCTCCAAACCCCTATCACCTATTCAAATCTACTCTTAGATAGGACTCAAATGTCACTTGACAGTTGGTCAACTCAACCCATCTTGAGTTGACCAAGTCAACTCTCAATTCTTAGTCAAACCTTGATGGCTCATGCTCCTATTTGTCCTAGTCTTGACCCTTGACTTTTGAGCGTTGACCAAACTATTCCAAGTAACCCTCCATACTCCCTAAGTGCCAAATCATCAATTTTTATCTTGTTGACTGGTCAAATCCAATCAATAAGGCCTTTAAATCTCCTTTAGAATGGTCAAACCTCTCTTTGACCTCAAATATATTGGCCTTGGGCTTGGGGTCCCTCCCATTTACTGCTCTTACTCCCCCCATGCCACCTCATCCTCACTTGACCCGTTGACTGTTCAACACAGTCAAACCAAGGCCTCAAACCCTTCCAAAAGATCATAATCAGCCCCTAAGCCACTTTCCCTTGATGTAGGCGCTTTAGGTCTACCCACTTATATCCTAAAGCTCACTTAGAGCTCTTTTAACCGGGCTCAGGGTCTTGTTTAGCTTGAAATGGCAGTGGTAACACCCGCCACCCCCCCCCCCCCCCCCCCACTCATCCCAAGTCTGCCCAATGGGAGTAAGGAATGTCCAGCTTTTGGGGCAGCCTTCCAACTATTTGGGACACTTACCCTTCATCATGTTAGGGCTCCTGATGCATAAGAGCCATCCAATCCAATCAGGATCGTTTGAATAGGGAAAAAACCCTATTTTGTGAAGCATTCAAAAAATCATACTCTCTCATATCCAAAAGCCCCTCAGAGCATTTCAAATGTTCCTTGGAACTCCATAAACCTCCCCATATATTTCCCAATCAGATCCCACCATAAAACACCTCTCAGTGATGAGTTTTCCAGTGATCCTAGGTGCTTTTACCCTAGGAGCTATAGCATTCGATCTAGGAATTTTTAGCTCGAAGGGTCTTCTAGTGGACTACACTTGGACCGACTACAAGTTCAAAGAGTTTGAGTTCATCCAAATCTAGTGATTGTACGAGGTATAATCTCAAATTCTAGATCTAGGTACACTAGATTAAATAGTGTTATTTACAGGACCTCTTGAGTCTTTAAATCACACCCCCATTGATTATTTTCATTAATAGATTCTAAGTTTAAAATTTCAAATCAATTGGTTAAGTATTTCGAGCAAAACGAGTCAAAAAAATGCCCTCTAGGGCATTTTCCTAGTCTGGCTCAAGAGTACGATTCTTGGGTCGTTGATCGTTAGATCAACGGTCCAGATCAAGCCATTTCATGACCCTTTCTACCTGTGTATTCATTTCAGTGTTTGGATCCCTATCCGACTGTGTCTGATTCTTCAGTTCACTATGGCGGGATTAATTCTCTGTCGTTCGATCTCTTTCGGTTGAGATCAAACGACGGGATCTAATCCCCGTCGTCGAATCAAACCCTTGAAGATCCGACAGCTATCGCGCTATGCTGACTTGGTTAAGTAGAAAGTGCGTGGGCCGCCAGCCATCGCCGGCAATGATTAACACAATTTAACCCGCCAATCACCGCGAGCCACATGTCAGTCGCACCGCCAGAACTTGCATTTAATTTATTTTATTTTTTTTACTATTTAAGTAACACAAAATTCAAAAATTAATTAAAAATTAAATAAAAATACAAAAAAATGCATAAAATACCTCAAATTTTCTAGAATTTAAAAATCTTTAATTTAAAATTAAAACTATATTAAAATATATATTATATATTTTAAGTAAATTTAAAACATTTATTATTTAATATTTAATTAATATTTAGTTAAATATTAATTTAAAAATTATAAAAAATCTATTTTTAATTATTATAAATATTACTAATATAATATAAAATACTTAAATTTTCAATTAAATCAGCTTAAGATATTTTATATCATATATAATTTTAAATTATTTAATTGTTCAAATATTAAAGCATTTTATTAATATTTAATATTTAATTAAAATAAATTTGAAAAGATATTAAAATTTTGATTTAAATAATATTATAATTTCAAAAAACAACTAATCTTCAATTAAATTTAATTTTAAAATTATTTTAATTATTATTATTTTTATTTTATTTTATTATTATTGTGAGTAGTTTCAATTATATTAAAACTTTAAAAATTCAAAAGAAATTCATTTTAAATTACAAAAATTTAAATAATATATCAAAATTTCTAAAATTCAAAATACTTTAATTTAACATTGATTTTAAATTCTAAATATTTAGTTATTTTTAATAATGTGAATTATTTTAATATTGTAATTTTTAATTAATATTTAATTAAATATTATAATATTTTTTAAAAAAATTAGAAATAATTATATATTTTCAAATAACTTTAAAAAATCAGTGGATCTCTCAACCCCGTTAAAATTTTATTTTATTATTATTTTTAATTATTTTGAAATATATATATATATATATATATATATATATATATATATATATATATATATATATATATATATATTTATTTATTTATTTATTTATTTATTTATTTTTATATATTTAAGATCATATTTTAAAGTTATATGTATACATTAAATCTCTAAAATTTGAGAGATCCAACAAAATCTTAAACTTTGATTAAGCATACTTGAAAAAAATTAGTGGGGAGTGGTGGTTAATCAATGAGCAATTATTTTGTTAATTGTTCATTGGTTAATCTTTCAATTAATTAAGTTTTAATTTGATTTGCATGCCTAGGGTGCACACACCACATAGCCTAGGCTCTCCTAGTTTTAAGACTTGATTATATTTTTGAATGTACTTATTTCATGCTTTTCCAAGGGTTAGTAAGACTTTGATTTAATCCTACACAACTTAGAGACATCCTTAAGGACAAAAATTAAGGATTTGTATAGAAAACTTAAAAAAAAAAATTTATAATTAGGTTGTATGTTCCCCTAAAATAAGACTTTGAACAAATAAACATAGTAATATCACTCACCCATAGGAAGTATTTCATTTATTTTTGGAGATCATTAGGCTTCTTAATTAATCCACTTAGGATTAATCCCTTAATTGACCCTTTATCCTTAATTAAATTATAATAAGCTAAGATTAATTGTAAAAAATTACCTAAAATACTTCTAACTGACCCAATTTAATTCCTTAATCTGTAGAAATTTAGATCTCTTTCATTTGACATTAAAATAGACCTTAATTTAATTTTAATCAAAATCTATGCTTAATAAATTTTAATTAATTTAAAGTTATAAAAAATCCCAAAAAAATATTTAAACACTTGTTGATCTCTCCTTAGATCATTTCTGATCTTTGGAGTTGATTTCAATAAGTTTAGGACTCATTTGGGATCAAATTACTAAAAAGGGCCCTTAATTAAAACAATTAAATAATTCCAATAAATGCCCAAATTTCCAAAATTAATAACTAATTATAGAAAATTCCAAATCAAACAAACTCAGTGGCTAATGACTCTAATAAAAATCTAGTATTTTCTAAAAATTTCAAACTCCTAAAATATGGTCAAAGTTAAAAGTCAACCATTTGGTCAACCTTAGGTTAAAATCGGATTAAAACTTCTAAATATCATAACTTTTCATAGAAAAATTCAATTGAGTGTGCCACCTATCTAACAACTCATAATAAGGTCTAGTATTTATTAAAAATCTGAAACTTATAAAATTTATTCTAATTCTAAAAGTTAAATTTTAACCCCTTAGTAAACATATCTAGATATTTCCCAAAACCCAATATTTCTTTCAAATTTCAAAATTTTCTAACTTGATTAATAAAATGTTCAACCAACCTTTTAAAATCAGTAATCAACTCTCTTTAATATTAATCCACCTCTTTAATTTCAACCAATATAAATTAACTTAATTAACCCTGATTACTACTGGGTAACCTAGGCTTATGAGGCTTTTAGCTTAAACTTCACGGCCTCGGTGTGAAACAAAGACAGTAATTATTTAACCCTTAAAATGTATTTAAATAAATTCTTAAATATATCAATATTTAAACTCTAACTTAAATCTCCCTTTAAGCCTTAACAAACTCAAATACTAGACAACTCTAACTAATCACCCAACTTTGGATTACCCTAGCCACACAACCTTTTACACACACTTTAGATGGTTTGCTAGGACAACCAACTTTAAATTTAGGTTAGGCAGGTGTTTACTTTACTGCTGTGTGCCAGATATTTTGTGATTTTACTGCATGTTCTGGATGAATTTTCCTTCCTATGTTTGTTTACTTTTTACTGCACTCTGTGGATGATTGATGTATTTGGCGACTAGATTACCCTTAGGATAGGAATGATATGGAAGTTCACATAGTTTTCTGCAGGTGGCCACACTCATGCAGGGCAATATAAAGGGGCTAAATAAATTCAATTATAAATATGCTTGCACAAGTGCTTCAGCTGTCAAGCCCCCAAACAATAAAAAGGACCGTGGCTAGTTTATTTATTTATATTTCTACACATTCATATATAGCTGCTTGGAAATAAGTGCTTTTAATTTATTAACTGCTTAGGATAACCCTGCAGGAGAGTCTAGATTTTTTTATTTTCATGTAAATATAATTTGTGTAAATATAAAGTGTTGTGAAAGTGGAGTTTTGAATTGGGATACGTAGGTCCAAAGCTTGGACTTTAAAGAGAAAAGAATACCCCTTAGAGGAGTAGCCCTTTTCTATTTGGAGATCCAAATTTAGATCATTTCTTCCCTACCCAAAGAGGAAAGAGTGACCTTCCCCTCAAAGGAAGTGCCATCTTCTCTATTTGGGTAGCCTACTACAAAGAATCCAAGGAGCCTGAAGGAAAAGAGCCCGAAGGAGAACAAGCTTGAAGATTTGAAGACAAAGAGTATCCCATTCAAAACAACTTGCATCTCTATTAGGTTTAGAATATGGGTTGTTGTTAGTGGTGCCCTGCCACTTTACTTTATGCAAGACCCTAGTTTGTAATAAGCAAGGCAACTTCGCTTATGGACATTTATTAATTAATTCATTCATATTTGATGCGTTAAAATGATTGCGTATAGAACTAACTATTTTTCTTAGTTTTTTAGAGTTTGATTGCCACTTTTGCTTTCGCCTGGATACGTGAGAATCGTGAGGGTGTGAAAGTTTTATACTCATAATTAGAAAGTTTAAAATTTAGTGAGTCTAAATAACATAGAAAGATAACGAATTTAGGAAATTAGTTGGGGATCAACCCCGGGGTTGTATGCATATTTCTGCACTTCTTCTCTCCTTGCTTTAGACCCTTCCCCCTGCGGGTAGTGTTCAGATAGTATGGCCTATTAGGACGAAGTGCTGGACCTAGGGAAGCTCAGTCTTCTAAAAAATTATTTTCTAAGTCTGTTTTAAAATTTCAAGCATTACTGATTTAAAGTTGTCAACTAACATGCATTGCATTATAAATAAATTAAAAGAGTTAAAATTTAAATTACATTAGTCCTTAGCATTTTGCACCCAACGTAAGTCAAAGGGGCCAATTAAGAAAATCTCTAGATGTTAGTCATAGCTGTCTAAAACCTTAAATAAAATGTCCCTACCACTCTTTCATAAAAGACCAGACTCATGTATTTTAAATCGATTAGGTGGTTAGCTGGCTCCCCAATTCAGGTCGGAGTAAGTCCAAGTTCTGCATTGCAGTAGTTAGGTTCGGACGACTGTGGTCTAGCATCCAAATTAGAATTATGATCTGGAGTAGATCTTTGATTATAAGACCCCAACCACCAAGAATATAATCCCAAATTTTTAATAAAATGATCAACTCAAATTAAATCTTCTTTCAATCAAAAATATAAAGCCCAACACTTATATAAAGTTGGGACACTTCTGGATGGTTTCAGAATCTCAAAGTGTCCCATACTCTTTTTCCCTTGATTCTGTTAATAACTGCTCAATTTTGATCCATTCCCTTTTGAGTTTCCAAAATTCACTTCGTTTTGATATCACTCCTAGAAAATCCAATGAAATTTTGTCACTATTTTAATCGAGAGTTTTGGTGTGGGACTTTGTCTCCCTATGATGTAATTACCTACGAGGGATTGCACTCGTAGGAGATTTAGAACCACACACGCACCTGATTTTAAAAAACAAGTTTTCAAAATTTATATTTGGTTCCTTTGGGAAAGATCAAAAGGTGATTGTTATTATTACATTCAAAGAATTATCATTGAATGGTGTTATCTCCCTTTGTGGAGATACATCTTTTTTTGATAAGGCTTTGTATGTGAACATAACGATCATACTTCTTAAATATGGTAGCTGGATATTCAGTTGAACCTTATTTTGACCCTTCAGAACCATATGAAGTTCTCTTCAGCATCCAGTTTTAATATTTAAAATGGGATTCATAATTCTAAATCTGAACACCGTTATGAAATTTTATTTTCACCTCTCGAGGTAATATACTCTTTCTAACGGGACAATTCAATTTTAGAGTTAGAATTTAACTTTAATTCTAAAATTCCCAAAGAAAACCAATATTTTTCAAAACCTATTTTCAAAATTCCACCAACAAAAAATGGCACACCCAGTGGGACTAAATCTCTCTCTCCATCTTTAATAGAGACAAAATTTTATTTCATCGATAGACTTAGCTACCCTTTCTTCTGTTGGTCCCTCTACCCATTTCTTTCTTGGGTGAGTGTGGCCAACATCTAAAATAAAATGTATATTGAAAAGAGAGGTCATACCTCCAAACTTCTTTTTAATTAAGTGTGGATTCTGACTTTGACTTCCTGCCCTCAGGCCAACCAGGAGGGCGATAGCGTCAAGTCAAATTTTTGAGATCTCCCTTCCAATCCTAAGATTTTATATTAATGATGTTTAATTTAATACATGAATTCTTAAGATTGAAAGGATTTTTAGATATCCTAGTTTTGGTAAGGAAAAAAATACCTTGGCCTTAACCCTTCACATCTTTTTTAGCCTTTAAAGGTGAGGAGAGTTAGGCTGGTCACTTTACTTGAGCTTTCTCACAGTTCCATAAGCCTTCGGGTAAGGGGAAACTCTGGCCGTTGTGTTTTAAAATTATTGAGAAACCCCACTTTAAATCTTACATAATTCAAATTTTCTTTTAAAATTCTCTTTGAATCTCAAGTCATCACATGCCATCCCATGGAATCCTCCTGTGGGCTACCACGTGTTACAAAATTTAATTCCTCTCTAGCACATATCCGGTCTCTTTACCCTACTAATATATGTTGAGTGATAATTTCTACTACTCAATATGTATTTAAGGGTTAAGATCCCCTTATGAGCCTTGATTTTTAAAAAAAAATTCCTTTCAATAAAAATCTAATTCCAGTCTCTTCTCTAAATTTTAGAAAATTCCAAATGGCTGGAAAATTAATCTTCTCATTTGACTGAGAGATGTCCTCAACAGTGAATGACCAAAGAGGCACTATAATGTTTGGGATGGTATTTAATACCCTTGAGTTTTCCATAGACGTACACCACATAGTTAGCTTGGATGCCAGTAAGGAAGTTTCCCTAATGGTCGAGTTGATTGTGGGATCTGCACCCATCCTACCAATAGACACTGATGGACAGAAACAGTCTGATCCAATTGTTGAGGTGCCCACTAAAGTTAAGTCTATTTTTGAGGAAGGATCCAGTTCTAGACTTACCTTTTCCATTAAGAACCAGAGAAAGAACTATCTGAGGAGACTTAGTAAAAAGATCTCCAAGGCTAAGAGAATTGTGCCTTTTAAGACTTTAGCCTGAGTAGAGCTAGAGGCTACTGAGGAGCTGTCTATTCCTGTTTCCTCTCCCCTCCTCAAGGGGAGTCGCTTCTACCCCCTTACTGCTGCTCAGGGGGAGGAGAGGGAAGCTAGGATATCCCATTCCCACCATGCCCGGTTGATTATTCAACCATGAAGACACCAAAGGAAAAACACCTCCAAAGGATAAGGACATTAAGGAATATAATTCACACATGTGCTGCACAATCTGAGCAAACTAAAGAGGAGTATGTGAAATAATTAAAGGGAGTTATCTCCCATCACTTCCAAAAAGAAGTTTTAAAGGAGGAAGTTTATGAGGCAAAGAATTTAACCCCTCAACCTGTTAGGAGGAGCAAGAAGTATATTTGACAGCCTGTCACTTCAGTACCAGTTGATGGATATCATTGGGTGCCATGCCTTCCATCCTCGAAAATGGAAGGTATTGTGTTAATTGGGTCTGAGAGAGGACACCATTCTGCTAGTAGACCTTCGGTTCCCCCTCCTAGACCCTTAAATCAAGCCTTAGTGATTATCAAGCCAAAGGAGACTGAGATTCAAAGACCTGTAGATGTTAAGGGAAAGAGGCCCAAGTACCCTGAAAGGAAATTTATGCCCAAAAGAACTAAGTTGGAGAGCTTGCCACCACTTCCTAGAACTTTTAAGTTCATTCTTCAGCTCCAATGAAATCCGATCACTCATCCTCCAATCCTAGTTGATCAGATGGATGTTCCTGTTAGTACTCCAGTTATCACAGTCAATGGTGCTCCCACCACCAGTTTAGTTCATGATTCATTCGTCACCCCCACTTCTATTCTAGTTGATGATCCCCAAGAACTGAGTGCATTCCTAGGCTCCCTAGTCAGGTGTCTGAGGACTTTACCTTGTCAGATGTGAGAGCTATTACCTTACAAGCTCCAGCTTTGCCCCCCCGAGGTAGATGTCCCTCACCTAGTAGAGGATGCCACTCTTCTAACTACCAGTCCTGGGATAATCGAAGAGGAGAGAACTGACCAAGACCAGGAAATGATAGATGAGCCAACTTTAGAACCTCAGTCAGATCCTAATTCAAACCTTACAGAAATCATCTCCAAGTTAGATTCTGAAGAAAAGGGTACTTACCCCTTAATACTGAATCGATTTAGAGTAGATCGGTCGAGGAGGTAGTACAAGAGATAAGAAATATTTTATTGAATAAAGAAGGAATGGCCACTTTTGACCCAGACCTAGATGACCTCTTTGGGGAGGAAGATGATTATGTTGGTGGCATTTATATGGTTAAAACCAAGGGGTCTAATAAAGAAGCTGAGCCCAGCAAACATCGGCTGTTAGAGATGATGATTCACCTGTTGTCGAGTTAGATTCAAATGAGTAAGTAAAAGCTAGAGATTAAGAGCATATAAGAAACTTAGAGACTCAGCTAGCAAGCATGATATCACAAGTTAGAGAAATGCAGGAATGATTGGACAAGTCACAACAAGAATCTCTTAAAATCTAATAGTCAGCTCGAGAGATCACAGAAAAAGCTAAACAGACAGAATCTAGTTCCAAATCCCCCGAGTCAGCACCTGTGATCTCTCCTTGTCCACCAGAAGCACCTCCAGTTCAACCCACAATTTCCACTGTCCCTTTAATTCTTCCACGGAAAGACATTAAACAATTGATTGAGGACCAGGTAAGGTAGGCCTTAGCTCTTTCACAAGGGACCATGTCTATTCCATATGGTAGACCCTACGCCAAGGAATATGACTCAGTTCCTTATCCAAAGGGTTTTATGCCACCATCATTTAAAATTTTTACCGGAGTTGAAAACCTGAGGCAGCACCTGGCCCACTTCCAAGCAATCTGTTGCAATGCAGGAGGGTTAAATGCTCTACTTTTTCGCCAATTTATAAGTAGACTTTCTGGTTTTACTTTTGAATGGTATTCTGATTTTCCCAATGGTTATGTAAGGACCTTTAGCGATATAGAAAACCTCTTTTTAAAGAGATTTTCCATAGCACAATAGCGCACTACTATGGGCGATCTCGTGGTTGAAAAGCAAAAGCTAGGCGAGTCTGTAGTTGAGTACATCTTGAGGTGGCAAAATCTCTCGATGAAGTATGAACCTCAGTTGAAAGAGCAACACGCCGTGGAGATTCTTTTAAAGAATATCCATGGCCCGATTATTTTTCTCCTGAAGGATTTTATTATTAAAACTTTTGAGAAACTTCTGAACATGGCTAGCAATTTACAGGAAGAGGCTCTTAGGATGTCATTCTTACAAAAGTAGCCTGAAGATAAGAAGGGTCCCAAGTTGGTAAAAACTTTTGAAAAGAAAGCTGTGGTCTCAGTAGTTGACAAAAGAAAGAGGCTGATTGTTAGTCAGCCTAGTGCTCCATCACCACCACAGCCACCTCAGAAGCAACCATTTTAGATAACTCCTCAGTATGCTAGAGATCCTACCTTCATCCCTTTTAGAGATATATTGGCCAAACCTTATCTATTTAAGAGGGAGTTGGTCAGGAAAATCTTTAACAGTTTGTTAAAGAAGCCAGATTTCCCGTTACCATAGGCTAGAAGGCTAGAGGATGAGAGTCAGAAAGAAGATCCTAAATTCTGCCCATACCACCGAATGCTTAGTCACCCACTCGAGGACTGTGATGTGTTCAAAGGTTGGCTCGATAGGAACTACATTTAAAGTAACATTATAATTCCTAAAGAGTATTTGGTGGATTAATCAAAAAAGGCCTCAGTCAAAACCATCTCAGGTAATCTTCCAAACTCTTCTCTTTCAGTCGAAGATGGTTGGGACATTGCTCTGTCCCGGGCATTTAAAAATTTGATTAATAAATCTTTTCATCTTTCTCAACAACGGATTACGACAGCCCAGGGCTCGGTGTGGGAAGTTGACCTAGACGCTTCGCAGGAGGATGTTGAGCCACATCCCTCTCCAATAGTCATGGGAACTACTGTAAATATGGAAAAGAAAAGAGAGATGATTTTGTAGAGAGGAAGTGTATTGATGAGAGATGTATTCGAGTAGTGGATGGTGGTGTGAAAACCCTTTCCCCTCTCTTGTTATCTGACTTTTACTTTGCCCTATCAAAGGCAAAGGGTCAAATTATGAATAAAAAATATCCTTCAACCTCTATCTTGATGATTAGCCATAAGTTTGAAATGCAACTTTATGATTCTCTTATTTTAAATCAAAATTCAGGTGAAGTAAATCTTAATGTCAAAAAAACTGAACTTCTCGAGTCGACCACTCAAGGAGATGTTGAATGTGAAACCTTATCAGAAAGTGATCTCCCCCGATTTAATTTTTAGGGAAGTCCTATCGAGATAGAGTTTTCATATTATGACTCTCTTTTGGGAA
This sequence comes from Dendrobium huoshanense, assembly GCA_016618105.1. Classification (NCBI taxonomy): domain Eukaryota; kingdom Viridiplantae; phylum Streptophyta; class Magnoliopsida; order Asparagales; family Orchidaceae; genus Dendrobium; species Dendrobium huoshanense. The sequence continues at coordinate 26,971,187 of CM028344.1, forward strand.
ATGATGATCTGATGCCTACGGTGAGTGTAGACACCGCTCTAATTTGCCCGCCCAAGGATGTCGAGCAGGTGCAACTTTGTGGCAGAAAAGTCTTACCCCCTTGGCTCCCACCTCAGGATAAAGGCAAGAAACCCATCTTCTAAGATTAAATCCAAATTCCCCTCAATAGTCTGATTTTCCTTTAATCCCTCCGAGTTTCGAGTATGTCATTCCTAAGGTTGATTATAAAGTCCTTGCCATCTTAGGAAGTTGCCAACCAAATTAAGTATTTATGACGCCCTCCTTCTTTCTAAAGAAATGAGGGAGTCTTTAATCAAAGCGCTTCTCGACCCTGAGATTTTCTTAGCCCAATTGGCTTCAACTTCAAAAGATGAGGTACTTTACTTCAAAGAGGTTCCTGAAGCCACAATCGTCCCCTCTACATTACTATAGATATGGGAAATTTCAAGTTATCAAAAGTCCTCATTGATCCGGGTGCATTGGTCATCGTAATGAACATAAAAACTCTCGCTTACCTTAGAGTTGATACTAGCAAGCTTTCAACTGTTTTAAGTTGGTGCTTCGTGGGTTCAACGAAAAAGGAGAGAGAGCTTTAGGTTCAATCACTTTCCTCTTAGAGATAATAGAATTAAAAATTGAAGCTAAGTTTTATATAATTGATTTGACAATGTCCTTTAATGCTCTTTTAGGTAGACCTTGGATTCACGAATATAGAATGATTCCATCTACCCTACACCAATGCGTCAAGTACCAATGAGATGGCATTGAACATGTGATTAAGTGTGATCTGCAACCATTCTCAATTCAAGAAATTTGGATCTACAAAGATATTATATACTTTATACCAAAAGGGTCCTCAACCCATTCTAAGTTTGAGATCAAAATTGAGTAGAAACTGGCTAGACAAAAATCCAACCAAGAAAAAGAAAGAGAAAAAGATGAAGATAAAATTACTAATCAAGAAATGATAGAGTCGAGTAGTGAAGACGACTATGTGTCCTTAAGAAAATATCTCAAAGAGGTGAGAGGATGGCTCTAAGGGCACGAGGTCGAGGCCGTGCCTCACTAAATAGGAGAACAACACCTGTAAATATTAACCCGGAATCAAATTCCGATTGTGAACTAGAAAATCAAGGTGTTGCACTCTCTCTCGACTACAAGAATATAAATACTCCTCCAAAATTTGATCTCACCTTAGACCAGGACAGTGACTCTGAGGTAAATAATTCAAAGGGTAAAAGTGACGAGCCTGAATTAACAATGTACGAAAAGCTCAGTAGGAGGATTGAGGCCCTTTCCTTAACCCCACTATCAGTTGGCAGCATTGCAGGGTTAGAGGTTAAAGTGGCCCCCAACCTAAACGGTGAAGTAAAGAAAGTCCAGAAATTCTTTCCTAGCTCCTCTTCCGCAAGGGATGAAGGTGATGTAACCCTTAAGGAGGCAGATTTTAATGAATTAATGGAATTTCCTTTCAGCTACTTCCCTGTTTGTGTGAAAAATACTTTCTCCAAAAGTCCTTTTCCATATCAATGAACTAAGGGTCAAGCCAGATACCATGAAACTATTTGGCAAACTAATATTAAGAAAAATCCAATTGGTATCAGCTTTGGAATTGTTAGTTCATTTGATGATGATGAATATTGTTTAATAATAACTTACCATCTTGAATCTCAAAATGTCCCTACGGATACCGTCGGTCCCTTCGATGGGCTATGTTTGGAGACTTTAGATGATCCCAATGAACTTCAAGTTCGAGATGTACCCCATAAATTGGAAGAGGAAATTAAATCGATGGTTGACGAGTTAAAAGAAATTAACTTGGGAACTGATGATGACCCTCACCCTATTTCGTAAGTACTCTACTAAGTGAGGGTGAGACCCAGGATTTGATTCAATTATTATCTGAGTTCAGGGAATGCTTTGCCTGGACATATGACAAAATGTCGGGTTAGTCTGCTAATATAGCGGTACACAAACTTGGAATTCAACATGATGTCATTTATATCAAACAAGCTCCTTGTCGCATGCGCTTAGAGGTAGAGAATTAAGTCATTTCTAAAATTAAGAAATTAGCCGAAGCCGAATTTATCTGAGAGGAATAATACCCCTCTTGGGTGGCCAGAGTCGTGCTAGTCTGAAAGAAGAATGGTCATATTCGAATTTGTGTCGACTATAGGGATCTGAATAAGGCACGTCCTAAAGATGAATTCTCTCTACCTATACCAGAACTTATGGTAGATATTGCCTCCTCATATGTTATTTTATCCTTTATGGATGGCTCATCTGGTTATAACCAAATCAGGATGGCCCTAGAAGATGAGAGAAATACTGCATTCAGAACTCCTATAGAGATCCTTTGTTAAGGTGATGCCATTTGGCCTAAAGAATGTTGAGGAAACCTACCAGCGGGCCATGACTCATATCTTTGACGATTTAATCCATAATCAAGTCAAATGCTACATTGATGATTTAGTTGTCAAGAGTAAAGTCAAAGAGGCTCACTTATATGACTTGAGAGTTATATTTGAGCGGTTGCACCACTACGATTTAAAAATGAACCCCTTGAAATGTGCATTTGGTGTCACTTCAAAGAAATTCTTAGGATTTGTAGTAAGGCACCGAGGAAAAGAGATCGACCCTACTAAAATTAAAGCCATCTTAGATATGCCACCTTCTAAGAACCTTACTCAGTTAAGGTCTCTATAGGGTATATTGGCATATATAAGGAGGTTTATTTCCAATCTTTTCGGGAGATGTCAACCCTTTTCTGTCATTTCAAAGAAAGATAATAAATTCGTATGGGATGAGAAGTGTCAGAATGCCTTTAACGATATCAAGCAATACCTCTTTAACTACTAGTTTTAGCAGGCCTAATTCCAGGAAAACATTTGACCCTCTACACTACAGCCTTAGATGAATCCTTAGGTGCCCTGTTAGCTCAAGTCAACAACAAAGGGAAGGAGAATGCTCTCTATTACCTTAGCCGAACACTTTTGCCTACTAAAATTCAATATCATCAATTGAAAAGCATTGCTTTGCTTTAGTTTTTGCTGCCCAAAAGCTAAGGCATTACATGATTTCCCACTCAATCAATTTGATTTCTAGAGTTAATCCTTTACAATATATTATGACCCAACCTATGTTATCAGGATGCTTGGCTAGGTGGTCTATGATACTACTCCAATTTAAGATTAATTTCATTCCCCTTCATGCTGTAAAAGGTTAGGCCGTTGCTGATTTCCTGGCAACACACCTACTACCGGCGGATTCTCCTTTGAACGATGATTTACCCGATGAACAAATCATGACTTTGAGGAAATCTAAAGAAGCTATCTGGGAGCTATATTTTGATGGTGTAGCATCCTCCCATCGGGATGCAACCCAACAATCCATAATCCCCGGAAAGGCCAGAGTCAGCTTAATTTTTATAACGGCGGAGAGAGGGATGATGTATTTTTCCTACCACTTATCAGAGCCTTGCACGAATAACGAGGCCGAATATGAAGCTCTAATAATCGATTTGGAACTTAAAATTCTGATGGAGATTAAAGCAATTAAGATTTCTTTGGCGACTCTCAATTGGTGATTAACCAAGTTGTAGGAACCTATAAAATCTTGAATCCTAATCTCTTAAAATACCACCTGTATACCCTTTACTTGCTTGAAAAAATTCCTATCATCACTCTGTATAGGGTTCCCCATGGAAGTAATTCTGCGGCGGATGTCTTAGCAAAGCTTGCGAAGGAATTTGCATGCCCATAAGAAGATTCCATCCCTATAAAGATTCAGGGTCACAAAGCCCTCTCTCCTATAGATTTGGAATATATCAATAAGAAACCTCTCCAATTCCTTTCTGCCTCTTCAACGACTGATGAAGAAGGTGATTGGAGATGACCTTTAATTGACTACCTTCAAGAGAGAAAGCTTCCCTAGGATAAATCTTTCTCTAACCAAATTAAGAAATGCGCCCTATTATATACACTAGTCAACAATTCGCTGTACCGTCAATCATTCAATCAGATGTAGCTCCATTGTTTAGACAAATGAGAAGCCTTGAAGATCGTTAATGAGGTCCATTCAGGACTATGAGGTGCACATCAATCAGGTCTAAAAATGAAATTGAGAATCAAAAGACTTGATTATTACTGGCCAACAATGATTGATGACTGCATGAGTGTCACAAAATATTGTCATCAATGCCAGGCTCATGTTGCAGTGTTATATCAGCCGCCTAATGTGTTTCACCCCACGATAGCTTCATGGCCTTTCAAAAGTTGGGGCACGTATATTATTGGGCCAATTAACCCTCCTTCCTCGAGAGGTCATCGCTTCATATTAGTTGTGACTGACCACTTTTCAAAGTGGGAAGAATCGATTCCCCTACGTAATGTAACATCCCACTATGTGCTAAAGTTCTTTCGTAACCATATCGTATATTGATTCGGTGTACCCCAAAGAATCATATCTGATAATGGGTCCGCTTTCAAGTCTATAAAAATCAACAGCTTTATAAGACAGCATAATATTGATTGGAGATACTCAACAATCTATTACTCCTGGGCAACTAGATTGGCTGAGGCCTTCAACAAAACCTTGATTCAAATCATTAAAAAGACCCTCAATGATAACAAATGGCAATGGGATGAGCAGTTGGTGGAAGCTCTGTGGACTTATCGCACCAATTATAGGACCTAATCCACCATGTTTGCACTAGTGTATGGATCTGTGGCTATTTTACCCTTAGAGATACAAATTCCTTTGCTCAAAATTACAGTTCAGAATCAAATCACAAATGAACAAAATGCAAAACTGCGATTAGAAGAATTCGAAGGCCTTGAAGAGTGACGTCTCCAAACTCAATAAAGTCTAGAGTTGTATATATCTCGAATAGTTCAAGCTCATGATAAGTTAGTGCGACTTAGGACCTTCCAAGTAGGAGACTTGGTCTTGGTTCTTCGAAGGCCTATCTTAGCTCATCAAAATTGGGAGGGAAGTTTCAACCAATTTTGGAGGGACCCTTTGCTGTAGACACTGTCTACGAAGGAGGCTCGTATTTAGCTAGTGGATTATAAAGGAAATCACCCAATGTTACCTGTAACAGGGAGTTTCCTTAAGAAGTATTATGCTTGATGTAGCTCATTTTATCAAAAAATAAAGTTCTCTTTTCTCTTGACTTGCAACTTTGAATCAGTTCAGCACACTCTTTTATGCTTCTCAACGTTCTAACACATTAATCATTTCCTTAAGGATAGGTCTTTCCTTCTCTTAGGATTAGACCCGCTAGTGGTGGAGTATGCCCTTTATGGAAACATCCTAGTCTGCCGGTTTCGATCCTCTATATGGAGCAAGTTTCCTTCCCATATGATCATCAAAGTTGATTTTATCTATTAGGAGTAAGTCTTCTATCAGCATCTTATAGACCTAAGGTTGGGTGATGCACTTGTAAGTTTGTTAGGGATGTTAAGCCCTATAGAACTAGCCCAAGGCTAACCAAGAGGGGGGTGAATTGGTATTTTGAAAATTTATTTAAGCAAAGCACGAATGCAAACTAAATCACCACAAAAAATAAGTGCGGAAGAAAAAATAAATACGGAAGCAATAAAAAACAAGAACACAAGGGTTTATAGTGGTTCGGTCAACTCGACCTACATCCACTCCCCGGAGGTGCCCTCCAAGTATTACACTACAATCGTGACTCTCCTTTAGCCCCCACAGCTAGGCGGAGAAGCCTTTACAAACACCACTTTTTGCCACACCCGGCAAGGCAGAGAACCTTCCTCCTTTCGCTTCCTTCTAAAGCAGGCAGAGAACCTCGATCGCTTGCTAGAACTTATCTCTCCCAACCCTTCCAAGGATAAGAGACTCTAGGGAAGAAGAAGTGGAACAATGCTTGGAGCAACCCTTATGAATCCCCTCACAAGCTCACCCTCACAAGATCCTCTCTCTCTCTCTCCCTCTTTCTCTCTCTCTCTCCTTTAGGTTTTCTCAGGTCAAGACAACAGCCAAGGATTCTCGAAAATGTTGAACAAGAGCCCTTAAATAGAAGAGTTTCAAATGAGCTCATTACTTACAAGTTGCCGACTATATCGTCCAGGATGATATGTAGATCGTCCTGGCCGATCAGTACAAATTCCATGAGATAGGCCAGAGCATCTCCCTGAATGAAAACTAGATGATTGAAAATTGGTTTGATCGTCCCGGTTCATCAGTTCAAATCAGAGGAAAATCATCAAGATCATCGCCCTGAATTCAAGCTGTCTGATCCATATCGTCCAGCACATCGCCCTGAATTTGTTCTGGCTAATATTTATCATTTAAAAGTAACTAAGGTTTTTGAATAGATCATCCTAGCCGATCCTACAATCGTTCAGGACGATGTGATCGTATCAATCATCCTTAATTACTTCCTTGATTTATAATTAAGGAAAAATTGTAAATATCGTCCTAGCCGATTCAAGATCATCCTGGCCGATTTCCAAAAATATAGAATACCTTAATTATTTATGGCGGCAATTTCTTTCTATTTTGAGCATATCGTCCTTGCTGATACACGTATCGTCCAGGTCAATTTGCTAATGATGGTTTCCTTAATTAATAACCCCTGATTAGATTTTCTATTTTAAGCCTGATCGTCCAGGACGATGTAAATATCGTCCTGGCCGATTTGAGTAAAAAATAGAAATTCTAAGTCTCTCAAGTGTGTGTGTAGGGTTACTTTGCATTAGTCACACCAAAGATTATAATTGACTCAAGAAGGGAAAAATAAAATTACAGATTGACTCAACCCCAATCTACCCATCTTGAGCTGGCTCCATTTTTCCGTCCGATCTTTGATTCATGAAAAGTCAATAGTAAAAGACAGTCCAAGACAAGTAAGAGTGTTTGTCAATCATCAAAACATAGTTCATAGACTGAATTTGAAACAATCTCCCCCTTTTTGATGATGGCAAAACACTACGAAAAAAATTTAAAAACAGCAGCGTAACATATGGAATCGAAAGTGTAAAAAATATCCTAAAATTATTCCCCCTTTTGACATCTCAAAAAGGAGGGAACCAAGAACAAAATCAAACCACAAGAACCTTTTTTTTTAAGGCATGAAGATGATGTAGTATTCCATGTGATTGATTTTAAAAATTTATGAGTTAATGAATTAACAGCATCAATAATCCAAAGAACAGTAGAATATTCAATCATGATTACCCTTAGCTCGGACTTTCTCTTAGGGTAGAATCATCTTTTGAAATCAATGATCTAACTCAAAGAATCAATTTGATATGAGCAAAAAGAATCCATTCATCACTTGGTTTAAGAAAAAATATCTTATAGAATAATGAACCAAAGTAAATTTGTCACAATCCAAAATAATCGAAATCAAGCCTTTGATACATGAAAACTTCTAAGTTTTTAAAACATTTGAAAGGAGAGAGGAGCTTGCTTTTTAGTGGGCTCATTTTATGCCTCTTGTCAATTGATTGGTGCTTCTGCACATCTTTTACTTTTTGATATATAATTTTTCAATTTGGCGTTATTGCGCATCTTTTGTTGGCATCATTGGCCATTTTTTTAAAATTTTTGCAAGCTCCATTCTCTTTTACAAATTTTAAAAAGGATTCTTAGTTGTATATCTTCTAAATATTAGAGAATAGGGGCTCTCTCTCTAACATAGAGAAGAACTATCAACAAAATAGAATCAATTAACCAATGACAAGAGTAACGAGGAATCTTGATGTGACAAAAATACTTTAAGCATTATAAATACAAGATAGATTTGCTTAAGCGAGTTTAGAAAGAATCTATATTTCATACATAATCTTTAATTTGAGATAGATTTTTATTAAAAAAAAAAACTATGCCACTAAAATAGGTTAAAGAAGGAGACACAATCAACGAAATATTCTTACCATCTAATAGATTAAGAGATATAAAACATTGACTATAAATTCTCAAAAAGTAAGGACAAGGCCTACAATATCATATCAGCGATGATTTTTGAAAGCTAAAAAAAATTAAGAAAAGCAACAAAAAAAAGGAAGCAATCCAAATCAACCAAAAAAATTAAGGAAAGAAAACAAGGAGCAAAAAGGAAAAACAAAGAAAAGAATAAAAACAAAATAAAGAAAATAGAAGATCAAGTTTATGCAGTTATGTCAATCACACCCAATCTGATCCTCAAAGAGCTAAAAGTGTCGAAGGCCAGCGGTTTAGTAAAGATGTCAGCCAGTTGATTTTCAGTTGTCACATGATGTAGCTCAATGTCTCCCTTAGTCACATGGTATCAAATGAAGTGATGCCTAATGTCAATGTGCTTAGTCCTTGAATGTTGGATAGGATTCTTAGAGATGCATATGGTGCTAGTGTTGTCACAAAAGATTGAGATGGTGCCTACAGGTAATCCTAAATCCAATTCCTATTATTTTAACCAAAGGACTTGGGCCACAAAACTTCCAAGAGCAATGTACTCTGCTTCAGCAGTGGAAAGTGCAATAGAATTTTGCTTCCTACTAGACCATGAGACCAACGATTGTCCTATGAATTGATAAGTTCCTGAAGTACTTTTTCTATCCACCTTGCATCCTGCAAAATCAGAGTCAGAAAATCCAATAATCTCAAAAGAAGTGTTGTGACTAGGATACCAAATCCCTAAGTTTTGGGTCCCCAAAAGATATCTAAAAATTCTCTTAACAGTAGTCAGGTGGGATTCCTTAGGGTTGGCTTGAAATCTAACACAAAGATAAACACTAAACATTATGTTGGGTCGGCTCGCAGTCAAGTAGAGTAAAGATCCAATCATGCCTCTGTACTTCTTCTAATCAACAGACTTGCCACTTGAGTCCTTATCCAATGGAGCACTAGAAGTCATGGGAGTATTAATTGGCTTAGATTTATCCATCTCATATTTCATCAAAATGTCCTTTATGTATTTTTTTTTATTAAGAAAGGTTCCATCTTCCAATTATTTTATGCTAAACCCCAAAAAATAGGACAACTCTCCCATCATACTCATCTCAAATTCTTTACTCATTATCTTAGAGAACTCATCACAAAATTTTTTATTAGCAGATCCAAAGAGTATATCATCCACATAAATCTGAACAATGAGCAAATCATCTCCAATTTTTCTAAGAAAAAGGGTGGTGTCTACACTTCCCTTAATAAACTCCCTTTCTAATAAAAATGTGCTAAGCCTCTCATATCATGCTCTTGGTGCCTGCTTTAAACCATACAAAGCCTTTTTTAATTTAAAAATATGATTTGGAAATTGGTAACTCTCAAAACCTTGGGGTTGTTCTACAAACACATCCTCTTTTATTTCCCCATTCAAAAAGGCACTCTTGACATCCATTTGATAAAGCTTAAATCATTTATAACAGGTAAAGGCTAATAGCACTCTAATGGCTTCCAATCTAGCTACAGGGGCAAATATCTCCTCAAAATCTATCTCTTCTATTTGGTTGTACCCCTTAGCCACTAATCTTGCTTTATTCCTAACCACCACTCCTGAATCATTCACCTTGTTTTTAAAGACCCACTTTATCCCAACTACACTTTGTCCCTTATGTCTTTCTACAAGCTCCCAAACTTCATTCCTAACAAATTGGTTCAACTCCTCCTACATAGCTAAAATCCAAAACTCATCACTAAGGGCTTGGTTTATATTGGTGGGTTCAATCATTGAGATAAAGGCAGAGTGGTTCACCTCCTTCCTATGTTCATGTCTAGTCCTAACTCCATTAGAATGGTCTCCTATGATCAAATCCTTTGGATGACTTATAGAGTATCTCTAATCTCTAAGTAAGGTCTGAGAAGGTCCAACCCTTTCCTCCAGATCTAAATTTTCTACTCCTTGGGTGACATCTCTTACTCCTTTTATGTTTTGGTGACCTACTTCCTTCTCCAAATTTTCTACTCCACTAGTAAACTATCCAATATCATCATCATCCTCAACTCCATGCTTTTTAGGATCAGACTCATCAAATACTACATTGGTAGTCTCTTCCACCACTAAAGTTCTCTGGTTAAACACCCTAAAAGACTTCCCAACACTAGAATATCCCAAGAATACTTCTTCATCAGATTTAGGATCAAATTTTTCCAAGTGAGACTTTCCATTATTGTGAATGAAAATCTTACAACCAAAGACATGAAGGTGAGAAAGATTGGGTGTCCTACCCTTAAGGATCTCATAGAGTATCTTTTCTAATTTGGCTCTAACGTTCACCCTATTCAAAACATAATAAGCTGTGTTAACCATTTCAGCCCAAAAGTATTTTGGAAGTGAATACTCAGCAAGTATGGCTCTAGCAGCTTCCACCAAGGTTCGGTTCTTCCTTTCAGCTACCCCGTTCTGCTGAGGGGTCCTAGGAGCTGAGGATTGTGGCTAATCCCCTAATCCTCACAAAAATCTTTAAATCTTTCATTCTCAAACTCTCCCCCATAATCACTAAGGATGGTCAAGATCTCACAACCTAGCTTTTTTTGAATCCAAGTAGAAAATGTTTTAAACTCCTCAAAAGACTCATTTTTATGTGTAAGAAATCTAGTCCAAGTGAATCTTGAGTAGTCATCAACAATCACAAAACCATAGACTTTCCCTCCCAAGCTGACAGTGCTAATGGGTCAAAACAAATCCATGTGCAGTACTTCTAAAGGTCTAGAGGTGCTAATTTCCTTAGGATAAAATCGGGTTAAAACTTTTAAAAATCATAACTTTTCATAAAAAAACTCCAAATTGAGTGTGCTACCTATCTAACAACTCATAATAAGGTCTAGTATTTATTAAAAATCTGAAGCTTATAAAATTTATTCTAATTCTAAAAGTCAAATTTTAAACCCTTGATTAACATATCTAGATATTTCCCAAAACCCAATATTTCTTTCAAACTTTAGAATTTTCTAACTTTATTAATAAAATGTTCAACCAACCTTTTAAAATCAGTAATCAAATCTCTTTAATATTAATCCACCCCTTAAATTTTAACCAATTTAAATTAACTTAATCCACCCCGATTTTTACTAGGTAACCCAAGCCTACGAGGCTATTAGCTTAGCCCTAAGGAAGGTGAAATGAACTTCACGACCCCGGTGTGAAACAAAGGTAGTAATTATTTAACCCTTAAAATATATTTAAATAAATTCTTAAATATATTAATATTTAAACTCTAACTTAAATATCCCTTTAAACCTTAACAAACTCAAATACTAAACAACTCTAACTAATCACCCAACTTATGATCTACCCTAGCCACATGACCTTTTACACACACTTTAGATGATTTGCTAAGACAACCAACTTTAGATCTAGGTTAGGCCGGTGTTTTCTTTACTATTGTGTGCAAGATTTTTTGTGATTTTACTGCATATTGTGGATGAAATTGCCTTGTTGTGTCTGTTTATATTTTACTACACTCTGTGGATGATTGATGTGTTTGGCGACTAGATTACCCTTATGATAGGAATGATCTGGATATTCACATAGTTTTCTGCAGGTGGACACGCTCGTGCAGGGCAATAAAAAGAGGGCAAAATAAATTCAATTATAAATATGCTTGTACAGATGCTTCAGCTGCTAAGCCCCCAAATAATAAAAAGGAGTGTGGCCAGTGTGTTTATTTACTTTTCTGCATATTCATATATAACTTATTAGGAATAAGTGCTTTTGATTTATTAACTGCTTAGGATAATCTTGTAGGAGAGTCTATATTTTTTTTATTTTCATGTAAATGTAATTTGTGTAAATGTAAAGTGTTATGAAAGTGGAGTTTTGAATTGGGATACTTAAGTCCAAAGTTTGGACTCCACTACAGGAAAAACGTCGAAATCCAGAGGTTTTTTCCGGTGGTTACTCTATATTAACCGGCAAAATTTTTGGCCTACCGGTGGCTTTACGGCGGTTTTTTGGCCGCCGGAAAAAATCGCGTAGGTAACTTGTACCGACTGTGTTTTACCGGCGGTTTTTTTTTTGCGGCGGTTTACCGGCGGCCTAGACCGCCAGGTACAATCGAATTTTTAACCGGCAGTTTTCCGGCCGTGACGCTGCCGGTTATTTGACCGACGGCTTACCGGCGGTCAATTTACCGACGGTCCTCCGGCAGTTTAGTTGGGTGTCATTTGTTTTTAAACTGCCGGCAAGTGCCGGCAGACCGTCGGTTTGTTTACCGGCGATAGCCGGCGGTCTAGCCGTCGGTAGTACCGACGATCTAAACCGCTAGATGTCCACCGTAACACCGCCGGTGGCCATCGGTAATCGTCGGTAATAAACTGGCGGTGTAATGCCTTTACCGGCGGCTGGATATTGGCCGTCTGATATCGTAGTTTCCGGCGGCCAAATCGCCGGTAAGCCGCCGGAAACCTGTAGCATCTGAAAAAAAAATTGACAGCATCTCCTCTATTTAAGGGAGGTTCACCCTAAAGTCGAAACCTGCAGAAAAAGCAAGATATATTGGGCAACACGCCGCTATATTCATCAGAACCATAAATTATAAATACAATCACAAGCTCATCATAAGATTACAATCACAAAGTTCACAAGTAAGTTCATGATAATATTACAATCACAAGTTCAGAAGTTCACAAGTTTTAATTAATACAATCATCAAACATAAAAAATATCTAATCATCATCTGTATCCTCACTGTCTGTAGATGGTTGCTCCTGTTGGTCCTTCTTCCTCTATTTTTCAGCTCTGTAGGATTGCAACTCTGCTTGCATTTCATTCTGAACCTTTCTCATTTCTTCAATCTCTCTATATTGAACCCTTTTCATCTCTTCAATCTCTCTAGTAAGCGCTGCAACCCTCTCGCTTACAGATTCTTCAGGTCCATTTGGATCATGAAATGCAGAGGTGTATGAACTGCCCTCAATAGCAAAAGCCTGTGAACCCATGTCATATACCCTCCCCCTCTGTCTTCCACCAACAACTTCTGACCATGTCTGATACTCAGAAATGTGGGCCGATCCAGAAGATGATCCCTCGCGAGTGGACTGTCGACTTTCTCTAGCTCGTACGAAATCATCCTGCGAGTTACAATTAGTTTTATTAAAATAAATTTTTATTCTAAAACTCCAAAAAAATTTACTCACATGAGCCTTCTTAGACTTCTCATCAACCCACTGATGGTCAGCTTGATGTTGATGAGTTCTTGTATGGAACTCCAATGGTGTTGGCTCCCGACCAAGGTGCTCTTTCTGAAAATTTGATGCTTAGTTATACTAACATAAATATATGTAATAAACCAATTCAAAACACTTACCAGTCGCCACCTATGTTCCGTATGAGGTACAGATCCACCAGTATGAAGAGAGCTTCCTAAACCGCCGCAGTCAGAGGCTCTGTTCTATTTATTCTGCTCTCTTATTTTTATAAACTCAGGGGTATCCCAAGCACTACTCAAATCAGCCCAAACGCCCTCTCCAATCCAATTAGGATGCTGCCCGGACTTTCTAATGTCCGTGAACATGTCTCTGAGACGGGTCGCTCCTCTCCTCTCAAAATTTGATCTGATCCTCGTGCTGTACTCAAGCAACCACCTAAATTCTTTCTGTAAAAATTTAGAGAATATCAAAAAGATTAGTACAAATTAAATCATATATTTTAAATCATACCAAAAAAAAAAAACCTGAAATTCTCCAAACCACATATCTCTAACTGGCTTTGGGATTTTCTTCCAGGATAAGTAAGAAGCATCATATTTATTCTTTATTATATCCCGGATTATATGTATAGGTGGCCTTGAAGGATTGAAGCTGCAAGTGACTTTTTTTATCAATAACATGTAATATATCAAAATAAAAACAACTTAATAACTTAAATTGAACTTACTTATCGTCGTCAGGCTTGATGTATTGACGCTTATCAATTGATGTTGCATGATCGCTAGCGCCAACCTCTGGTGGTCTTGATGGTCCACCCTGTTCATGCTGCACCGGATAGGGGTAGTAATATGGGTAAGGATAAGGAGGGTGAGGACCAGTGGATGGACCAGCTGCCTGTGATGATGGTGGGGGATAATATGGATAGAATGGAGAAGCATGTGTCTGATCTGGAGAGGGGAAGCGAGGACTCATCGAGCTGGGAGGAGGGAAGTGGCAAGGGAAGTATGGAGGTACAACATGAGGTGGATCTAAATGTCCCAGACCCTGCTCTGGTGATTGCTGCTGGCTCCTGGCAGGTGGTGGCGGTGGTGGTGTAGGTAGATCTGGTGGAACTGAAGGCCCCTCACCTACCTCAGCCTGTGTGAGTCTGCTAGCAGTAATCTTCTTCCGGCGGAACTTTGAGGCAAATGATTTATGAGGAGGATCGTTGCCTGAAGCCATCTGCAATATTAAAAAAAACAATTACTAAAGCACTGAAAAACAGTTAATAAAGCAGTTAATAAAGCAGGTAATGAATTACGAGAAGCAGTTAATAAAGCAGTTAATGAATTACAAAAAGCAGTTAATAAAATACAAGCTGGCAAATAACAATTTCATTTCTAAGCAGTTAAAATATTACAAAACATTAAAATTCTACAATTCTAAATTACAAAAACTAATCATAATCATCAAAACTATTTTCATCACTCTCAAGGGTATCTTCACTTTCATCCTCCTTCTCTTCTTCGCCTGAACTAGTTGAACTATTCACATCTTCTAACTTCATTTCAATAGTAGAGGTTATAGTTGTCATCTCCTCAATTTCAACAGGCATACAACTTGACATCTCATCCTCTTGATGTACAGTTGCTACAATGTATTGTTGATCAATTATTCCCCGTACTTTTGTTTTTATGATAGCTAGCCAATCTTATTTGTCTCTACGACCACTGGGATATTTGCTGAAATAAACTTGAATAGCTTGACTTGCTAACACAAATGGATCAAACTTTCTGTATCTTCTACTATGTTTAACATCTACTAAACCATATGCAGGATGAACCCTTGTGCCTCTATTCTGTACTGGATCATACCATTGACAGTTAAATAAGCATACAAAGTTCTCATCTTCGCCTGGGTATTCCAAGTTAAGGACCTCATTCAAAATACCATAATAATCACACTCATCTTCTTCATGAGTGTTTCCTCTAACACATACTCCACAATTTTCAGTTTTTCTTCCTTCACTCCACGATTTGGTATGAAATCTGAACTCATTCACTATATATATTGGCCAAGTTTTAACTTTTCACATTGGACCCCATGCTAATGCTTACAAACCTTTATCGAAACATTTGTTATCAGGATTTTGTACCTAAAAACATTTTCAAATTTTTTGTATTTTTTATAATAAATAATATTAAAATTTATAAAAAAAATGTGCACACATATGATCTGAATCAAGTTGGAAATTCATTTGCAACAGCTTGCTCAATATCCCTTGAATCTGTCAAAGGTAAATTGCTTACGAAATACCTGGTGACAAATAATACTTTAGTATTTTAAATAAACATTACTAATTAATTATTAACATTATGTTAGAACTTACTCTAAGATTGGCTCAACTTCTTCACAGTTCAGTAGTTTTATTTCTAAATCATTAAGATATCTTTCAACACATTTTCCACTAGGCTTTCCTTGCCTTCTAAATACTGATAGTGTAGCATGTGATTGTTCTTCTACATCGAAGTCCATGTTACGACCAATTTTGTTCTTGTACTCCTTACATGTGGCTCGAAATAGTAGGAGAAAAAATGAGTTGTTTCTTGAGATAAATATGCTTCACATATCGATCCTTCTTGTCGTGCTTTATTCTTAACATATTTCTTCAACTTGTTCAGATATCTATTAATCAATTACAATCATCGTGAAGTTAATAAAAATATGTTATCTCAACTGATTCAAAAATATTGAAAAATTAATAAAAATCTTAACACATTTACCTTTCGAAAGGATACATCCAACGATATTGTACAGGTCCACCAACTCTAGCTTCGTAAGGTAGATGGACTGGAAGATGTTCCATAAAATCAAAAAAACTCGAGGGAAATATCTTCTCTATCTTGCATAGGATGATTGGTATGTTATCCTCGTACCTCCATAAAGCATTTTCACTTAGTTTAGATGAACATAAATCTTTGAAGAAAATGCTAAGCTCAATCAACGGATTTGATATGTAATCGGGTAACATATAGATAATGATTGGAAGAAGAACCTCCATAATTATGTGATAATCATGACTTTTGAGTCCAAATAACCTTGTAGATTTCAAGTCAACACATTGGCTTATATTTTATCCATAGCCATCAGGCATCTTTAAACCTTTAAACCACTGACATACCATTCTTTTTTACTCTAACGTGAAAAAGTAAGGAGCTTTGGGCTTCATTAGTTTACCGTCAGTTGTTGTTACTAACTCCAGATTTTTTTGCCGACAAAACTCTTTAATGTTCATCCTTGCTTTGACATTATCTTTATTCTTGCCTTTAACATCCATAATTGTATTAAAAATATTATCCATAAAGTTCTTCTCAATGTGCATAACATCCAAGTTATGTCTTATCAAATTAGTTCTCCAATAAGGTAATGTCCAGAAAATACTTTTTTTATCCAATTATGTTGAACACCATAACCCGGAAATTTAGATTCTGATAGCATTGGATAATCAATAATTGTTGGAATGTCAGAAATTCTATATAGTATATCATCACCACTTAATCTGGGTGGAGGAGGTGACCGCTCAATTCTGTTTTTAACAAATGCTTCCTTATTTCTTTGGAACTGGTGATTAGCATTTAGAAACATACGATGATAATCAAACCAAATATTTTTCCCTCCATATTTTAATGTGAAAGCTTTAATGTTCTCCATGCAGTAAGGACATGCTAATTTCCCTGATGTGCTCCAACCAGACAATATACCATAAGCTAGAAAATCACCGATAGTCCACAGCAAAGCAGCTCGAAGGAGAAAATTTTATTTTGTTGATATGTCATATGTGAGCACTCCTTCTTCCAATAATAATTTGAGGTCATCAATTAATGGTTGCAAAAAGATATCAATCTTTGCTTTCGGATTATGTGGTCCAAGTATAATCAGAGTTAAGAACATGAACGGAGTAGTCATACACATCTCTGGTGAAAGGTTGTATGGTGTTAATATAACTGGCCAACAAGAATACGGTGTAGCTGTTTGACTATAAGGAGTAAAACCATCAGTACATAATCCCAATCTTATGTTGCAGGGTTCAGCAGCAAATGAAGGATGCACTCGATCAAAATGTTTCTACACTTCAGCATCTGATGGATGAGAAAGAACATCACTTTTTGCTATTTTCTCCTTATGCCATCTCATATGACCTGCTGAACTCATTGATGCATAGAGCCGGTGAAGTCTTGGAATGATTGGTAAATAAAACAAACAGAAATATGACACATCTTTCTTTAGACGACCTTGTTTTCTCAAGTTTTGCTTAAACCGAGGAGCATTGCAGGTGCGACAAATAACTTCTGCTGCATCATCCTTATAGTATAACATACATCCATTGATACAACAATTAATCTTTGTAGCAGTGAGACCCAGCTTGGATACTAAATTCTTTGTTCGGTACAAGTCTGAGGGAATTAAATTGCCAGCTGGATTAGTTTCCTTCATAAGACCAATAACATCATTAAAACACTCACGGGGAATATTATACTCAGTTTTAATACTTAGCATCCTCACTGCAATGGATAATTCCGAATGTGTACAACAACCTTCCCAAATTGGCTTTTGAGCTGAATGTAATAACTCAAAGAATTTTGTGTCTCTGCATTTGATGGCTCTTCCACATTAGACCTTAAATGATGGTGCAATAGATTGACATATTATTTGTAGAACTTAAGTTAGATTTTGGAATGGAGGAATGCTTCAGGTTTTGTGTGATAGAAAAGTATCACTCAAACTTAAGGGAAAATTTTACAAGATGGTGGTGAGACCTGCATTGCTTTATGGCTCAGAATGTTGGACATTAAAAGAGAGGCATAATATTAAGATAAGTGTTGCTGAGATGAGGATGCTCAGGTGGAAGTGTTATCCGTGAAAAGGTTAGAGCATCTCAATCGTCAAAAGGCTTTTTAAGACTTAGTCATGCTCTAAAGCAATGCAGACATGATGATTTTCACGATTTGGTCATTTAAAAAGGTGGCCTTTCGATAATTAGAGAGAATGACTAATATTAGAGAGAGCCACCTTAAATGATTTGGTCATTTAAAAAGGTTAGAGCATGTCCGTGAAAAGGTTAGAGCATCCTCACCTTAAAAAGGCTAGAGCCTTTTTAGGACTTAGTCATGCTCTAAAAAATGGGTCATTCCATTATTCAATTATCTCTAATGGTTAAGCACTCTTAGTTTTGTGTTAGCACTTATACCCTTAATTATCTCTAGATGGACCTCTCCCTCTCTTTTCTCTCCCTCAATCTCTCTCTTCCTATCTTGCTCTAACTAAAAGTAACAATCAACAAAATTGATTCCACCTAAACTAAAATAACACTTAATAAAAAAAATTTAGATCTAATAAAACGATTACAATATTACATCTTTGCTTACTACCTAAATCATCCAAAATATTTCTAATACTTGCAAATGTGTAGTGAGAACAAATAATCAAAGAAAAACCATAAAAAATAACCTTAAAATAGAAATCAGACGGTTTGGGGTCGGATTAGGTCGGCGGTCGGACGTCGGAGTTTAACCATCGGCGGTCGGACAAACTTTGTCTGTTGCGGTCAGATTAGGGGCGGCGGTCGGAGGAGATTCGTCGGCGGCGGTCGGACGAGCAGAGGCGAGCGTAGGCGATGGGAGAGCGAGCGACCGAAAGAGAGAAGGAAAGAGTAAAAATGAAATGCCAGTCACGGGGCTGGTCGTATTAAGGCTTCGACCGGCAGTTTTCGGTGGTCCGGATCGCCGGTAAAAAGTCACTTATCAACGGCAGTCCTACCGCCGGTTCATATTAATGTCCGGCGGTTAACGTCGGTTTAGAGACAGTCGCTATTACCGGCGGCTTAACGTAGCGAAATCGCCGGTTCGGCCGTCGTAAAAATCCGACGGCCCGACTGCTGGCCATGCCACCAGTAAAACCGGCGGTCCATAAACCGCCGGTTAGAACTGCCGGTATTGGGCATTTTTCCTGTAGTGCTCCAAAGAGAAAAGAATACCCCTTAGGGGAGTAGCCCTTTTCTATTTAGAGATCCAAATTTGGATCATTTCTTCCCTACTCAAAGAGGAAAGAGTAGCCTTCCCCTCAAAGGAAGTGCCCTCGTATCTATTTGGGTAGCCTACTATGAAGAATCCAAGGAGCCTGAAGAAAAGGTGCCCAAAGGAGAACAAGCTTGAAGATTTGAAGACAAAGAGTATTTCATTCAAAACCACTTGCGTCTCTATTAGGTTTAGAATCTGGGTTATTATTAGTGGTGCCCGACCACTTTACTTTCTGCAAGACCCTGGTTTGTAATAACCAAGGCAACTTCGCCTATGGATATTTATTAATTAATTCATTCATATTTGATGTGTTGAAATGATTGCGTATAGAACTACCTATTTTTCTTAGTTTTTTGTCATTCGTGTGCCGCTTTTGCTTTCGCCTGGAAACGTCAGACTCATGAGGGAATGAAAGTTTTAATCTCATAATTATAAAGTTTAAAATTTTGTGAGTCTAAATAATATAGATAGATAACAAATTTAGGGAATTACTCGGGGATCGGCCCCAGGGTTGCATGCATATTTATGCACTTCATCTCTCCTTGCTTTAGACCCTTCCCCACCTGCGGGTAGAGTTCGGATAGTCTGACATATGAGGATGAGGTGCCGGACCTAGGGAAGCCCAGTCTTCTAAAAAATTATTTTCTAAGCCTATTTTTAAAATTTCAAGCATTCCTGATTTAAAGTTGTCAACTAACATGCAATGAATTAGAAACGAATTAAAAGAGTTAAAATTTTAATTGCATTAGTTTTTAGCATTTTGCACCCAACATAAGTCAAAGGGGGCAATTAGAAAAATCTCTAGATATTGGCCCTAGCTCTCCAAAACCTTAAATAAAATTTCCCTACCACTCTTTCATAAAAGACCAGACTCATGTATTTTAAATTAATTAGGTGGTGAGCTGGCTCCCCAATCTAGGCTGAGGTAAGTCCAGGTTATGCACTGCATTAGTTAAGTTTGGACGACGGTGGTCCAGCGTCCAAATTAGATTTAGGATTTGGGGCAGATCTTTGATTATAAGACCCCAACCTCCGGGAATATAATCCTAAATTTTTAATAAAATGATCAATTCAAATTAAATCTTCTTTCAATCTAAAATGTAAAGCCCAACACTTAGATTAAATTGGGACACTTCCGAGTGGTTTTGGAATCTCAAAGTGTCCCCTACTCTTCTTCCTTTAATTCTGTTAATAATTGCTCAATTTTGATCCATTCTCTTTTGAGTTTCCAAAATTCACCTCTTTTTGATATCACTCCTAAAAAATCCAACGAAATTTTATCACTATTTTAATCGAGAGTTTTCATAGGGGACTTTATCTTCCTACAATGTAATTAACTACGAGGGCTTACGCTCGTAGGAGATTTAGAACTATACACGCACCTGATTTTAAAAATTGATTTTTCAAAATTTATATTTAGTTCCTTTGAGAAAGATCAAAAGGTGATCGTTATTTTCACATTCAAAGAATTATCATTGAATGGTGTTATCTCCCTTTGGGGTGATATATCTTTCTTTGATAAGGCTTTGGATGTGAACTTAATGATCATACTTCTTGAATATTATAGCTGGATATTTAGTTGAACCTCAATTTGACCCTTCGGGGCCATATGAAGTTCTCTTCAACATCCAATTTTAATATTCAAGATGGGATTCATAATTCTAAATCTAAACACCGTTATGAAATTTTATTTTCTCCTCTCGAGGTGATATACTCTTTCTAACCTAACGATTTGATTTTAGAATTAGAATTTAACTTTAATTTCAAAAGTCCTAAAGAAAATCAATATTTTTTAAAACCTATTTTCAAAATTCCACCAACACAGAGAAGAAACCTTTCTTGGGTGAAAAAAAAAAACGGATGATCCTTCTTCAACACAGATGAACTTCTCAAACATGCCTAAATACTTTAGCGAAGAATATATAACCAGCCAAGCAATAAGCCAACCAGGTGCTGATTACATGAGACTGATGATAGATTTCATTACTTCAGAGTTGGAATTTAATAAATTTTTATTCTAATAATATTGATTGAGAACTTATGAATATTTATTGTAATAAGTATTAAATTTCAATTAATTTTTTTATTATAATTATTATTGATTGGGAACTTATGAAAATTTATTATAATAATTATTAATTATGTTATAACTGCATTTTAGTTGCACTTTTATTGCTCTATTTGTGTTGTTTAGTTGAGCTTTGGTTGCGCTTTTATTATGTTTTAGTTGCGATTTGATTGCACTTTAGCTGCACTTTTATTACGGTTTTATTAGGCTTTAGTTGCACTTTGATTGTGTTTTAATTTACAATTTAAAAAACTCCAAATATTCAAATGTACAAAATTTACAAAATAAACAAAAACTATATATTAATATTTAAAAACTCAAATGTTCATATTTACAACTCATGTATAAAATTTACAAATGTATTATAAAATAAACATAATTTTACTTCTTCGTTGTAACTAAAAGAAAATATCCAAATTTTACATTCAATTTTGGTATATATTTGTATCAATCTTTATAAGAGGCCCAGTCCACTTTCCTTCGTAGCACAGCTTTCTCCATATATTTACACACAAACATTCCATATTCAACATTGTTTGACTGAGTTGAAATTCCATGAATAGTTTGTAAATTCCATTTTATTATATCGCTTGTAAATGATCTTTTATTGTCGTCATGCAAGGCTTTTATCTGAACAAATTAAACTAATATTTATTTTGTGATTATATTAAGAAAATAAGATGCATAAAATATGGCTTTAACTTTCAACTTTATAACATATATCCTTATGTTCTGAATTTAGTAAGGAATCATATAATTTCCAGACTCTCTCTTTCAACTTGCCTATAATAAGTACCCATTGCTTTTTAAAAATTATGGGTTGAACAATAAGATTACTTTCTTTAATAGAATCAGGATGTAATTTCTATATACATGCAATAAGTAATCTATATAATAAAACTATTATGATAATTAGATTATAAATAAAATTTATATTAATCTTATACAACGGAGAGATGTATAAGTAGCATTGAAATTTCTCTATCATTATCCTACTCTTCTCTAATAACAAACAAGCAAAAGCATCTACATGGTTACAACCTAAACATTGATTTGTGAGTAGATCGTCAATATCAACTTTGTTTATTAATATGTTATCAGAATAAAATATAAGGTCGTCCCTACAAAAAAAGGAAAAAATTAAAGCGCAAGTAAGTCACAAATAAAGTACACCTAAAGCGCAACTAAAGCATAACTAAAGCAAAATCGAAGTGCAACCAAAGCGCAACTAAAGTGCAACCGAAGCACAACAAAGCGTAACCAAAGATCAACCAAAGCGCAACCAAATCGCAATGGAAGTGCGCATAGAGAGCATAAAAGCGCAATAAAGCATGATTAAACTTAATTTTTATCAAACTTCCTGAAACATTTATCTATAAAATTTTATTGCTGATTAGTTAAGAAATCCTTCCCTAGATATTTCATTGAATGTTATGCAAGTTGATGTATAATTTTTATATTATCAACATAAATAACATCTTTTAACAACATTAATTTATCTGATCTTTCATATGGTTTATGCCATCTCTTTTTATTTTTATTTATGTGATTGTTGAACATAATCTTCTTGGTAATGGTTGAACATCTGTTATGGGTGGTGCTTGAATAGTATCTATAGTGGGTAGTGGTGGAGGAATATATGTAGTGGGTGGTGGTGGAGGAACATATGTAGTGGGTGGTGGTGGAAGAATATCTTTATTGGGTGATGGTGGAGGAACATCTTTAATGGGTGATGGTAGAGAAACATCTTTAATGGGTGATGGTGGAGAAACATTTATAGTTCTGGGTTTCTTTACATATTGGTTACTTGAGAAAGATATAGTTATAAAAGGTTTATCAAGATTTTATATTCACATTGGGTTAGATGGTGGATGAATTTGTATTGCAGAGAATCTACTGTTGCTTCAAGTTTTTCCAAATTGTCTTCAATTCGATCCACCCTTCTACCTAAATTCTCTTCAATTTTATTGCACATGTTTTGCAACACAACTAGAAATTTATTCTAAACAGTTGAACAATCTTCACCTTTTCGAAGAGGTGGTTGACTAGGATGTTAACTAGGAGGTTGAGTAGAACTTTGAGGTGGTTCTTGTAAATATAATGGGGAGAGGGAGGTGGGGGTGTGAACTTTTTTTATTGTGGTGAGTAGATTTTATGGGGATATTGAATCAGGTTATTAGGTTTTGAACAGAATTTAAGCCCACACTGATTTTTTCTTCTTCCTCGTCAGTAACATTCTGTATAACAAGATAAATCTGCATGAAACTTAAAACTAATACTAGCAAATATCTAGTATTTCTAAAAGAAAATGAGATTTAGTTACACTATAGTTGTGCTATAATTACGTTATAATTGTGCTATTATTGCGCTATAATTGCTCTATAATTTGGTATAAAAAATTTATCATATGAAATTTAGCTTAAAAAATGCACCTCTTTTATCTTCAAAAATTTAAATAAGGTCATAGCACTTTCTTGGGTATAGAATATTTAAGTATTCCCCTCCCATCTTAAAAAATGTGGTCTTAATTCTGGATTGGATGGTTTATTTATGGAGAAGTGTTCCAAAAACCAAATCTATATAATACCACACATAAAACAATATTATTTAATATTAAAAACTAATATAAGAGGGGAAAAAATAGTAGAGAAAACTTATCAATATGAGAGGAAAAAATCATTGATGTAACCCAATGATTTCTCCATTGCAAACTTGTTTATAATTTTATCAAACTTTTCGACCATGAAATCCCTTAAACATGAAGACCAATTAATAAAAGAAAACTCATTTATATTATTTGCTATATATATGAGCCTTCTAGGGGTTTTATGGTTATTTAGTGGAAAAAAATTAGATAATAAAATCATTATAAAGGATTTTAACTTGGTTGCATTATCAATTAATCTATTTAATTTTAACATTTTAATTTTTATTTCTATTGATAGAGGTGTTGTGATGGGATAAATCTTCATCCTATATCATCACCTTTGTTAGGCAAATTTGTGAGAAAGTTTTTGTTTAATTGACCAAACATAATACATTGAAAATAAAAAAAAATAATATCCATAATTCCTTATTTAAAATCAGACCTTTCAGCAAAGCCACCTCATCAGAAGTGAATTTAAGTAAATGATCATTCACAACAAAGCCTTCATCAGAAGAATTTTAAAATTTCATATCAGCATATAAAAGTGGTATACACTATTGGAATGCTTTCCTCAAAGTCTACTTAACTTCATGGTCAATTATCTTGACAAAAGCATCGCAAAATTTTATGAAAGTGGTAACATAGCATCAAGAAGTAAAAAACCTTTGATAGGACATATGGAAAAAAGAATTTTAAAAGAGAATTAAAAAAGCACAACAAAAGCGCATCACAACAAAAGTGCAACTAAAGCACAATTAAAAAGCAACTAAAGCGCAACTAAAGATCAATTTGCAAATCATTTTATTTATTTCATATTCATTGATGAAAAAGGTTGAAAAATATAACAACAACATTATAAAAAAATATTAAACAAACTAGTTTGTATCAAATGAACCCTAAACACTAAAAAGTAAAATCACATATAAAGCGTTGCAAATGTGCAATATAGGCACAACAAAGTCGTGGATTACCTTTTCTTAAAAGCAGCCTAAGTACTCTAACGTTGTCTACCACCGGGAAGAAGGCTAGGAAGAAGGTCTTGGAGAATGAAAATGCTGAAGGATTTCAGAATTGCATGAATTCGAGGGCAACAAGTGAGTGAGAAGTGAAAATTTCACGTGAAAAGTAAAAAATGCTTCATTTCCCTTCTTATATTTCTGAATTCAAAACATATGGTTTAGTGGCATCCACATGTTATAATACGGGCTGACAAGACATAAAGCATGAATTTATATTTAAAAAATTTCTTATTTATTCAGTGTTTGAATACGAAGGCAGACCTCCCATTTTCTAGTAACATTCAAACATGTCCCCATTATCCCAACATGCATTTGTATCATTTTTTAGTAAGAGAAGCTCCTATTTTCTAGTGAGAGAAAATCCTGTAAGTTTTTGAATTCCCATTTTTTGTGTGTATGGAAGGGTTGATTAGCAGCATTTACCGTCGAGCAACCCCTCTTCTTCGCCTATTCCAACTCTAAAGCCGATGGTTGGGTCTCCTTTGGTTATTAGAGATCAACCAATTGATGCGATTGCGAAAGGTTTTCGTATGAAAGAAATTTGCTCTGGTAAGGGAAAAGGTCTAATGGTTGAGAAGATTGGTGATCCTGAAAATGTAAGAAAGGATTTGTTGCATCAGAAAAATGATTTGGGAGCATCATCTTCTTCTGAATTAAAACATAAAGTTAGCAGATTTTCAAAATATGCTCTTGAAGATGGAAAGCCTTCGTCCTTTGTGCAAGTTGTTTTTTCTTCAGGTATGGAATCAGAATAGAATTTGAATTTTAATTCTGATAAAGATAATGTGATGTTCAATTCATCGATTGTGGATGATAAGCCTGAACGTAATAAAAATGAGATTGCTTATGAAATTGTGTCTGGTGTCGCCTGGAATAAACCTCAGCATATTAAGGTGGTGAATTTAGAATTAATCCTATTATGATTGAGGATGGAATTGCATTCAAGCTTCAGATTGATAATGAGAAGAATAATATCAAAAGGCTTCATAATTCTATTGTTGTCAAAGTCTTTGGTAATTCAATTTCATACACTGTCATTAGCAATGAGTTATGTAGACAATGGAGCCATCTAGGGGCTTTTCATCTTACCAACTTAGGTATGGAATGGATGTTGTGTTCATTTCATTCTAAGGAAGTTAAGGAAGTTGTATTAAGTGGAGGTCCATGATTTGTAGATGGCCATATCATTGGTATCGAAGAATGGACTCCAGTCCCTAAGTTTTCTACCTCAAGTTTGAAAATTTTGTTCTCTTCTGTGTGGATCCGTCTTCCACAACTCCCATTATTATGTTGGGATGAGACTAATATCACAAGAATAGCTTCAATGATTAGTATACCATTGTTCCTTGATGGTAATATGTTCAATTGGGGTAGGAGAGAATTTGCTAGAATCTGTGTTCATATAAATCTTGATGAACAATTATGTCTTGGTGTTTGGGTTGAAGGCTGTTCCGATCACTTCTTCCAAAAAGTTGGACATTATGCTTCAGATGTGGTAAAGTTGAACCTTATAGAAGAGCATATTCGTTAAAATAAAATTATGATAATTGAAATGAGACCCACTACTTCCTATTTTAAAACCCTTGGGGTGGAGGGGATATCAAATATTAAACAACCTAAAAGGTTTGTTAGCATCCCAGAATTCTCAACAGGTTAAAAAATAAGAACTAGTACCGATCCCATAAACAATTAGAATAATTTTATAAAACAAATATAAAGCATAAAAAAACTAAACAAATAAACTAGAAAGTAAATACAATGATCATCAAACATTCAAGAAACACCTAAGAGAACTTCCAATATGCTTCTCATAAATAAACTAATGCCATCCAATAACTCTGTAGGAAAATATATCTTATCCACTGAAATAAATATATACCATTTCCAAATGCCAAGGACGTGGCTCATAGCAAGAAATCTGAAATACTTTTTGAGCATAAACTCCAATATCAAGCATCTCAAATAGAACTCCATCATGTTTCTATCAATGAAAGAACTAGCAATCATATCAATGAGCTAAAGGGGAATAGCCCCCCTTAAAGTTCTTCAATCTGAAATATGTATTCCTTCTTCTAGGTATATCTTCCAACGGACCCAATGATTGAAGTTCTTTAAATAGCTTATGTTTAGAATTAGAAGAATAACCATCCTTATTAATAGAAATTTTATCCTTCATAATCACAGCCTTTTTAAAATTTAAATTTACCTCAGATGATGGAGTAATAATTTCCGGTACAATAGCAAGAACCGCACCACATAATCCTCCAAAATTGTTGAGAGATTCTTCAATTCCATCTTTTTTCTCAGCAATAACTATTGGAGTAACAACTTCTGGTTCAACAACAGGAATATCTCCTGTAAAAATTCCAATATCCTTGAAAGATTTATCTAAAACATCAACATAATTGGGAGAAATAACTACAACATCCTCTTTTCCTTCCAGATTTTGTGCCATATTGAACTCATCTTTTGAAATCTAAACAGATTCCGGAATTTGGACAAATTGAGCAGCAATCAAAACATCAAAATTAACCCAGCAATTCTTATTTTTTAATGAAGACAAACCATTATGAACATTAACAAGAATTTTGACAGATTCAGAATCCTCATTTAAGCTTTTAATAAAAACTTCCTTATCAACAACTTCTACATTGTTAACATCAAATATTTCAGCATCTTCAATACCATTTTCCTCAAGAGATAGCACATTAAACTTATTGGTTTTACCGAGATCTGATGTGATTTCATCAGATAAAACTTCAACAAAATTTTTCTTGTCTTCTTCAGGATTCTTATCCGAATCCTCCTTATCAGATTTTTTCCTAGAGTGAAAATCCGATTTCTTCATACCATCAAAAAATTCTTTTTGCCTCCATGCATCCAAGGGCCATATGAAGTTTCCTCAACAACAGATGAACTCTTTGGGACTTCCTTATCAACGAGATTCAAAATATGTGAGGCATTAGGACATATAGAATCTTTATGTCCAATCCTTCCACATTTGAAACAAAGAGTTGATAGATTTTCAAATTCAATTTTTTTAAAAAAATTTCCACTCAAACATTCAACCCAGATACCACAAGGGAGCTCGATATTCAATTTAATCTGAACACAAGCTCTGGCGAATTCTCTTCTACCCCATCTAAACATGTTGTCATCTAATAATAAAGGGGTTCCAATTTTAGAAACTATTTTAGTAATATTAGTTTCATCTCAACAATGAAGAGGCAAATGAGGTAGACGAACCCAAATGGTTGACAAAATTCCATCCATAGAGATAGGAGAGAAACAAGGAGACCATTTGTCTATACCAATGATGAAGCCCCCAACATACCAAGGACCTCCATTAAGAATTTCCTCCACAACTTCACATGACTGAAACGAGCACAAAAGCCAATCTAATCCAAACGAGGATATATGAAAACCACCAAATCTACTCCATTGTCGCCTTAACTCAAGACTACAGATTGAAAAAGGTAAATTCTTACTAAGAATTTAACAACCAAGGAATTCCTCAAAACTTGAACATTAGCTTTTTCTTTCTCCATATCAAGCTTGACCACATTTACATCCTCATTTTCATCAATAAATCCCTTTATATTTATTTTATTATGTGGTTTTTTAATCCACATATTAGAATTATCCAAAATAGAATTTGATGAGGGAATTTTAACACTGTCATCACCAAGAATGATAGTATCAACAACATTTCCTTTCTCCATCAAACTATCCTCTTTTGTTTTGTAACCAGAAGATGAAGCCTCCAAATCATTTGATTTAGAAAGAAAAGCCGAATTATAAAAGGAATCCAATTTTAGACAATGCGAAATAGATGAAATCGACTTACTATCGAAGCAGGAAATAACTTCTTTTTCTTTCTCTCTATCAGACAAAATCATCTAGTTAGAAACAGAACCACCTTCTCTAATTACCAGAGGAGTATTCATGAAGTAGGAATTGCGAGAGAAGCTGGGGTTGAAAGAAAATCTACCTTTTGTATCCAATAAAATTGGACGCACTGACAGATGCTAAGAATGAGGTGTTCCGGTCATCAAGAGATGACAAGCAACCCTCTTCCACCATCAACAACGACAGGAGATGACAAAATTTTCGAAATGAGGTATTCAGAAGGATTTCGATCGAGACAGAGCGAACAGAGCCCATCTTTATGCTTAGAAGAAGCGGGAGAAGGCTTCTCGAGCGGCAGAATCAAGAGAAGACCGACGCCCAGGCCCCTTTTCCCTCTCTCGGTCTCTTCCCCATTCGCAGGTCTTCAGTTCTAAGGGAACGACGCCCTCTTGCTCTCACGCTCTGGTTCGGGAATCCAAGAGGAAGACCGAACGTCCATGCTCTCCTCTCCCTCTAGTTCGCACAGCCCTACCCAAGCTGACAAAGTCCCCTTCCGATCTCCTCTGATTCGCAAGCCCTCCCCCATTCGACCCGGCCTCTCCCTCTCTCAGTCTCTCTCTCTGTTAGCAGAAGCTAGGACCTGAAGCCCCTCCGTTCTCCCCCTCTCTGTTCGGGAACCTCAGGTGGATCCGGACCCGATGCCACTCTGCCCTAGCTACTTCCCTCCTTCTCTGGTTCGAACAGCCCTAGAGCCTAACCTTCCTCTTCTCTTCAGTCCGGTGAGTCCAGAGAAGCCGCAGAACCTGACTCCTATCATGTTAGAGCCGTCCGTCCCTAGCAGCTGTACCCGACGTGGAGTCTCGAACACATTCTCGACCTGCAGCTCCTCTCACAAGCAAGTATATTTCTCCTTTTCTTCCTCATAGTCTGCTTCTTTTTCTTCCCTTTCTTCTTCCTCCCTCCTAATCTTCTTCTTCCCCACGCTCTTCTTCTCCATTTGCTTGCAAGAATGTCATCTCAATCTTCATATCCTTCTTCTCAAGTATCTTCTTCATCTTTAACAGTTATCCCTATCTTCTCTATATAATTGCATTCCTTTTTAATGCTAGATTGGCTCAATGATCCGAATAATCAGTTAAGCCTTCTTATAGAAATGGATGGAGATATTGCTGGTTTTTATTTCTTGAAATTGTAGATGGTTTCTTGTCATGTTCTTCTATTAGTTTCTATAAAATAAAAAAATCGTTGCCATAGCATGAGATTTCATTCTCCATGGATTATTGTAATTAATGAGCATGTGGATTCATACGTTTGGAGGAAATGTTCTTAATATGTAGAGAAGTATTTTGCTCTTAGATTTTATCATCATTATTGCTAACATTATTTGAAAACTCTCTTTACAAAGTACTGTCTGATTATTGTCGATTTTAGCGTCCAAATTTCTTTACATATTGATAAGATGAAGAAGGGATTGAGGTTAACATTTGTTTGATGCATCAACAGTTGTTATATGTGTATATATATATACAGCGAGAGAGAGAGAGAGAGAGAGAGAGAGAGAGAGAGAAACGACCTCTCTAAGTTTCTTGCTCTTGTATCAAATTGCTTGTTCTTCCTTAAGTGGATGTTTCTCTTTCCCTTTTCTTTGCCACGTTTTTTATGGTGAAAAGAATAGTGGTTATATATCTTCTTTGCTGCTTTAAAATTTTTATTAATAAGAGAAGTAATTAGGGGGTTTGCTTCATTCTTGAAAATCAGATAGTTGACTCTTGAATCGACTATGGCTGCATTTACTCTTCTTCTCTTTTAAACAAATATGCATATTTCTTTCATTTCCACTCTCAAAACCAAATTGAAAGAAACAATGCATCCAGTCCAAGATGTCACCTATTGATCTATGAATGAGATTCACATGTTCATTGTAGTTTCTTTCAGGTGGATTTTCTTTTTCTTTTTAGAGCCATTCTCGTTTGATTTTATGCTTATATACCTTTTATAACTTCATCTAATGTAAATTTCATACTAATGAAAGAAGAAGATAAAAGTTGGATTGAACTTTCAGTAGTTTAGCTTATAAAGAGTGGTTGGAATTATCCTGTGAGCTTTTCATTGGATAGAGGTATTTTAATACTCATGTTAAAGTGAGAGTTCAAAGTTACTCCATTAATGAATTTCAAGAAACTCTCATGTTCATACTTTTTTTTTTGGCAAAATTAGGGGAACAAATATAAAGGTTACAAAATCTTAGAATTGTAATTAAGAAGACAAAGAAAAACTTAGAACTCAAAAATACAATAGAACTACAAAATAAATAAAACTACCCAACCTAGAAAAAGGAAAAGAAAAGCCACTAAACAGCAGCCCACAACAAAAAAGGAAAGAACTCAATCAACTAATACAATGGCCCAGCATCCCGCGACGCGTGCGCTCTCCCGCGTCTGCGCGCGACGAGGTTCGAACAGCGGTCGGTTGGCAGGAATTTCCAGCAACCGATCGAATTGCTGAAGAGGCAAATACAAATTATTTGTGAAAATTTTTTATTTAAACTATATTCATTGCCAAAAATCAATTAATTTTTAATTTTTAAAAAAATGAAACTATTTAATTTAAAATAAAAAATAATATTTAATATAGAATAAAAATTAACTAAATAATTAATTTTAAAATGAAAATTAATTAAATTGTTAATATAAGTTTTAATAATTTTTTTAAATCATTTAAATAGTAAAATTTTTATTCATTTTATTAAATTTTTAATAGCCGCTGGAAAGGTGAAAAAGCCGCCGGAAAATTCCGTGGAGAAAAACCGTCAGAAATGTGCCGGAAAGCCGACGGAAATGTGACTTCCGGAAAGCCGCCGGAAAATTCCGCCGGAAATAAGTGATTTTCCTGTAGTGAGCTAAAGTAGAGATAGAAGAACCACCAAACCAAACATCAACCTCCATAAGGACTTCAATTAATCCACACCTCAGAGCGACCAACTAGCACCCAAATCAAACTCCAAAGATAGAAAAATCACTAATCTTTAAAAAATTGAAACAACCAAAAGTAACTTTAGGGAATCTCCAGATAAATCAAATTCTGGCCAGCCAACCATCAACCACGACACCTGCACAAAAGAACACCCAACAATACCAATAGCAAAGATAAAAACAAATAATCCTTTGAAACAAGGGCTCAATAAATGAGAAAGTTGCTAGATCCAACCATCTAGAAAAATTGATTGCTAGATTAGCCATCCAAAATAAGAAACAATAAGAAGGTGCCAAATCATCATTGTCCAAAAACACCAAAAAAAATCCACAATTAAACAATATACTGGATAATCTTATGATAAGAAGCCCAATTACAAACTTTAGCTTGAACCGCGGAGCAAATAAGCTTACAAATATAATCCTGATTGCGAAATATGTTATCCATCTTCTTGCAATTTCTTTCTTTCCAAACAAAATAAAGAGTGCAGTAAGAATAAAGAAGAAAAAGATGTTTAGCTTCAGCATTCAAATTAGAATTCCAACTTAAATAAAAAAGTTTGCATAATATTCGGTCTAAACATAAAGAATTTTAACCCAGGCACAAAGATAGAGATAATATTAAAAGAAAAGTCATATTTAAAGAATAAATGATTATGACTTTCAAGTCCCATATTGCAAAGGATACATGAACTAAGTACATTAATATTTCTCCTAATTAAAATATCAACAGTTTTCAAACCATTTAACATAACCATCCAAGAAAAGCAAGAAAATCTTAGAGCATAACTTTTATTGCCACACAAATTTAAACAAATCCACCTTATGAAAATGGTTAAAGAACATAGAAAAAATTATAAAAAACTAGAAAGGTCACCTTATCACAAACAATATAAGAAGTAATTTGATTAAGAATCGTAATACTAGAGATAACCCAAGCAATGTCTTCTAGAATATACAATGGAATATTCCAGCTATCATTAATAATCCAATCACAAATTGTCATTGCATTAAGAGAAGGAGCCTCAAAACCCAAAAGAATTTTTTTAAGAGCTTTTCCATTAAGCCAAGGATCCCATAAAAGAGATAACGAACTATTGGCAACCAAATTAAAAGATATATTTCTTTTAATATCTCTAGTAATAACACAAAGATCTTTCCAATATTTTGAATCCTTTTGAGAGCAAGACTTCCAACAAGAAATATA
The DNA here is from genome assembly GCA_016618105.1 of Dendrobium huoshanense. NCBI lineage: Eukaryota > Viridiplantae > Streptophyta > Magnoliopsida > Asparagales > Orchidaceae > Dendrobium > Dendrobium huoshanense. The sequence goes on from CM028344.1 coordinate 27,004,100, forward strand.
TTTGAATTTAATCCAAACAGCAAGAGGCCCCATATTGGTAACAATACACCAAATAATATAAAAACCATAAGAAAAACATAAAGCATTAAGATTAGGAATCCCTAAACCGACAATTTTTTTTTGTTTACAAACATCCTTCCAAGCAATCATATGAATATTACTAATATTAACTTCTCCATAAAATAAAAAAATTAGAGCAAGCTTTTTTGAAAATTTTGAAACAAGCTTTAGGTAACGAAATCCCTCTAATCCAATACAAAATAATATTGGAAATAGTGAAGTTAATATATTGACCTTGCCCAACAAAAGATAAAATTATAGCTTTCCAACCAGGAAGGAGATCAATAATTTTATTCATCAATAGTTGAAAATTAGAAATTAAAAGCCTTTTACAAGAAATTGGCAAACCTAAATATTTTAAAGTGTCTTGGGAAATAGGGATTCCCAAAAGCTAACCAATGCCTTGAGCAATTAAACACCCTTTAGAAAAGAAAATGTAACTCTTATCTTGATTAACTTTCATCCCATAATCCTTCTAAAAATAATCAAGAATCTCATTTAACTTTTCAACATTCAAAATAAAGGCTTTCCCGAAAATAAGAATATTATCTGCATATAATAAATGAGATATAGAATGTTCACCAACCATAATACCGTCAAAGTAAATCTCTTGAGAATTATCCTCAAGAAGATTAGAAAAGCATCCATAATAATACAAAAAAAGATAAGGGGAAAGAGGGCAACCTTGACATATCCCCGAAGAAGAGTTAAAGAAATCCTTCAGAGATCCATTTAGCACAACCGAAAAAAAAATCATTAATGCACCCTTTAACCCAAGAAATAAAAACTTACGAAAATCCTTTTTGAGCCATCCTATTAAAGAAAATCTCTATGAACATAATCAAAAGTTTTGTGAATATCCAATTTAGAGCAAAAAGAACTTATCTTTATTCTGACGATTAAAACCTCATAATAATTTCGCTGCCAGAATAATATTATTTGTAGAAATCCTCTTTTTAATAAAACCAGATTGACTATTATGAATAATATCTGGCATAACATTCTTCATCATTAAAGCCATGACTTTTATAATTGTTTTATAAAAAATATTACAAAGAGAAATAGACCGATAATCGGAAACATGAGAAGCATTAGCCTTCTTAGGAATAAGAGCAATTGTTGTAGCTTTAGCTGCTCTAGATAAATACCCAGTTTTAAAGAAAAAAAAAACCGCTTGACAAAAACTAGGCCCAACAATGTCCCAACTCTTTTTAAAGAAATCAATAGTAAAACCATCTGGACTGACGTTGAAGAAGAAGAGCTAGAAAAATCCTCATTCTTAATTTCTTCTATAGTGACCGAAGCCATTAAAAAAGTCAAACTAGCATTAAGAATTTTATTTCCCACCGAAATTAAAAAAAATCATTAGAAAAAATTGGCTTAGGAGCATTAAAAAGATTCTTAAAATGATTAACAAAAATCTGAGCCAACTTTTGGGTTAAAAAATAACCCCATTATCAGAATAAATAACCTTAATTTGATTAAGGTTCTGCCTATGCCTGATTTTAGAATATAAAAAATCCAAGTCATTTTCTCCATTAGATAACCACAAAGCTTTAGTTCTTTGCACAATCCAAGAAGACCATAAAGACATTAAATTTAAGCAACCCATTAAAATTCTTAAGAGCCAAGCTAAGACCAACATCATAAGGATTAGCTTGAATACCCAATAAATATTATTCTTGTTTCTTTTGTAGAGATTCAGTATTTTTCCAAACATCATTAGAAGAAGCTCACTTTTGCTTTTTAATATGTCTTTTAAGCTCCCGTAATTTCTGATAAAAAGTATTTATAGGATTACCAACTGGAGCTTTAGAAAAAAAGTGTCAATAAGAATATCACATAATTCATGCTTATTACACCAGAAATTCTTAAAAAGAAATCTCTTATTATCAGGAAATAAATGATAGTTGCAAACAATAAGACGAGAATGATCAGAACATATTGGATTATCCACATGATAAAAAGAAGCAGTAAAAACATTCGGCCAATAGCAATTGATTAAAATCATATCAAGTTTAATATGAATAGGGGAATCAGTTTGTTGATTATACCAAGTAAAAAAATGCCCAAACGAAGAAAGTTCCTAAACACCAGCATTAAAGATGAAGTTATTGAAATCCTCTACTTTGGAATAATTAACTAAAGAACCACCAGATTTCTCATTAGCAAACCTTAAATAATTAAAATCTCCTAAAATAATTCACAAGGAAGAAATATTATTTGCTAAATTAAGAAGATCATCCCAAAGGGAAACTCTATTAACAGTAGAATTAGCTGCATACACCACAGTAATAAAAATCATAGTAGAAGAATCAACATCAATCGAACCATGAATAAATTGACTAGAATATGTAATGCGATTAAAATTAATACGAAAAGCATCCCATTTTAACCAAATTCTGTCAGGCAAAGAGCATGTAAAATTATGACAATCTCCTTCATGAGAAAAAAATTTATGTTTCGCAACAAACCAATGATCCAAACCTGATCCAAATTCACCTTAGCTTCAAGAATACAAAAAAGATCAACACCATATTCAGAAACAAGAGTTTTGCAAGCAAGAACTCTATCCAAATTATGAAAACCTTTAACATTCCAAGAAGCAATATTAGGAATCAACATATCTATTTATTTGAAGTAAGAGCAAATTTAGACCTAGCCAATTTTCCATAACCTAAAGAAACCTTATAAATAGGTTGATCTTTAGCAGAAGAATTCAAAGCTTCTATTTAATTATTATTGAAACTTACAAAAGAATTTTCTAATTTACCAACTTGATATCCAACAATATGATCCTCTAGCCCCTCCAGAACCTGAAACTTATTAGCCACATTAGTTTCCTTTAAAAAACTAACACTATTAGAAATATTCATAACCGAGACTGGTAACTCTGAAGAATCAGAAGTAAGGACTTCTGTAGGAGAATTAAGATTCGGCAAAGCCTCTTTCAAACCAGAGGAATTAATATCTAAATTATCTAAAATAACATTATCGGTATCAAAAAATTTTTCTTGATTCTCAAATAAAACCAAACCTTCCCTCGAATCAATCTTATCTGCAGGAGCCATAGAATATTATGAGAATATGAATGAATAATAGAATTTGAACAAACCTAAATATTAGAAATATTCTATTCAGAAGTAAGATCCTTATTATTATTTGGTTAATCGGATTTGAAAATCGAGAAGTCTTCACTCATTTTCTATTCCTATTACTCCCTTTATCTTTTCCAACAACAAAATTCTCTCTCTTTACCAATAGCAAAATTATCTTTATCTTGAACTTGAATACTTTCTACCAGATCCTTCAGTTTGGATGCACAAAGAGAGACATAATGAAACAAATAACCACATCCTGAGCAAGGAGTCGGTTTCCAGTCATAAACCACTTTTTGAGGATAGATGTCCTGTAATCAAAATATTTACTTCCTCCGAAAGTGGGGAATCTTTATTAATAAGAACACAAACTCTAGCAAATATAAGCTATCTTTGCTCTGTCGTTAAAACATTGATAGAAACATGGACTCCCATAAGACTAGCAATCTTTGAAATACCTTCCGGTGTCCAGCAGACTTGAGGTAAATCCATAATTTTGATCCAGATCGGAATAGAGGTAATTTCTGTTGAGAAAATTACTACGTAGTTTTGCATGTTTGATATTTTTGTAATTTGTATGTTTTTTATGATTTCAAATATTATTGATTTGATTATTATTTCTCCTAACATATTTTGGAAGAATTATTTTGCTCTTGTGTGTACTAATATTTCAGGAAAATTATACTCCGGATTGTTGAAGACTTCAAATCAAGATCAATTTAGAGTTTATTGTAATTGAAGTCTATATTTTTTATTTTATTTAGTCTAAGAGAGAGTGATTGTAATTGAGTAACTGAGCACACACGCACCGGGGGAGAGTTTAAATTTCATATTTTTTAAAATTGATCATACTGTACGATATCACTTCGTATGGGATGATTTGGTTAGTTATTTTCCTCGAAGAGCAGTTGAACGAATATAAATAAAATTTTTTTAAGTATGGATCGTACGGGATTATCCAAGTTCATACATGCTTTCACAAGTACAAACGTCTCGAGTTCTAGGTCGCACAAAAATAATTTTTCTAAGTATGGATCGTATTATACGAACCCAGTTCGTACATGCTATCATGAGTACGATCTTCTCGGGATCCAGGTCACATAAAAATAATTTTTCTAAGTATAAATCGTACTGTACAAACCCAGTTCGTACATGCTTTCATAAGTACGATCTTCTTGTGTTCTAGGTCACGTAAAAATAATTTTTCTAAGTATGGATCGTAATGTACAAACCCAATTCATACATGCCTTCCAGAGTACAAAAATGTGAGGTCTCATTTCATCCCAAAGTTTCGTATAGATGAATTTTGAAATTTTCTTGTTGTTCATCCCGGACGAACTTGGTTCATACTGAACGATGATCGGGTATGAAATGATTTTGTACCGATTCATAACAAGTTCGTATGCAACAGTATTTGAACTGTTCGTTCGTATGAAATTTGATCGTATTGTACAATCGTGTACGTTCAAAATTAAAAATTTGAATTTTCTGGATGGCTTTTTGTGTCTTTTTTTATAAAATGTTCATTAAGAACAGACGTAAAATATATTATCTTCATGATTTTTTAAGGACAACTGAAGGAGAGAGTGTTTGAGAGAGATTTCTTACTAGTGGAGTGTGAAGGGTTCACAAGGTTATTCAATGGTAAGGATCTCTATATAATTTGCATTTTTCACTCTTCCTCTTATCTTTTTAGATTACTCGTAAGAAGATCTTTGAAGATGATCTAGTTCACTATCGACACTTGTAGAGTGTAAACAGTCAAAGGTTCTCTGCCTACACTTGGAGGGTGTGAAAGGATGATGGCTCTCTATCGACACTTGGAGAGTATGAATAGCTGAAGGTACTCTAACTACACTTGGAGGGTGTGAAAGGATGAAGGTTCTCTGCCTACACTTGGAGGGTGTGAAAGGAAGATGGTTCTCTGTCACACCGGGGATTGGTGGAAGAGAGTTTTATAAAGCCTTTTGCGCCTTACTATGGGGGAAAAAAAAGAGTCACTTTGGTAATAGTGCAATACCTGAATATGGAGTCTTTAAGGAGTGGATGTAGGTCATATTTGACCGAACTACTATAATTCTTTATGTTATTTAAATTTTTGCTGCTTACTACAATTTTTATTTTGTGGTTGAAATATTTGCTTTCAAATAATTTCAATTAACTTGCTACGAATTATCAACTGGTTTCAAATTTTAAAATCCAAGAGAATTTTTAAAATTACCAATTCACCTTTTTCTTGGTTAGCCTTGAGACATTAACTTAGGTTTAATAACATATTCAAGATTCAACAAGTGGTATCAGAGCTTTGATTCAAAATCATAAGTTTAGACAACGTTTTGAAAAACGAACATGGCTACTTTTGGAAACCAGAACACACCTGAAAGATATTCGATCACTAGATCTCCTTTATTTGATAACATTCATTTTGATTTTTAGAAAACATGCATGTTTACATTTTTACAATCACTAGATTATTGTATGTGGATCTTAGTTCAAGAAGGGTATACAAAACTAACTAGATAAGTTGATGGTATTAGAGTTGAAACGTCCTTTGCAGATTGGACTATAGAAGAATGTGACTTAGCACAACTTAATGCAAAATGTTTAAATAATTTCTTTTGTACACTTAAGTCAGAAGACTATATGCGGGTTTCTACATACAAACGTGGAAAGGACATAGGATAGACTTTGTATTACTTATGAAGGGATTAATGAAGTAAAATAATTTAGATTAAACATCTTGTTACATGACTATGAATTATTTCATTTGAAACCTAATGAATCTATTTCTAACATGTACACAAGATTCATTCATATAGTCACTTTTTTGCATGCATTAGGTAGGGAACTAAAAAATGCTAAATTTTTTTGCAAAATTCTTTGTTATTTGTCTACTACTTATAATGAAAAAATAATTATTATTATAGAGTCTAAAGATTTGAATGTTTACTTTATTAATAATATTCTTGGTTCACTAATTTCTTACGAGCAAGGAGTGAGTCATAGGAAGATTGATGCATGTGAACAGCAAAAAGAGAAGAACATTGCACTAAAGTGGAGGAGTCAGAGAGTGATCTTTCACAACCTGAGGATGAGTATGACATTGCCTTAATGACTAGATAATTTAGGAGTTTTCTTAAAAGGAACCAGAGGAGATGCCAACAGTGGAATAGAGGTAAATTTAATAAGAATGCTAATATTTCTAATAATATAATTTGCTATGAATACAGGAAACGTGGACACTTAAAATTGGATTGCCCAAACCTAAAAAACCACTCCTAGCAAGGAGATGGTAGAGGAGAAACCAAATGTGAAGAAGGGCAATAAGAGATTCCGAAGAACTTTTTGGGCGGACTCAGCTTCAGATTTGTTAGAAATAGAAAAGGAGTAAAAGGTCACCAATTTGTGCTTAATGGACAATAATCATGATCAGTCAAATAAAGAAGAGGTATACGACTTAACCTATGCTGAACTATTAGAAGTTTCTGAAAGAATTCATGAAGCATATAAAAAGCTTAAGAAAATGCATGTTAGTCTGAATTTAGAATTACAAGAATTATAAAAAGAATATGAAATCCTTAGGAAAGATCATGCATTGATAGATAACAACCACATGAGCTTACTTGAATAAGAATAATGATATTTTAAAATCATCCTATGCTCAATTAGAAAAAGAATTTAAGGATTTTAAGGATGAATAAGAGAATAGAGAGCATTATTTGAATTATAATAAGAATGTGTTAAAAGATTTAAACTCATTTCTTAAATTAAAAGTAAAATCTCTTAAAGAAAATAGGAAACTACTAACACTTGAAGATTTTACCAATCTTATTTTGTATCCAAAATTTTTAAAACCCAGGAAGAATCAAAGTTATTATAGAAAATTGAGAAAACTTTTTCCTGGAGTAAAATACTTTTCTTGTGGGATGATTTGATATATAGCAAACACTTATACCTTACATAGAAAAACTCATTTAGTGTGGAAACCTAAGATGCATAACTCAAGTCATATCATACATGCATCTGTTTTTAAATTGCTAAAATGAGAACCCAAACTTGTTGGGATTCCCAGGTCTAATATTTGATAGTTTTGCAGACAGGCTCTCATACAAGGTCTTGTGAGAGCATTTGCTACCTGGACAGTGATTTCTCAAAGCATATGACTGGAGACACTAAGCAAGTTATATCACTGGAAGCCAGAAGTGGAGGCAAGGTTACAATTGGAGATAACACCACTAAAAAAGTGGTTGGATCAGGTATGATTAGAAACTTGCAAATTTTTTTTATTAAAAATGTGCGACTTGTAGAAGGCTTAAAGCATAATCTGTTGAAGGATATAGTGTAAATTTTTTTTCTATTAGTTGCATATTAAGCCTAAATGGTAATGATGTTTTACATGGACTAAGGGTAAATAATATTTATATACTAGATTTAAATTATATAAAAACTCCTAATATTTTTTGCTTGAAAATTATTTCTAATGAATCATGATTATGGCATATGAGACTTTGTCACTCTAGCATAAAAAATCTTAGAAAAATTACCCAAAAGGAGTTGGTTAGAGATATATCAAAACTAGACTTTATTAAAGATCACCTTTGTGATGCATGTCAATTAAAAAAATAGGTTAAGTCCTAATTTCAGTCCAATAAGGATCTTAGAATTAGTAAATCTTTTGAGATTTTACTTATGGATCTTTTTCAACCGGTTGGAACTGTAAGTCTATGACGGAAGGTATACGGATTTGTGATTGTAGATAATTTTTTTAAATTCACTTGGGATAAATTCTTATATCGTAAGAGTGAATCATTTGAGAAGTTTAGAAATTTTTTGACTTGGATTCAAAGGAAACTATGATGTGAGATTTTAATAATCCAAAGTGATCACGACGGTAAACTTGAAAATAAAAAAATTGAGGATTTTTGTAAATAAAAATAAATTGATCACAATTTTTCTGCACCTAGAACCCCTCAACAGAATGGGGTAGTCAAAAGAAAGAACAGAAAATTAATTGAAGCTGCTCGAGCCATATTGGCAGAATATTCACTTCTTAAATATTTTTGGACTGAAGCAATTAACACTCATGTTATGTTCTGAATAGGGTGAATATCAGATCGAAATTTAACAAAACACCCTATGAGCTTCTTAAGGGGAGAACACCTAATATATCACATTTATATATTTTTGGATGTAAGATGTTCATATATAATAATGGAAAATCTACCTTAGAAAAATTTGATCTAAAATCAGATGAATGAATTTTTTTTGGATACTCTAGTGTTGGAAAATCTTATATAATATTTAACAAAATAACTTTGATAATTGAGGAGATCATACATGTTATTTGATACACCATGCACCGTTTTTTAAAAGATTCAAGACGAAAGATTGTGTAGAATTAGTTATATTAAATGAGTCTATGATTTTCATTTCTTGAGTCGAGTCTTGTAATGATGTATGCTAGTTTGTTGATCTTGCACATACATAGAGGGGGCAAAAAATGATTTTAAATATTTAATTTTTTTTATATATCGTACTGTATGATCTGTATCATACTATAAGATATAGTGTAACAGAAATTAATTAAAATATTTTATTTTCTTAGATTTTTTTTTAAAATATAACTAATCATACAGTACGAACACTACATCGTATTAGGCAATATGTTATAATTAGAAAGTCCGCCGTCCATTAAATTAGGCAAAAATTTGAATTCGAAAAGTTATTCTAATCATATTGTATGATCATGATTGTATTGTACGCTGTTTAAAAATATTGTCCGATTTAATCTTGTTATTATTCAATCAAAATTGCTTTATTTTGATATTTTGATCGTACTGTATGAATTGGATCGTATTATACGATCAACAAAGACGATCTTGGCTATCCCAAGCTTCATCCTAGATTAACTACTTTTTTGAACTATTCATATAGCACATCGTACCAAACATCATACAGTACGAACAGGCAATTTAACTGTTCATACAGTACTAACTAGATATCATACAATATTAACAGGTCAATTTCTACAAATCGTACTGGACGATCTTGCAATCATACGGTATGATCTTTGACAGCTGAATTGAGTTTTTTTAGGGGTTTTTTAGCCCTCTTTTTAAGCACTCTCATAAGAATTTATAAGAGTCTCTTTGGCATCATTGAAGCTTCATTTTTTAGGAGAAAACTTAAAAAGAAAACTTGAAAGGGAGAGAGAAAAGGGTGGAGTTTGAGAGAGGGAGAAGAACCTTGGAAGAGGTTTCAAGGGAGTGTGAAGGAGATTTCATACGGTTACTCTGGTGAGCTTGCACCTTAGTACCATTGGATTCAAGGTTCGTCTTGAAGGAAGTTTTGGGAAGAATAAGATATCTTAGTGTCAAAGGACCCGCTCCTCCGTCGCACCGGAGAAGGTGGAAGTGATTTTGTATGGGCTTTTTTGCCTAGCCGTGTGGGCTAAAGGAGAATCACTAAAAGTTTAGTGTAATACTTGAAGGGTGCCTCTTGGGAGTGGACGTAGGTCACCAAACCACTATAATCTAGTGTATTTTTTCTTTTATCATATTTATTTTTTGGTTGCAATTAATTGTGTGGGTCAAATTGATTATCAATCTTTTTATTATGAATGAAATTTACTTCTGCATAAAGTTATAAAAAGATATTTATTTTCATTAAAGAAGTCTTTAAACATCCAACTCACTCCCCTTCTTGGTGAATCTTGTAATTTAAGGAAAAATCAAATTTGGAAGAGTATGAAATAGAAAATAACTCTCAAAAGATTGAAAAAATTAATTTGGATGAAAATTTGAAGATAGAAAATCTATTGCCTAGAGATTTGAGATTTTTTTAAAAAACACGACTCTAAGGAATTGATTTTAGGTGAACCTAATTTGTGTGTTTAGACTAGTTATGGACTAAACAAAGAAGTTAATCATTCTATCTTTATTTCAACAATAGAACCCACAAATATAAATCAAGCATTTTTAGATGAATTTTAGATTTTGACAATGCAAGAAGAATTAAATCAATTTGTAAGAAATGAAGTTTGAGAATTAATTGTAAGACCAAAGTATTAAAGTGTAGTTAGAACTAAGTGAGTATTCAAGAACAAAATGAATGACTCAGGAGTTGTTAGAAATAAGGCTAGATTAGTGACAAGGGGTATAATCATATTGAATGGATTGATTTTTAGGAGACTTTTGCCCCTGTAGCGAGACTTGAAGCAATTAGGGTTCTGTTAGCCTTTGCCTGTTTTAGAGGATTCAAATTATTTCAAATGGATGTTAAAAATACATTTTTAAATGGGGTGATTCAAGAGGATATTTATGTTGAACAACCTTCAGATTTTGAAAATTCAAAATACCCAAATCGTGTTTTTAAATTGAAAAAGGCATTATATAAATATGCACATAGTGCTTCATATAAGATGTTAAGCACTTTCCTACATAAGAGATCTTTTGAAAAAGGAAGTGTGGACACCACTCTCTTTTTGAAGAAATTGGGAGACGATATACTCATTGTATAAATTTATGTTGATGATATCACATTTGGATCTACAAATAAAATTCATTATGATGTTTTTTTTTAAATAATGAGTAGAAAATTTGAGATGAGTTTAATGGTAGATTTGAGTTATTTTCTAGGTTTTAGCATTAAGCAAATTGAGGAAGGAACATTTCTTAGTTAGTCAAATTATATTAAGGACATCCTCAAAATGTATGAAATGGACAATGCTAAGCCTATTAGTACACTTATGAGTTCCTTAGTTTAGTTGGATAAGGACCCAAGGAAAAATCTATTGATCAAAAAAATTTAGGGGAATAATTGAATCTTTGCTTTACTTGACTACTAACAGACCCGATATTATGTTCAGTATTTTTTGTGTGCTAGATTTTAATCATATTCAAAAGAATCACATTTGATAGCAGTAAAAAGGATTTTGAGAGATCTCTTGGGAACTCAGAACTTAGGGATTTGGTATCCCAAGTTTATCTCTTCATTTGAAATAATTGGATATTTATATTTAGACTTTGTAGGTTGTAGGGTTGATAAAAAGAGTACTTCTGAAACTTATTAATTTATAGGAAATTCCTTAGTTTCTTGGTCCAGTAAAAAATAGAATTTCATAACCCCATCTACTATTGAAGCTGAATACTGAATATATTGCCTTAGGAAGTTGTGTGGCACAAGTTCTTTTGTTGAAACAATAGTTGATTGACTTAGGATTTATAATAGGCACAATTCCAATTTATTGTGATAATACTACTGTCATTTACATTTCAAAAAATCCTTTTAAACATTCTAAAACCAAATATATAGACATAAGGCATCATTTCATGAGGGATCATGTATCATAAGAAGAAAATGAATTGAACTATATTTCAACTGAAAATCAACTTGCAGATATTTTTACAAAACCACTAGTCTTTGATACTTTTAGCACATAAAGAACAAGACTTGTTGTGATTGATCTTAATGCTTAATTAAAATTTTCTACAAACTTGATATATGTCTTTGTATATTTTCTGTTTTTGTATTTAATGTGCTTGTTTGTGTTTGTACTTTTCTATTTTTGTTTTTATGTTTTGTGTGATTTTGAAATATTTCTACATTGAATTTCTTGTTTCTGTTCGATTGTGCGAATTTTTCTAAGTGTTCTATTCGTATTGTAAAAAATTATTTTCATCCTGTATGAGTTCTATAACATGTCGATCGTTGTTTTGAACTGATTGCGTAAAATTTTAATTTTCTAATACATTTTGTATTATACGATATTTATATCATCCTGGATGATTTGTATTACTTCGTCTGTACGCATGTAGACAATTATATGGGCATAATAAGTTATTATAACCTATTGTACGTACGAACCTATAGTTCGTACATACGAATCATGTGTCATTCTATATGGGGGACGAACCTAACCGCCTTTAAAATAATCTTAAATAACTGATCATCCCAGATGAACGCCTTTTCGTCTATATGATCGTCTTGTCAAAAAAGCCTAGACGAAAGACACCTCGTAACTTGTGTGATTACAAAAAGTCATTTCATTTTGAACGTATTCATTCATACATAAAAAATTTATTTCGTCATGTGTGAACCATCAATCGTACAATACGAACCCATTTTCATATGTACGAAAGATCATTTTTCTTTAAATAAGAGGGCTTTAGAATTCATTTTAATTCACTTCAATAGCCTCTTCCAATCCTTCTCAACTTAGCAATGGTCAGTTCTAGCAAGAGGGGTAGACTCACTAAGGGGTCGTCTTCTAAGAGTGGAGATGACAACTTTCTTTTTAGGACAAATGAGGATTCTTTCCTTAGATTTGTTTCTGCCAAAATTACTCCTTCTAGAATCCTACTTCAAGAGGATATCCATTTCCAAGTGATGTCTCTTTTTTGTACCACTCAATTTGCTTTTAACCTTACCTTGATTCATGCCTATAACAAAGAAATATTTCACTACTTTCTGGTAAAAATGTCGTTTAGTGAGGATGCGAGTAGGATCAGATTTTTTATTTTTAAGAAAAATATAGAAATCACTAAGGAAGATTTGAGAACTATTTTGCATTTAAGAACTCAAGGAGTTATGGCCCACACTTTGACTTCTACATCTGATTCTAAGTAGACTGAAATAAATAAAGTTATTAGAGGGATTGAACAAGTATGTCATTTACGTAGGGCCTATTCCTTAAACCAAAATGCAAGGGTCATTCAACATGTCCTTAGAACCTCTATTATTCATAAAACTGGTGACCGCATTAACATTATTCCTCTTCTATCCACTGTTACTTATCTTATCATTACTAGTCAACCTATAGATGAAGCTCAACTTATTATTGACTATATTCATGGCCTTTATAAAATTGGACATGTCTCATATAAGAGGAAGAAGAATATTGCTTTCGGACACCTAGTGACCTATATCTTTGAGAAGAAGTATAATCTTCTTCATCCTAATCCTCTACTTAAATTGCCTATCTACTTCAATGATGCCTCATTTCAAGCACTTTTTAGAAAAGGTGATAATACAAGTGAGGATTCTGGGGAGAAGGGGGAGCATGAGCACCAGCACCTGTACCTGCACCTACTTATGGAGCTAACTTTCAGGAGATGGTCCAGCGTTTTAACCAACTAGAGAGTCATTTTGATCAGCTCTTTGATCAAATTCAGACTCATCTAAATCAGCAGGATGCATAGTACCAGTAGGACATGGGTTGGATTTGAGGTCAGTTTGACTCGGTGAACACCAACGTGGTTATGATGAATAGTTATTTTTCTATCTTCAATCAGCCACCTCCTCCAGACTAGAGCCCCTCATATTTATAGATGTACTTATTGTGTGTTATCTTTATCAATCCTTAGAGATGTGATGTGATGATTTTTGTAGTTTCTGTACTTGTATTTGTTTAGTATTTTCTATACTTGTCTTGCTTTAGATCTTTGATGTTGTTATGTTATCTTATTTTGAGATAGATGAAATTGATATCATATGTGCTTTATTGTATGAGATCTTCATATTGATAGCAATAAAAAATGTTTTATTTTGCTTAGTTGATTTTATTTTTTATTTGAAATGTTATTTTGCCTATATAATAATCCTGACTTAATTGATCTAAAAAAGTGTTATAATATGAACAACAATATAAAAATAAGTTTCATTAGAAAATTTAATTTTTCAAAAATATAATTTAATTTATAACTCGATTAAGTTAAGGCTATCAATCTCATGTTCTTTTTAGGCATACATAATTTTAATATTATTATTATGATTTTGATATCTTATTATTTTTTATTTCTCTTTTCATTATAATTATCTTTGTACTTATAGAAGTTTGACTTTTTATATTATTGATTTTGGAAAGATCAATTAAAAAATTAGAGAAATGTATAAATGTATAAAAATCAAAAAAAATACGCAATGATTCGCAAATTGAAAAGAGGTATAAAATTATCCCAAATGCAAAAAGATGCACAAAGTGTGTCATAAGTATTTGAAAAGATGCACAATATCGCCAAACAAGTGTATTGATAATGTTTTTTCCTCTATCTTTTAATCTTTAATTTTAAATTAATCTAATGTTCAATTATATTTTGTATTGGAAATTGACTTAAATTAATCTTCATTTCATCTCTTTGTAATAATTCTCCTTATCTATTTGTCTAGATTGTTTCATGACTTTGATATATTTATCTTATCTATGTTATATTTTAATTTAAATGTTATGAATCTTTATTTTTCTTTAATGAACATTAATTTTGTTATTGCAATTATAATTCAATCTCTTTCAAGATCAATTATCAAATGTTTCTCATATGACTTCTTACATTTTTTTATTTTTCTTCATCTTTCTTTTTGTTGTTGTCATAAAGGAAGAGAAATATTATTTGTTTGCATTTTATTGTTTGTTAGAGTTATTTTTATTTTCTATTTGAAGTGTTTTATGAGTTTTATGAAAAATTAAAAAAAAAATTGATTTATTCTTAATAGAAATTTCTTTATATTCATAGGCTTATTCATTTAGGAGGAGTTAAGGAGAAATTTAAGATTTTTAATTTTATTCAAATAAAAATTATTTTTCCATCATAAAAAAGGGAGAGATTGTTGAGATAGTTGCTACTTAGTTTTATATGTTTGATATTCTTATAACTTGTATATTTTTTATGATTCCAAATATTATTGATTTGATTATTATTTCTCCTAACATATTTTGGAAGAATTATTTTGCTTTTGTGTGTACTAACATTTTAGAGAAATCATACTCTATATTGTTGAAGACTTCAAATCAAGATTGGTTTAGAGTTTATTATAATTTAAGTCTGTATTTTCCATTGTGTTGAGTCTGAGAGAGTGTGATTATAATTGAGTAACTGAGCACACACACATTAAGGGAGATTTTAAAATTCATATTTTTTAAACTGATCGTACTATACAATATCACCTCGTACGGGACGATCTGGTCAGTTATTTTCCCCGATGAGCAATTGAACGAACAAAAATGAATTTTTTTTTTTTAAGTTTGGATCGTACGGGACGATCCAAGTTCATACATACATGCTTTCATGAGTACGAACATCTCGAGTTCCAGGTCACACAAAAATAATTTTTCTAAGTATGGATCGTACTGTACGAACCTAGTTCATACATCCTTTCACAAGTACAATCTTCTCGGATTCCAGGTCATGTAAAAATAATTTTTCTAAGGATCATAATGTAAGAACTCAGTTTGTACATGCTTTCATGAGTACGATCTTCTCGGGTTCCAGGTCGCGTAAAAATATTTTTTTTTAAGTATGAATCATACTGTACGAACCCAGTTCGTACATTCCTCCTAGAGTACAGAAATAAGAGGTCCCATTTCATCCCGACATTTCGTACAGATGAATTTTGAAATTTTCTAACTATTCGTCCCGGACGAATTTTGTTCGTACTAGACAATGATCGAGTATAAAATGATTTCGTATCGATTCACAATAGGTTCGTACACAACAGTATTTGAACTATTCGTTCATACAAAATCTGATCATACTGTAAGATTGTGTACACTGAAAATTGAAAAATTCAATTTTCTGGATGGTTTTTTATATCTTTTGTATAAAAGGTCCATTAAGAACTGACGTAAAATATATTGTCTTCGTGATTTTAAGGGCAATTGAATGAGAGAGTGTGAGAGAGTATTTGAGAGAGATTTCTTGCTAGTGGAGTGTGAAGGGTTCATAAAGTTACTCAAAGGTAAGGATCTCTATGTGATTTATGTTTTTCACTATTCCTCTTGTCTTTCTTGATTGTTTGTAAGAAAATCTTTGAAGAAGATACGATTCTTTGCCGACACCTGTAGAGTGTGAACAGCCGAAGATTCTCTCTTGGAGGATGTGAAAGGACGATGGTTCTTTCCCAACACTTAAGAGTGTGAACAGTCGAAGGTACTCTGCCTACACTTGAACGGTGTGAAATGATGAAGGTTTTCTGCCTACACTTGGAGGGTATGAAAGGATGACGGTTATTTGCCGCACCGGAGATTGGTGGAAGAGAGTTTTGTAAAGGCTTCTCCACCTTACTGTGGGGGCAAAATGTGAGTCACTTTGGTAATAATGCAATACTTGAAGATGGAGTCTTCAGAGAGTGGATGTAGGTTGTGTTTGACCGAAGCAGTATAAATCTTTGTGTCATTTAAATTTCTGCTGCTTACTACAATTTTTATTTTATGGTTGAAAAATTTGCTTTCAAATAACTTTAATTAACTTGCTATGAATCGTCAACTGGTTTCAAATTTTAAAATCCAAGATAATTTTTATAATTACCAATTCACTCCCCCTCTTAGTTAGCATTGGGACATTAGCTTAGGTTTAATAACCTATTTAAGATTCATCAATTTCCTCTCGCTTCAGCCTAAATAAAGGTGACCACAACCGCAAGATAAAATATTTACCAAAAAAAAAAAAACCATAGCCCTCCATACCAGACCATGTCAAAATCTTTAGAACAAGAAAATTTCATTAAGAAAAATCCTTCACTTAAAGCAAGAAGAGTTAAATTTCCTTTCAACTTCCAAGTTTTAAGCATTATCGTATGTAATGCTTCAAAGTAAGGTCTCTTGCCCAAAGAATAACCAACTAAAGCTAATCCCCTTTTTTTGATGCTTTAGCGACATCAACCTCAAAAAAAATGAGCAAGATTATCTAAAGATTGAACAAAAGAAATAAAAATGGTTTTTTAAGAAGATTGACAATATGTCAACACTTCATTCCAAGGTTTCTTACTATCCAGCAAACCCCATATGAGGGATCTAGTGTTTTAATCGCAGGAAACTGGGGAATATCTTTCGCAAAATCCATAAAAAAAAAAAGAAGAAAACCAAAAAGAAAGAACCCCTTAGGGAAACAAAGAACCCTAATCTCTCCTCATACCAAAGCTCAAAATGCTTTGTAGAAGAGATTAGGTCAGTCTTTGGAACCACCAGTCCAAAACCCTTCACTCATGTTCATACTTCAATGAATATGTATGTTTAGAATTTTAATGAGATGAATATCCGGTGTGAGTAGGCCCATGACAATCTTTATTACATTTCATTAGTTCCATAACATATGCTCACACTATTTACTTCAAATACCTTATTCATATATTCTATTAGAAAGATTGAAGTTGTGTGGAAGTGACTTTATGTTTTGGAAGAGGGGATAGTTATGTTTTCTTATCTTTTTGTTGCTTCCTTTTATCATATACATTAAATTTAAGTTTCAACTATGTAAGTAAGCCTTTTTGCATTTTATGCATTATTACAAATTTTACATTAATGAGTTATGGTATGATTTGTGCATATCCATCACCTTGCGGGTCCTCTTTACTCATATCAATATGTTTTCGTGTGTTTTGCACTCATGGTCTTGAACTTTGCAAAGAATGAAATGGCATTGGATTGGAAATGACGTTGGATAAGACTATTGTTGGTAACATAAGTTTTGAGCCTTGTAACTTTTAGGTGCAATTTTAAATCGATATGATGTTCAAATCATCGTATATAAGTATTCAAAAAAAAAAGTATGTGTTCATGATTTTGAATGTTCATAAATAGAATGTGTTAGTTTGAAAAGAGATGATTTGAAGGTTTTCTTTAAGCATTGATATTTCTTTTAGGCTCATCCATTCTTGGATTTCTTTCTTGGAAATTTGGGGGCATTAAGATGAGAGGTTTCCTAAGACATGCAATGCCCGTTTGAGAAAGTGAACATAATCTTTCCTAACTTATCTTGCATTTTAGTGTTTATTTTTCAAATGTATCAAATTGTTGGAAATATACATGAAAGTTTGCATAATCTTTGTTCTCCAATAAGCCTTCTTAAGACATGTTAGAGAGCATGTTTTCTAAACTTTATTTCCTTCATGTTTGTGGACAAAATTGATGGTAATTATAGGTTGCATGCCTTTTGTTATATAATTTTCTTTGAACTTTAGGAAAAATTCTTGAGCTTTGTGTTAAAAAATCTTTTGAGTTCTTTTGAGATAGATTGAGCTTCCATTAAAACCTTCTTTCTCTCATTTGCATTTGGCTCAAAGGCTAGATTTGAGAGGGTAAATAGTTTGGAAGCATATTTAACTATAAAGAGTTGGTGGATTTTGAAGTACTTTTATGCTTTCTCAAATATTGGTTCTTCTCTACTTATGTGAGTTCTTTTTTACGTGAAAAATACAATTTTCAATTTTGGTTGAAAAGTCTTCATAGTATATCATGTTTCAAATAAGAGTTTTGTTTATAATCAATTCGATATTGTGTTGAAATAGTTAGAATGTTTTTTTTTTTAAACTTGGGAGAGAGCAAAAGGCATCAAATCCTCTTTTTTTGTGAGTGTTGGATTTCGACATTAAAATGAGTTTGTTGTTTGTTTATTGATATGAAAGAATATAGTTGTTATAATTCTCATTCTCAAGTATGTATGGTTTCATTGTAATGGCTATGATGAGAATGAGGAGGTAGAGTGTTGTTTTGCATTCTTCATGAGAAGAGTGAGTTGTTTGGAAGGTGTTTGAAAGTTGGAGTGTGTGTGAGTATTGAAAAGAAGAGCTTTCTCTTTCTTTTTTTTTTCTTTACCCCATTCCCTCTCTCTCTTTCTCTCTCTCTTTGCCTCTCTCCCTTTTTTCTCTACTACTTCTCTTCTTCCTATGCCTTGGTGAGAATCTTGGAAATATATATGAAATGCTTTCAAAACCAAAAATTTCAAGAGGCAAACAACAAAGCCGGTGTGCAACTAAAAAAAGGTATGTTTTTATTTAATTGCATTTATTTTAATTATTTGCACATTAAATATTAACATGTTCTAATACAATATTTGATTCTTTTCTATGTTTTGAGAGAAAATATTGGAAAGCAATGGATAAGGAGCTGTTGGAGCTACTTGGATAAAGGAACTTGGATAACATATACGGGCATCAGTCGCTCCCATTCATTCCAAATGGGGGTGCTGTGGGCGAAACCACTGGGCATTAGCCTCGGTGTTGTAAGTTTCCTTAAAACTTGGAAGCCCGTAGGAGCCTCTTGATTGCACGATCTACCAACCTTAGGTTCTTGTAGCAACTTCTTTTTACTAGATTGCTTTTATTTATTATAAAACCCAAAATCCATTTACACGTACATGTATGTCCAAAGGGTTAATAACAATATTTTTCATCATATACAATATTAGTGACATTTAAGAACAAAAGTTAAGGATGAGTATTAGAAAACTTATACGTAGGATGCATGTACCCTTTAGAAAAGAAATACTCAAACATAAAAAAACTAGTTACATCTTATCATATGATTAATATATATTAATTTGAGCTCAATTAATCATAAGTAATAATTTATCAATAATCTAAAACTTCCAATGAATCGATAATAATCTAAATAAAAAATGTATGAAAATTTATGCTTAACATTCACCAATCAACCATAACTAACAAGCATAACCATTAAAAGGTAGAATTTAAATATAAGATTGAACTAAATCTAATTAACATATTAATCACCCCTTAATTGAATATTAATTAAATAAAATTAATTAAAAAAAATTAATTTAATTGTTATAAAAATGAATTAAAAAAATGAGAACAAATCTAAACTAAGATATGTTAAAATGAAAAAAACTTATAAACTTAAATTCCAATTCATTAAATAATTAAATCTCGTCATAATAATTTAGAATATCTTTAAAATTGAATGAAGATAAAGTAAAGCTAAAGATTAACAATTTAAATTTAACTTAAGTTTCTAAAACAAAATAAAAGTTAATAATTTATTAGTGATTAAAATAAAAGACTAATTAAATGTTCAATATAACTTGAAATTTTAAAATCAAATAATTAACCTAAAATTTAATCAAGTAGTAAATAAACCATTTAAAATCAATTAATCTACCTTTAATTTCTAACTAACTAAACTAATCTAATAAAATTGGTTACTAATGGGTAACCCGGGCCTATGAGACTATTAAGTTAGCCCTAAGTAGGGTAAAATAAACCTCACGGTCCCGATGAACAACAAATGTAGTAATCATTAAGCACCAAAAAGAAATCTTTAAAATGAATCTTAAGACATTAATATTTAAACTAGAATAAAAGTTTTCCTTTGACCTTCAACAAATCAGAACCAAAAAAAAAAAAATTTAACTAAATTACCCTATATATGACATATCGAAATCACACAGCCTGCTATATACACTTTTGTTAGGACATGACTTCTAGCTTTAAATTAGGCTGATTTTTTTCTTTCTATTTTTGTTAAGTGGCGATATGCATGTGAAACATGTGCTTGTTAATTTGTTGTTTGTATTGTTATATTTATGTGATAATTACTATTTTCTCTCTCTAATGTGATGGATGATAGATTACCACTAGGATAGGAATGATCTAGATGCTCACAAGATTTTTTAAAGATGATCATGCTTATGCAAAGCTATGTAAAGGGCATTAAATTAGTAATTATTTGAGCTAATAAAATCTTTTGTAGGTGTTTCAGATGCTTAACCGCCTTAATAATAAGAAAAGCATGACCAAGCTTACAATTTACAGTAAAAAAGAAATGGATGATTATTCTGTGACTTCTATGATTATGAATTCTATATAAATTACTTACTAGCGTGTAAGAGTATAAAATCTTTTTCTTTCTTAAAATGTAATTTGATTTAAATAGTTTTGAAAGTCTGTAAAATGAGACATTTTAATAAAAATATTAGGGACTCAAAAAGAAAAGAGAGTCCCTTCTATGAAATTTCTTTTCATTAGGATATCTTATTAGAGGACATCTACAGTCGCATGTATATTAATATATTCTTCTTTCCTTTCTTTAAATGATTTCTTGCCTGAGAGTAGAGTTCAGATAATCTAACCTATGAGAATGAGGTACGGAATTTGGAGAAGCCTAGTTATCTAAAAACTTATTCCATAAGTCTTTTTTTAAATTTTAAGCATTTATAATTTAGTTGTTTCAACTAGTATGCATTGTATTAGAAACAAGCTAAAATCAAGATAAAATTGTGCTAGTATTAGACGTATAACACTATTTATAAGTATAAGGTCACTTAGAGATTTCTCTAAATATTGGACTTAAATTCCAAAAATATAACTACCTATTTATATTTCATAAAGATTGGATATCATGATTTTTTATGAATTTAAGTAGTTTAGCCGACTTTCTTTCAACAAAGATATAAGCTCATATTACATTGCATTAGTTAGATCATGGGTATTAGTACTAGGTGTACAGTATTATGTCCTTTGTAGATCTATGATCTAAGGCTAGCAGTATTAGTGTACCATTATATGTCTTATCAGTGGGTAAGATCTCTATCATTTAGAGGCTATAAATTCCACCTATCCTCGTCACACAGATGTTGTCACATTCATCTTTCTCTCACGCATTTATGGAGTATAATATATTCTCTTTAGATTTCTCTACTTTTGCCTGGCCGAGTGATTGTATGATCCGCGCATGTTGATTAGCCAAATTAAACCTATCTTCCTTTAAAAGCCTAGAAATTCTCTAATACCCCAAACTCTCAATGAGAATAATATAGTGTCCTTAATCGAGAGTTTTCTCAAGCTGAGACTTAAGATGTAATTAACACAAGAGCGTGCGCCCATGCGAAACTAACACCCATATCAAATAAACCTCATTTAAGATGATGTATCGGATGGGGAAAATTTCGTGATTCTTTGGTTATATATACAATTACCTATAGAGGTGTGCAGACAAAAGCCACTATCCTCCATGGTTAATGTATAATCCCATATGCTTTCTCATTGGCATGCTTGCGTAAAGTGTAAAGAACTACAACTCTTTTATCCTACGGGATAGTGTGATTATACCTTTTGTATTCTATTCCTCACCTGCAGAATCGTTTTGAAGACCCATAGTAGTTTCAACATCTGGATTAAACTTTTTTGACTCGATTGGAAATAGATGTAAGAAGAAGATTTGGGGAGAAAAATAGAGGATTTTTAGCCATTTTTGGTCATTTTTAGCTATCATCCCAATTCATAATATTATTCAGATCAAGGCAGGTTACATTATACCTATCTCAATTTTTAAAAATAAGACATTTTTATCTAATTTATCGATTAAATTTCTATTTCCATTAGCATAAAATGCAGAATACTTTGCAACGGTAAAATTTTCTCCGAGTAGCTTTTTATATGTTATAAATATGATGATGATGATATATATTTTGAGTATTTTTTTGAAATTTTTACAATAAAGGTTTTAAAATTTGTGAAAATTTTATTTAATAAAAAATTATTTGAATTATAAAAAATAGTTCTGTAGTATAATAAAGTCTTAAAAATATTATTTTATACAATCTATTATAATTTGGTTATTTTATGAAAATGGGCATTTTTATCTAGTAGGATTTTCTATTGTCTATTGTTATAGAAAACTTTATAATTTTAGATATGAACTGGTTAAGTTGGTACGTGGCTCAAATTGATTGCTTGAAGAATTAAGTTATATTATTTTTAGGTAATGAGAGGTGCATATTTTAAGGAGTTAGAGGAGTTCTATCCTGTTTGATCTCTATTGTAAATGTAGATATATTATAGAAGAATGGTTGCATGGTATTTCTAGTATCAGTTCATGATTTGAGCATAAATTTTGGTCTTCTTTTTTATTTCCTTATAGTAAATGGTTTTTAAGATGTATTTCTTAAGGGACTAAAAAATTTACCTCTAAACATAGTCATAGAGTTTTGTATTGATATATTTTTGGGTTTGACCTTGATTTTTGAAGTTTCGTATAGGATGACACATAAAGAGCTTCAGGAGTTGGTTGACATGAGATTTGTTTATCCTAGTGTCTCAGCGAGGAGCGCTTATTCTAGTTATAAAGAAAAAAAGGATAGTACGATGTGTATGTGCATTGACTATTGGGAGTTCAATAAAGTCATTATCAAGAATAAGTATCATATGTCACGGATTGATAATGTTCAATCATCTTGTAGGATCTTTTGTATTCTTAAATATTGATTTACAATATGGCTACTCTTAGATGAAGGAAAGAGAGGTTGATGTGATGAAGATAGCTTTTAGTACTCAGTACGGACACTATGAGTTCTAAGTCATGTCATTTGGGATGACGAATACACCAACCATTTTATATATATGATGAATAGAGTTTTTAGAGATTATCTAAACAAATTTGTGATTGTTTTCATAGATGATATTCCAGTTTATTTTACTTCTGAGGAAGAACATGCTAAGTATCTGAGAATTATACTAGAGACTCTGAGGCAGTATCAATTATATGCCAAATTCTCCAAATGTGAGTTTTGGATGAGAATTATTTCTTTTATGGGATATATGGTGAGTAGTGCAGGTATTCCTATTGATTCCTATAAAGTTTAGGCAGTCACTTATTTGCCAATGCCTACTACTAAGTTTTAGGTACGCAGTTTCATGGGTATAGAAGAATATTACAGAAAATTTCTGAAGGAATTTTCTCAAATTTTTATACCTCTGACAAGAATCACTCATAAAATAGTAGCTTTTATCTATATATTGGAGTGTGAGGCTAATTTCTAGAGATTGAAGGATTATTTGACTTTGCTCAAATTTTGGCTCTTCCATCTAGTACCGAAGGATTTCAGGTATTAAGTGACGTTTCACTAAAAGGTTTGAGATGTGTTTTGATGAACATGGTAAAGTTATAGCTTATGCTTCCAAATAGTTGAAGCCACATGAGAGGAATTATCCTATACAATATTTAGAGTTGGTTGTAGTTGTATTTTCTTTTAATATTTGGATGCATTAATTATACGGAGTCAGGTGTAAGATTTTTACTGATCATCAGAGTATGAAGTGCATATTCACTCAGAGAGATCTAAAATTGAGGCAAAGGAGATGGCTTGAATTGATCAAAGATTATGATATGACTATTCACTATCATCCTTGCAAGGCTAATGTTATAGTAGGTGCTTTGAGCAGAAAATCTTCTAGAGTTTCATTTTTTCAACTTACTTCTGATGAATCTTTGATATGGGATATAGATAGATTACATTTTGAAGTGATTTCATTTGTTGAGAGGGATTATGATATGTTGGCTTCGATGATTATTCATTCATCTTTATAAGAACTGATTTAGGAACCTTAGTAGCATATACAGAGAGTTAGAAATTGATTAACAATATAAGATCTAGTAAGAAATCTTAATTATGAGTTTTTTATTGTGGTATTATTTTCTTCAAGGATAGACTATAGGTTCTTATTTTTGGCCATCTGAGAGAGATTTTGCATGATGTTCACTATTTAGGCAATATTATTCACCCATGAAGTAGTAAAATGTATAGTGATTTGAAAGGCATGTCTTGGTAGCGTGGATTAAAGAAGGATGTAACAGATTTTGTATCAAAGTGTGAAGCCTATCAATTAGTGAAGATAGATCATTAGCGATCGAGAGGTCTTTTGTGGTTGTTACCCATTTTAGAGAGGAAGTGGGAATAGGTGACTATAGATTTTGCTATAAGTTTTCCTAGATCGAGATAAAGATATGATGTTATTCGGGTTGTCATTGATCGATAGACAAAATTTGCTCATTTAACTCTGATATGATAATCTAATTATATAAATAGATCATCTCAGGTATATGTGTGTGAGATCATCAGTTTGCATGAATACTAAATATTACAGTCTATTATAATGATGGCATATTTACCTCCAAACTATTGAGAGGTATTCAACAAAGTATGTGGACTAAACTGTACTTCAATATGACTTTTTATCTGCAGATAGACGGACAATCTGAGAGGACATATAAGTAATGGAGGATTTTTTAGTCTATGTATTCTTAATTTTGGTGGTTGGTGGGAAGACCATATTCCTATGATCAAGTTTGGTTATAACAATAATTTTTAGTCAAGTATAAGTATGACTCCATACGAAACTCTGTATGGTAGGAAGTGTAGGATTCCTTTGACTTTGATAGAGATGGGTGAGAGACATATGATTGGTTGGCCTTAGTTGATGATGCTATTGAAAAGTTTTGTTTGACTAAAGACAGATTGAAGGTTTTACATGACAGGAAATGCCAGTATTTTAAAGCTAAACATCGGGCTGTAAAATTTCAGGTAGGAGATTATATATATATGAAGATCATACCAATTAAAGGCATTAACATAATTGGCAAGGAAGTGAAGTTGAGTCCAATGTATGCTGAACAATTTAAAGTTTTTGAAAGGACTAACAAAGCTGCCTAAATATTATAGTTTTTATATCATATGTTAGAAATTCATAATATGTTCCACATGTCACTTCTGATAAATGGGTAACTAAATCTGAAAATAGGATATCCATTGAAGACATCGAGGTACGTATGAATCTGAGTTGTTGGAAAGAACCCGAAAAGATTCTAGCCTATGATGTTAGAAAGATAAGGAGTAAACAATTTCCTATACTTAAAGTTTATTAGAAGAATATGGTTGAAAGAGAAGCTACTTGAAAAAAAGTATGAGATGTGACAATTGTATTCTGATTTATTTTTGTGATCTGAGTTTTGAGATGTCGAGGATGCTATTTTTTTGATGAAGAGATAGTTGTTACGCCTACAGGTTCAACATCTAGATTGACTTATTTTGACCCTATTGGAAAAAGTTGCAATAAGAAGATTTGGGGAGATAAAAAAGGATTTTTTTTAGCTATTTTTAGTTATTCTTAGCCATCGCCCAATTCAGAATATTGTTCGGATTGAGGTAAATCACATTACGTCTATCTCAATTTTCAAAAATACAAAGTATTTTTTTAATCTAATTTATTGATCAAATATATATATTTTTGTTAGCAAAAAATGCAGATAACTTTGCACTAGTAAAACTTTCACCCTGTAACTTTTTATATGTTATAAATATTACGATTATATATATTTTAAATTTGTTTTATAAATTTTACAGTAGAGGTTTTGAAATTTGTGATATTTTTATTGAATAAAAAATTATTTGGACTAAAAAATAGTGTTGTAGTACTATTAAAAATATTAAAATTTTGTTTTATACAATACATGATAATTTGGTTATATTTATGAAAATGTGCATTTTTGTCTATTAGGGTTTTCTGTTGCATACTGTTATAAAAAAACTTTATAATTTCAACACATTCCTGAATTACTATTTAACTACTATAATGTGATGATATACGTACATATATGATTAAATTATATCTTCTTGGAGCCATAAGGGGCAAGAATTCTTTGAGATTCTATTAGTGTCAAATAATATTATGGTGCCTATATGGCACATTCTGGTGACTATAATCCAAATTCTAGTGCCTACGGACACGATCTGGTGCTATAAGCAAAAAAGGTAGTTAAAAGGGGCAAGAATCCTTTGAGGTTCTGTCTGGGTTGGGGAAATGTGATATAAATCACTCTATGATATGAATTACAATTTATTTATCTATTACATGGTTATTTAAATAATTGGATAAGTGTTATGCTCATAATATATTTTTTAGTATATTGATTTATTAGACTATGTTTAACTACTTTTAAATATTCAACAAAAGGTTTAATAAAATAATTTAGAAATTTAGATTGGTTTGTATGGTCTATTGAGCTGTCGTAGCTCATTGTGGTTTGCTTGTGATTTTTGGGATCTCAGAAGGGGAAAGTGACTATTGATCAATAATTCATGATCAAATTTGAGGCTATAAGCAGTTCTCTGTTTTGATTTTTATACATTCTTGGCTAGTTTATTATTTAGTTTTATAGCTTTTACAAGTAGCCATGTACTGTAATATAGATACATTTTGATGAAATGAATAAAATCTTGTTGATGAGTTTATTTTCAGTATTAGAATGTTTTAGTATCTTTGTAGTGTGTAGTTTATTTAAAAATGAATATTGGAAGAGAATCTAAAATATTTAAAAACTAGTTCTTAGGATTTTCATGTCACAACTCAACATGACAGGGCTTGTCTTGGTCGGGTTGGGTTGTGACATATAGCATTTGTTAGAGTTAATTCTTTTGAATCATGCTAGTTTAGTCATACTTCCCATGCTAGTGGCATTTATTTTGAGTATCTTTAATACTTCGCCTTACCATATTTGATTGATTCTCTTCTAGAATTTCTCATGTTCTTTTGACTAAATTTTTATATTAACTCATCATACCTTTGGGTTAACACCCTTTGATTTTTGTTGTACCTATATAACCATACTATTCCTTCCCACCTAATTAGCTTGTCTTAGCTTGGACTTCCTCCACATTTAAGGCATTTGGAGCCATTTCAAGTTATTTGAAACCTTTATATATTTCTAGTGCTTACATTGCTTGCAAAAATTTAAATCTTAAGCTTTAGTTGATTGCTTCAAATTTCTTCCATTGTATTATTTTCATTTGTATGTGTGTGGTGAGTGAACAAATAGTTAAGTATTTAGGTAGAGGCGTAAAAATAAGTTTTATGGTCGGGTTTGGGTCTAAATCAAAACCGACCCACACTCAATTGATTCAACTCGAACTTGACCCGATTGCACAAACAAATCAAAAATTTGAACTCATAACTTGACCCGCCTCAAGCCAGGGTCAACCTGACCCGACACATCTAAACTGGGGCGAATCGCGCGTGAGCTTAAGACGGGTTGCATGCGAGGCAAGGGTGTCCAAGGCAGATCACACATGAGCTACTCGATCACGATGCATACAAAAAGTAGGCGGGATACGCATATGGCTCACATGTGGGACACACGTGTAGGACTCTTAAGTGGGACTCACAAGTTGGACTCAAGGGAATGATGTCGCGTGGTGCGATCGTGCAATCAACAAGGTGTGCAAGACCAGGAGCCACGTGACGCGCGATCTGCCACTAGCAGCACGGAAGATGGACATGTGCGAGACCGTGGGTGGGATTAACGAATTCGGACTGGAAAAGTCAAATCCGGGTCAATTTCAAGTTAGCGGTTTGACTTGAACCTAACCCAATTTTTTAAATGGGTTGAAATTTGAAACATGAACCTAACCCATTTGTTAAATGGGTCAACCTGAACCCAAATTTTCAAGGTTGGGTTAAGATCATGTCAATAATTAACACCCCTACATTTATGTAGTTTAAGCCTTTTTAGTTTCAGGACTTGTCTTATGGTAATAATAGATTAACTATCAGTATTAAATTAAGATAAGGATATATTTCATTTATTGAGTAACTTTTATAGGTGTCCATAAGTTTTATTAACCTTAGGAAACCTGGTCTCTTTGGGAGATCACATTACTCACATTGTCTTGATTTGACTTTACTTCAAAGATGTAACTTCTCATGAGTATTTTACATAGGTTTTGATAAGATTTATTAGTTATATTTCATTAGACATCTTTCTTATCTCTTCTAGTGCAATCTCTTATGTAAGAAAAACAATTATTTCATCTCCCTTTTTCCGAAAATCAAGTGTTTCCAATCACAAAGTATGATTATATAATATCATGAACAAGTTAAAAGAAGCACAACCAATTAGATACAAAAGTCAACAAAATGTGATATGATTAAGCTTAAGAGGAATTTTTGAAAGGAACATAACTAAGATCAAGATAGTAAGATTAAGAGAGCATGATCCGATTGTGATTGCCTTTGTCAAAAGAGTGTGATTATATCAACGATGACTTGATCAAAAGTGCATGATCATATTAGGCAATATTTTAATCAAAAGTGCATAACTACAAAAGGAAAACATTACCAAAATGGAATGATCACATTAAGTGTAACTTTGCCAAAGAAAAAAAAATGCAGAATTTGAAGGGATTTTCTCAACCAAAGAAAAATATGTAGGATAAATAGTATAGTCAAAATGGCATAATCATATTAGGAATTAAAATATATATATATATTAGGAATAAAAATGTTCAATGGCGTATAATCTATCTATGAAGATTCTTAAAAAAAAAAATTATTTTTTTATTTAAAAAAAATATCTATGAAGATTCTTATGAGAAAAGTAAACTATAGAATTGAAAATTGTATTTTTTTGAATAAATTCAATATATAAAATAACATACTGTCTTGGATGATATAAATTGAGCTCAATATATATTTACAAATAAAAATAAAAATTTAAAATTACTTATTTATTTTAATTTTTTTTATATAGTGTAAGTGATATGGAATTTAATTTATAATTTTTAATAATTAATTTATAATTAAATAAAAATTTATGTAACAAGCAGGTAAATTTTTTAATAATTATTTTTATAATATAGAGAAATTTACATACATATCACTTTATAACATCCTATTTACATATCTAACACTTAAAACTTTAATATTACATACATACTATTCTATATTATTTTAATATCAAATATATCACTTATATTTCTTTCATACCACTCATATATTTTATTTCTACCACTTATATTTGATATGAAAATAAACTATGGATGGTATGTATGCTATGTTGCACCGATACGAATACGGCGACACAAATACGACACGATACGGATACGGGACACATCAATTCTTAAAAATACAAGATACGAGTATGGCGTGGACACGACATTATAATTTATAAATCATACATAAAAATTAAGAAAGCAAACAAAGCATAATATTTGAAATTACAAAAAAAAAAAAATGACAACAACATCATTTGTAGCATTGTAGCTTATAATATCAAAATATAAGCAAGCATTAAATGTCTAGTACAACAACAAAAGCATAAACATAAATTATCTAGCACTTGAAGTTTCAACTATTCAATAGAGTGAATTATATAATTATCTTCTTCATTGGTTAGTCTTTGAACTTCTATATCATCTTCAATAAATATCATAGCTTCTAATTCAGGCTCATCAAGCGAAAGATTAGTAAATTTTAATATTTTCATATCATCAAGAGACTCAAATCCATCTTGAAAATGAGAGAATCTTGCTCGCAACCGCGGAAGTAAATACGACACGTCTTTTTTTTTTCAGATTTCTTTTTGTTTTTCAACGGACACGCGTATCGGATACGCGTGTCCTTTTGAAATTAAATAG
Organism: Dendrobium huoshanense; assembly: GCA_016618105.1. NCBI lineage: Eukaryota > Viridiplantae > Streptophyta > Magnoliopsida > Asparagales > Orchidaceae > Dendrobium > Dendrobium huoshanense. The sequence continues at coordinate 27,034,236 of CM028344.1, forward strand.
TATTTTAATTGGAAACGGCTTTGGCATATCCGACATGTATCGGTGGAGTATTGGAGGCGTATCCGTGTATCGGTGTATCGGATACAACACGCCTTCATAAATAGGTGTATCGGTGCAACATAGTATGCATGTAATATTAAAATTTTAGATGTTAAATATATAAATAAAATAGTATAAAATGATATATATATATATATATATATATATATATATATATGGCGGAACGAGCTCCAATTTTGAGGTGGGGGCAATTTTAATATTAAAATAATTAAATAAAAAACAAAAAAATTTAAATAATTAAATATTAAAAATATTATATATAATTTTATGAAAGGTTGTTTTAAATTTTTTTAGCTTTATGTTTGATCTAAAAATTTTTTTTTAGCTTCCAAAATACAAACTAAATATCTATCAAAATCATGACCATATTTTCAGCCACAAAAAAATTAAAAAAAAAATATAGCAAGAACATGAAACAAATATATATAATTGATATTCTTAATCAAATCCTAGAGATTTTTTGTGCACTAATTAACTCACTTTCAAAAGGTATTTCTAAACTAAAGTTATTGCATAGAAAAATGAGCTTTCATAACTACCTATTATTATAGCAATTAAAAAATAGAGAATATAGATACTTTGGGAGAAGATAAAGCAAAAAATGTAATGTCTGGTTGAGATGAATCAAGCAATGACAAGTAGGGGCAAAAAAGCTTTTTAGGAGAGCAAAAATGATTTTTTAGGAGGGGCAAAATTAATATTTTACTCTCCTTTAAGTTAAAAAATTTATTTTTTGAGGGGGGGGGGGGGGGCAATTTTTTTTTGGGACATTTAGGGCATTTAAGGCAAACTCACACACACAACGCATATACGTAGACTCGAACCCTAAACCTCTTAGTTGGAAGCCTAAGCTCTCAACCAATAGGTCAAGGAGAGTTGTGTGGGCAATTGCCCCCCCCCCCTTAAGTTGCATAGGATTTCGCCTTATATATATATATATATATATATATATATATATATATATATATATATATATATATATATATATATATATATATATATATATATATATATATTATATATATATATATATATATATATATATGTAAATTTCTCTATAATATACTGAGTGGATGTCTCTCTCTTCTGGAATAAAATATAAACCTCCCCAACACCGTATGGACAAACACTCGAAGGAGAAATTATTGCGTGTGGAATCCGATCACAAAGATGTGTTCGGTTGCTTACGTGGAAAGGGTTAAACAGTCAATTGCCTTGCGTAAACCTCGTAAACCCGACCCGTCTTCCAGCCCGACCCGGGAGATTTAGGTTGGCGCTTCTTTTTTGAGAATTTAAGTCGCGCGCGAATCATCGCAATATATATAGCTTAGAGCCAAAATTTTCGCAGAGAAGCCAAAAATTTCGCAGAGAAAATGCCGATGAATCTGGAGGAGGATGTTGGTTTTTATGAGCAGACAATTTTTTCGCAGGTCTCGGAGGAAGCCGATAACCTTGAGACTGCCGACGTCCCGGAAACAAGCGCACATGAAGCAGAACACGTAAAACCAGTGGGTTTGGACGAAAAGTTCAGCATCTCGGTAAAGTTCGCCTCCTTCAAGTTTTCTTTGTGCATTTATTGTGTTTAGCAAAGATGCGGTTTTTTATCAACAATGTGCATAATGTAAAATTGCAATTGATTTAAAAAGAATACTCGATGTTGTCTTCTTCTAAAGCATTATTGATCTAGGCTACAATAAGGATTTTGTAGTTCGATTTTCTTATTTCAAAGGTTTGTTGCGTATATATTTGCGTATATATTGCGTATATATTTGCGTATATATTGCGTATATATTGCGTATACCTTGCGTATGTGTTGCTTAATTTCTGCGTATCATTTGCGTATATGTTGCGTATTGGTTGCGTATTTTATCATTCACTTATTGCGTATTTCTCAGGATGTTTATGTTAACGAGAAAGAAGCATACGAGGCTTATCGTTCTTATGGATATAATCTTGGTTTTAGTGTTCGTAAGGATCATCACAGTTACTGGCCAAATTCCAGAAATTTAAAATCCAAGGACTTTGTTTGTTCAAAAGCTGGTTTCAAGAAGTTGCCTGATCTTAATATCCAAAGGAAATATCGTAGATCAGATACTCGAACTGGTTGTCCAGCTATGGTTAGGTTTACAGTGGATGAAGCTGGATATTGGAAGGTGAAAAAATTTATTGAAAATCACAATCATGATTTGCCTAGGCCAGAAGACCGGCATCTTCTTAGATCATGCAGGAATATGTGTGATGAAAAAACTTCTGTTCTTAAAGCAATGACAGATGCTGGGATAAGAACGATTGATGCATTTTCCTTCCTTGCTGATGAAGTTGGAGGTGTTGAAAATGTTGGATTCACAAGGAGGGATGCGTACAACTTTATTCAAAAAATAAAAAGAGCTAAGATTGAACTTGGGGACATTAATACTTTGATTGATTTATTTAAAGAACGACAACTTAATGATAACATGTTCTCTTGGGATGTCCAGAAGGATGAATTTGATAGATTGTTAAATTTTTTTTGGGTTGATGCGATTGGTAAGATAGATTATGACTGCTTTGGTGATGTGGTAATTTTTGATACAAGTTATAGGCTTAATAAGTATAATTTGGTATGTGCACCATTTGTTGGGGTTAACAATCATTGGCAAAACATTTTGCTTGGGGTGGCCTTCTTGTCCGAAGAGATAATTGAATCATTTACGTGGGTGTTTACAACTTTTGTTCGAATGATGGGTGATAAACAGCCAATAACAATTTATACAGATCAAGACCAGGCAATGGCTAGGGCCATAGAAGTTGCACTACCTCACAGTCGTCATAGACTGTGCCAATGGCATATCCGAAAAAAGGCTCCATCAAAAGTATCGTGCTACAATACCAACAACAAAGTCAAAGGCCTCTTCAATAAGTGTTTGAGCAGATGTGACTCTGAGGAGGAGTTTGAGAATGCATGGGCTGAATTGATCATACAAGGGAACCTCCAAGATCATGTTTGGTTGCAGGATCTTTATAGGATAAGGAATAAGTGGTCAACTGCCTTCAATAAGGATTATTTTAGCATGGACATTCAATCCACACAACGTAGCGAGTCTACTAATAATGTGTGTCATGGCATTTCTAAGCCCATAAGTTCTTTAACTGATTGCTTTTTGGGTTTAGAGAAGTTGATGAGGAATTGGCGCCGGAATGAACAGGATGAGGATTATAGATGCAGCCACTCCGAAATAGAACCTGTAATAAAAAACTGCTCAATATTAAAGCAAGCTGCTCAATTTTATTCAAAGAAACTATATTCATTTTTTGAATAAGAATTTCTACAAGGTGTAGGTGTAATGAGTGTAGAGCTTGAGTCTAGTGATTCTTCTAAATTTTTTGTCTATTACACAGAGACCAAGGATCACTCTAAACCATGGGTTGTTGATTTTGATGCACAAAATGGTAACATTCAATGCTCCTGCAGAAAGTTTGAAACGATGGGTTTATTGTGTTCTCACTGCATAATAGTTTTGAGGCAAATGGCTATTGGGAAAATACCCGAGAAGTACCTACTGTTGCGATGGTCAGCACGAGCTCGACAAGATATATATGATGGTCTAAATTTGAAAGAAAATTCTCAGAATAGCTCTGAAGCTAGTAGTGGATTCATATTCAGAAATTATATAAGCAGGTTTGCATATGAAATGAGCATACGAGCGCAGCTGAATGAGGGTGGTGAAGAATTCCTAATGGCTGCGATGAAGGATACATCTGTAAAACTCGATTTGGTTGTTTTTGGGAAGAGAAAGACATACAAGACTACACAGGGTGGCAGTGTACAACTGAAAGACCCTCTAAAGCGTAGGACTAAAGGCATATCCAATGCTAGGCTGAAAAGCCACTGGGAAAAAAAGACAAAGAGTATGATATTTTATTTTCTGAATAATTTTATTTATTGCCTATTTTGACATATTGTTATTAATTTTTTTAACAGGAAAACCACCAATGAAGAAATACACAACGAAATTTGAGACTCCTTCAAGCATGCCCGAATGCTTAAGTGAGGATTTCATAAATTCTGTACATTCCAAGCAACCATCAGATCAGCAGTGTAATTTCACAAGCATACCCGAATGCTTCACTGAGGACTTCATAAATGCTGTATATTCCAGTCAGGCATCTCCAGCTAAGCAGTACAATTTCTCAAGAATGCCCGAGTGCTTTACGGAGGATTTCATATCACAAGCATGCCCGTCTAGTCAAGCATCAGTACAGCAGTTCACCAGCATGCCTGAGAGCATGACAGACGATTTCATAGCCGGGGAACAGTCCAGTCAACCATCAGTAAAGCGAGCAAAGCATGCTAATTTCACAAGCATACCCAAATGCTTCACTGAGGAACACATAACAGGTGTACGTTCCAAAAAGCCATCAGCAAAATACCTGAAGTTGATGATGGATATCATTAAAACAGAGAAATCTATGTTATAAGAATATTTGTATGATGGATATTTATTTGTAAGAATATTTGTTGATGGATATTTATTTGTAAGAATATTTGTTGATGGATTTTTATTTGTAAGAAGATTTGTTTTAGCTGTCAAATTTAATTTGCGTATGTCCCGCGTATACCGCGCGTATGTCCCGCGTATACAGCGCGTATGTCCCGCGTATAAAGCTTGTGAACATCGATTATGAATTTATGATCTCCTCTAATGCATTTCATAATGTTTTGATGTATCATTGGGAAATTCATTCAAATCATTTTCAAACGATGCTTGAATGAGTATTTGGATGTTTCATACCTAAAGGATGCATCGAATCATTTAAATCCTAATTAATTTGAATTTTTAATCAAAAAACCAAGAATTGTCCTATGCGTATGGAAGGCGTATGGCGTGCGTCCGGAACGCGTACGAAAGGCGTATACCATGCGTATTCATAAACCTTAATGAAAACATTCTTAATCGATTTGAATTAAGGATCAGGGGTTGAAAAACCTATATTAGACGAGCCTTGCTGGTTTTATTGATAGGGAGTTGCATTCGAATTAATTTGACTCCACTCCACATACTCTAATGAATGCTCCACCATAGGAGCATAACACCCACACTCTAGAACCATCACTTGTGTAGCACAAGGGTGTACACAACCATCAAGTCTCATTGGGAAATTCATTCAAATCATTTTCAAACGATGCTTGAATGAGTATTTGGATGTTTCATACCTAAAGGATGCATCGAATCATTTAAATCCTAATTAATTTGAATTTTTAATCAAAAAACCAAGAATTGTCGTATGCGTATGAAAGGCGTATGGCGTGCGTCCGGAACGCGTACGAAAGGCGTATACCGTGCGTATTCATAAACCTTAATGAAAACATTCTTAATCGATTTGAATTAAGGATCAGGGGTTGAAAAACCTATATTAGACGAGCCTTGCTGGTTTTATTGATAGGGAGTTGCATTCGAATTAATTTGACTCCACTCCACATACTCTAATGAATGCTCCACCATAGGAGCATAACACCCACACTCTAGAACCATCACTTGTGTAGCACAAGGGTGTACACAACCATCAAGTCTCATTGGGAAATTCATTCAAATCATTTTCAAACGATGCTTGAATGAGTATTTGGATGTTTCATACCTAAAGGATGCATCGAATCATTTAAATCCTAATTAATTTGAATTTTTAATCAAAAAACCAAGAACTGTCGTATGCGTATGGAAGGCGTATGGCGTGCGTCCGGAACGCGTACAAAAGGCGTATACCGTGCGTATTCATAAACCTTAATGAAAACATTCTTAATCGATTTGAATTAAGGATCAGGGGTTGAAAAACTTATATTAGACGAGCCTTGCTGGTTTTATTGATAGGGAGTTGCATTCGAATTAATTTGACTCCACTCCACATACTCTAATGAATGCTCCACCATAGGAGCATAACACCCACACTCTAGAACCATCACTTGTGTAGCACAAGGGTGTACACAACCATCAAGTCTCATTGGGAAATTCATTCAAATCATTTTCAAACGATGCTTGAATGAGTATTTGGATGTTTCATACCTAAAGGATGCATCGAATCATTTAAATCCTAATTAATTTGAATTTTTAATCAAAAAACCAAGAATTGTCGTATGCGTATGGAAGGCGTATGGCGTGCGTCCGGAACGCGTACGAAAGGCGTATACCGTGCGTATTCATAAACCTTAATGAAAACATTCTTAATCGATTTGAATTAAGGATCAGGGGTTGAAAAACCTATATTAGACGAGCCTTGCTGGTTTTATTGATAGGGAGTTGCATTCGAATTAATTTGACTCCACTCCACATACTCTAATGAATGCTCCATCATAGGAGCATAACACCCACACTCTAGAACCATCACTTGTGTAGCACAAGGGTGTACACAACCATCAAGTCTCATTGGGAAATTCATTCAAATCATTTTCAAACGATGCTTGAATGAGTATTTGGATGTTTCATACCTAAAGGATGCATCGAATCATTTAAATCCTAATTAATTTGAATTTTTAATCAAAAAACCAAGAACTGTCGTATGCGTATGGAAGGCGTATGGCGTGCGTCCGGAACGCGTACGAAAGGCGTATACTGTGCGTATTCATAAACCTTAATGCTGCGTCCGAAACGCATATGGTTCGCGTATAGAGTGCGTATTTTACATTCCATAGTATAAATTTCTTAATCGATTTAAATGAATGATCAATGGTGAGAAACATTATATTCAACACATAGAATCTTTCTTAATTACAAGGAAAATATACCAGTTATGTACATAAATTTAATTATATAAAAGTTCATTTCAATGCAGCACACAACAATCCGTAAGCAAATTCTGCTCTATATTTGGGCATATTTTCTTGCCAATCCGTTCTCTGCATCCAGCCGGAGTTGTTTTGTCGAACAATATTGTCCATGTATTTGCAGACGAACATACCACAATCTGTATTGTTGGTCTGAAATGGCGCCTTCTTCATTGTCTTGAAGCTCCATTTAGTGATATTTTGACGGAAGGCTTTTTTGCAATCCTTATTTAAACTTGCAATCTGAACAATATATGGAATATAATTAAGTCAATTAAAAAACATAATCACGAAATTTGTAAACAATTCAAGGTTAGAATCAAACTCACTATCTTCACAGCAACAGCTCTATGCATAGGGTTGGGTATGGAGTCGTAAAATTCCCACCTTTTCTGCTTTATGTAACCAACAAGAAGGGTCCAGTGCTCTCCGTGAATAATTGGATTAATTATAAGACTGCTTGACTGAACAGATTTGTAGTCTATGTGCTCGAGGAACAACACTGATTTTACATCCTTTACCTTGTAATGCTGCAAACAATTAAATATAAGAATTAAATAGTTCAAATAAAAAATCATATATAAAATAAACTAGTATACTAACCCAATACATCGGTGAGATGTATAGATATTTTTGATACTGATCTGGAGAAATTTTAGTCTTCTCATTTAGTAAAATGGCAAAAGCATCAATATGGTCATTGTCCAGGTAACTGTCTGATAATATTTCGTCGACCATGCGTCTTGAAATCATGACATTCCCAGATTCAAATACACGCATGCTACTGAAATATTTAAACAAAAAATACGCATAAGGTACGCGCATGATACGCATAAACAATACGCATAAGGTACGCGCATTATACACACACGGTACGCGCATAATACGCACAACGGACGCAAACCAAACGCAAGTAATACGCATACCATACGCGCATTATACTAAAAAAATTTACCTGTCAAGATATTTCTTTATGTTGTCCCGAAGAAAAACTTCCTGCGCTGGACTCAACATTTCCACGCCTTTGTAATTAACTGTGGCACTTGCAGGGTAACCCTTTATTACAATATCATCAACATTGATTATTTCTGTAGTTTGAGGAACTTTATGGGGAACTTTTTGGAATGGAACAATTTCTTTCGAAGGTTGTTGTTGTGGGGGTGCTTTTTTGGACTGTTCTTCTTTGGCAGCTGGTTCTTTGGACTGTTCTTCTTGGGGGGGAGGTTTTTTGGACTGTTCTTCTTGGGTGGGAGGTTCTTTGGACTGTTCTTCTTGGGTGGGAGGTTCTTTGGACTGTTCTTCTTGGGTGGGAGCTTCTTTGACATGTTCTTTTTCGGGGGGATCTTCTTTGGCAGCTTCTTTGGACTGTTCTTGTTGGGGGGGAGCTTCTTTGGTAATTATTTCTTGGGCAGCCTGGGTCATCTCAGGGATGTGGTGTACCCTTTTCTGCTTCTTCTTCTTTTTTTGGCTTGATTTTATCTCTAATTTATTCTTTTTGCTAACCCTTTCAGCAGCCTGGGTCATCTCAACATCATTCCTTTTCTCTGGGGCGTCGGTCTTGGTGTGTTCAGATGATATCTGAATATTGTTGGGGGATGGAATTGTATGGGGAATGAATGATGAGGAGGAGTGAGCAGCTTGCTGATCAGGCTTAATAATTCCTTGGACAATGCAATTTTGGAGCTTCTCATCAATAAGATCAACTCTCTTCACAATTTGTTCAAAATTCTTCATCATTCTACCTTCAAATTCCTGGAAGAGGTTGACCATGGACTCCTGCACAATCCCTATTATTTTCTTTTCAAGTTCTTCTAAGGGTTGGGGTTGGGGTTGGGGTTGGGGTTTCAAGGCGGATTTGGGCTGCAGAGGAGATTGTGGGGGGAGATGATGTTCAGGTGTGTTAGTTTGAATGGGTGAAAGAGGAGTTGATGGATATTTCTTTACACCCAAGAGATCACATTCTTCAGGGGTTACTCCTTGGATATCAACAAAAATCTGTGAAAAATTATTCTCAAATAAATACGCAATCTAAACGCAATAAAATACGCAATATATACGTATTGTATATGCATACCGTACGTAACATATACGCGTAGTATACGCATACCGTACGCAACACATACGCGTAGTATACGCATACCGTACGTAATACGTAAGAAATATGTAAAACTTCTTACAATACATACCTGTCTTCTCTTTAAATTAACAAATAATTTGTCAGTCTTCTCAGTGTTATATACAATATCATCAGACCATCGAAGGAAACGGGGCCTTCTGTCAGGATACTTTGGGAGATGAATGGAAGTGTGCTCCAAAAACCAAACCTGCATAAAATTTAGATATTCTTAGTTAGTTTTAGCAAAACAATCAGTCAATTAAAATGTTTAATAAGAATTCTTTTAGCACTCACAATAAGCAGTGGCACAAATCCATTGACATAACCCGCTGGCCTGTTTTTTGAGATCTTCATAGCTACATTATTAAAATCTGTAACTAGGCATTCCCAAATTGCCCATGCCCAGTTAATTGATGAAAAATCATCAACATTATTTGCTATTGTCTTAAGCATCTTAGGAACTTTAAAGTTGCTTTGTTGGAAAAATAAATTAGAACACAAATACATAATAAATGTTTTCAACATTGTATCTGGGGAGCTTTCCCTAGTCAACTCAAACATTTCAGTCTTAATATCCTTTGAGCTGATTGTTGAAGTCGGCAAGGTCATCCAAGTAATCTCCTCCCCTCTATTTGGTAGTCCAGTGAGGAGGGCCACTTCATCAGCTGTGAAAGGGACAACATGACCCTCTATAATGAAGCTTTGCTTTTCAATGTTCCACATTGTCAGCAGCTGGTAGATAAGTGGGGCGTTTTGCTCAAATCCAGGAAATTGAAGAAATTGATAAATATTAAGTTCCTTTAATTTTTCTTCAATTTCAACAGGAATTATATCTGAAAATGTATCACACATTGTTCTGAAAGTTGAAACATAGCATCTATATGATATAGGACGGACGTAAATCTGCGTAGAATAAGAAACTATAATTAATTTAGAGAAGCATATTATAAGTACGCATATAAAACGCAACAAAACATACGCATACCATACGCGTTGTGTACGCATACCATACGCGTTGTGTACGCATACCATACGCGTTGTGTACGCATACCATACGCGTTGTGTACGCATACCATACGCGATGTACGCAAAGGATGAGTAAAATATCACCAGAAATCTATGGTTTAGGGTACATTAGTCATTTTTGTTTATTGGAAGTTTAGTTTTATGATTTAAAGATCAAAAGTACATATTATAAAAAGTTAGGTTTTGTCTTCAACATATACGCAGAAAATAAATGAAGTTTACGCAGATTATACACATTGGGTACAAAGAAAATACGCAGAAAGAACGAGAATGGTGAGATAAATTTAAACTTTTATAGTTACTAGGAATGATTTAAATTTAGTTTTTGGTTTCTTCAGCAAATACGCGTTGAATACCAAAGATATCCGTACATTTTATGTCAATGTAAGAATTTTCGCACCTTTCTCTTTGCAGGTGAATCCTTTTCCACGTCCATGATGAGAAGAAGAGATTGCTGGAAGAATTTAGCGAGAGATTTTTGCTGGAAGCTCGGGAGTAATGGAGCAAATAGCCGAAATGTGGAATTTGGAAAATGTTAAATTTTTCCGCCTTTTTCATTGTATATACTGGGCGGGCCTACAAACTAGTCGGGCCTTAACTTTCCACGTAAGCACGCCACGCGTTTTATTTTTATTGGCTACTGTTACAGACCGAACACATCGTTGTGATCGGAGTCCACACAGAATAATTTCTACACTCGAAGGGTCCGCATTCCACTCTCTGTGACCGTGACCGCGCGTTCAGCTACTACAGCGTCCTGTTTTTCGTCCTTATGTGCTCCCTGCCCTGCAATCGGACCCCATCGTGCTCGAGTTCCCAGGAGACCAGTCGCACCAGCGGAGAAAAAAGATGGGAGAAGAAGTTTAGAAGAAGTAGAACGGGAAGAGCAGATAGCTTTGGTTTTCAGAGGGGAAGGAGAGAAAGAAAGGTGCCATTTTGGCGGATTCTTTTCCAAAAACCGGGCAAGCTCGCTTCCTTGCCTTGAATGATGGCTAATGGAATAGGACTCTTTCCACTGATTCCTCTGTTCGCCATTTCTTTCTTTGTCGGTAAGCTTTCTACTATCCTCCTTCCAAAGTTTAAAGTAGCTTTGATGCTCTCCTATTGGAATGCCTTTCGTAGTTCTTGGACGCCTTTAAAAACCAGGATTTCTTGGTTTTTCTCTCGGGCATTTGGGTTTGTTTCAAGCTTGTTTTATTGATATAAGTTTTGTTTTCTAATTACTTCACTGGTTTCCTCGCAGAGCTTTGCAGTGGGGGAAAGGTTGGTGTTTGCTACGGTAGAAATGCTGATGATCTTCCAACACCAGACAAAGTTGCTCAGCTTATCCAGCTTCATTCAATCAAATATGTTAGAATCTATGACGCCAATATTCAGGTTCTCAAGGCCTTTGCTAACACTGGAGTTGAACTTATGATAGGAATACCTAACTCAGATTTGCTGGCCATCTCCCAGTACCAATCCAATGCTGATACCTGGCTTAAAACCAATATCCTCCCCTACTACCCCGCCACAATAATTACCTACATAACTGTGGGAGCCGAGATCACTGAAAGCCCTGTCAATGTCTCATCCCTCGTTGTTCCTGCCATGACTAATGTCAACACTGCTCTAAAGAAGGTTGGATTGCACAAAAGAATCAAGGTGTCAAGCACTCATTCGCTTGGTGTGCTATTTCGGTCTTTTCCGCCGTCTGCTGGGGCTTTCGATAGCAAGTTTGCTTTTTTCTGAAGCCTATGTTGGAATTTCTGGTGGAGAATCAGTCCCCTTTCATGATTGATCTTTATCCTTATTATGCTTATAGAGATTCCTCGGAAAATGTTTCTCTTGACTATGCTTTATTCAATCCGACGTCAGATGTCATTGATCCTAACACTGGTTTGGTCTACACCAACATGTTTGATGCACAAATGGATGCTATATACTTTGCACTAATGGCGTTGAATTTTAGGACTTTGAAGGTTATGGTTACGGAATCCGGGTGGCCTAACAAGGGCTCAGCAAAGGAAGCTGCAGCAACTTCTGATAATGCTCAGTCATACGATACCAATTTGATTCGTCATGTTATTAATGATACTGGGACTCCTGCCAAGCCAGGAGAAGAGATTGATGTTTATATATTCTCATTATTCAATGAGAATAAGAAGCCGGGTTTGGAATCGGAGAGAAATTGGGGTTTGTTTTATCCTGATAAGACTAGTATATTCAGCCTTGATTGGACCGGTAAGGGTAGTGTTGATGTTGTAACTGGAGCGAACATTACTGGCTCAAATGGTACATGGTGTGTTGCTTCTAGCAACGCTTCAGAACAGGACCTGAAGAATGCATTGGACTGGGCCTGTGGTCCTGGAAATGTTGATTGTTCAGCTATTCAGCCAAGCCAGCCTTGTTTTCAGCCCGATTCTTTGACCTCTCATGCTTCTTATGCTTTTAACAGCTATTATCAGCAGAATGGAGCCACTGACATTGCTTGTAGTTTTGGTGGTGCAGGGATTAAAACTACTAAAGACCCAAGTGAGTGCTTTAGATTCTCCATGCTATTCTCACCAAGTTATCAGTTTGCTTTAAACTTTTAAATTTGGTCTCCTGAATCTAGTCTTATTGATTGAAGTACTAAGATGTGTCTCCATAGGCTGTGAGTTTGAGGGCTGACATTCTTGAGTTTCAGCTTTGGACCGTCCAGAGAAGTAAAAAAAAAAAATTCAAAGTGTCATCATCCTTGTACCTTTTGTTCATCTAATTCTTTATCTTCTATCAATAGTATATATTTTCTATGATATTTCTTTTTTAAAATCTTACCAATTTTGTTGACAGTCAAAGCACATACATTGTCACGTAATATAAATACAACACAATATGGGTAAGGTTACGGGACATAGCCATAAATTGCAGGACATGACATATCATGGATATGATATTTTTTTATAAATTATTAATTTTAAATGTATAATTGAAAAAATTCATGTGTTTTTTTAATCTCAAAAATTTATATAACGAAATATAATATCATATTTATAACCTTAAGTTTAATGAACTCTAAAACATAATATGGTTTAATTATAATTATTTTTAATATTTTTTATCAAGTGTATTTAACTGTTAACAATACCTTTATCATAAGAAATATTTTTTGTATCTTTTAACAATATATTAAGCACTCAAATTGCCAATAGAAAAATATAGTATATAATTTTTAAATATAAAAAATAAGGATATTGAGCCACCACTTGTTGACCCAACACATATATAGCATCACATTCATTATCGCTACTGACACTAATACTCTCTTTAATAGAATATTCATCATTACCAACAACAACATTAAGCCTTCATCCTACTGCGTGGGGTTGACTACATGAATTGCTTTTCTCCAATGTCCTTCTAAGAGTCAAATTATCATTTAAATCTAATAAAGAAAGTTCATTTTTAGTACTTTTTAACAAAGTCTTTTTAGGTCTACCTTTACCTTTCTTAACATAAACCAAATCTAATACATCTACTCTACTAAACGGGTCATCGGAAGACCTCCTTTTTATGTGATTAAACCATCTAAGGCGACTCTCTAATCTTATCTTCCACTAGAGCTACTCCAACCTTTCCATGTATATGCACGTTTCATATCCTATCTTGAAGTGTGAAGTCACTCATCCACCTGAGCATCCTCATCTTTGCAACACTTAACTTAATATTATACTTCTCTTTTAATGGCCAACATTTTTTACCATTAAATATTACAAGTCTCACCACCATCTTATAGAATATTCATTATTATTGATACAAAACTAATTTGCTAGGTTGGCTTATAAAAAAAATAATACATCATCACATGTTTAGTATGTACAAGGGTATCTCTTAATCATTTATGGTTGTGTCCTAGTTGTGTCCGACCATAATTTTATGAAAAAAATAGATGCAATTTTTTAGCATTTCAGATCGTTTCTGTCAGTTTTTGAGTCATGTCCATGTCCATTATGGAATCAATAGTCCTTTTAAAGCATTCCGTGTTTCATAAATATTAACTAGTGTAGTATTGTATGATATCTTCTTAGACTGGATAACATTGTTCCAGTTGACTTTACCATTATAAATACATAAGCAGCTCACATCTATCTTTTATTCATTTATTGTGCATATGAAACCATTAGTAATTTGAGAGGGAAGATAAAGAAGATTGAAAATGATCTCCTCGACTACGTTACTGTAATGTTCTTAATACCTACCAGAAATGGAGGTCGTAATCACTTGCTTTGTTTGATTCAATTATGCTGGATAGTAAATGCAAAATTTCTTTTGTACTCATTATTACTATAAAACAATCGTATTTAGCAAACAATAGGTTAGAGCGTTGTGTTAAATTGGACTATTGGACCGGTCCAGTCGGTCCATGCGGGACCGGCCCAGGTGTGAATGAGGCGGAACGTCTCTGCCTCTTACTCTAGTTGCACGAACCGCGGGAGCTAATGGAGCATCTTTGGAAGGTTTTTTGTGGAAGTTTAGGAGGTAAATTGAATGTAGGGACTGTTTAGATTTCCTTTTGAATTGTATGCATTAAATAGTTTGTTTTCCTAGGGTTAGGGTATCTTGAATTTGGTTGAAATTTGAGATCTCTTAGATTTAGGTTTTCTTTTGGGCTCTAGCGGTGTCTAGAGATTTGGGAGAGATCGGTCCTCCTCTTGAATAGAGGATCAATTGTATCTTGGTATTTTCTATTTCTATTTCATCAAATAATACAAATTTTCTACTGTTTTCTCGATTTGTGTGGATTCTTGTGGAGGATTTTCGCTGTTTTCTAAAGATTGATAAGAATCACTTGAGATCTTTAAGTGTTTCCTATCAAATTGGTATCATAGCAAGTTTTGGGACCGTTGGGGGGCTGATTTTGGCAAATTTCAACGGCTGATTCTTGGTCGGGGAAGGAGAAAGTTGCTGTTTTTGTGATCCAAATCCAGATTTTTTGAATCTACAAAGATCCAGACAGGGATGGCAGCCAAGAAAGTAGATGTGCTAGAAGAAAGACTTGAAGGAGGAGATGAACCAAATCAAGACAACGGTGGAGGACAGCATTTCTTCCATGGAAGGACGAGTAGCCTTTCTCCGGGACATGATGAAAAAAATGCTAGAAATCCATAATCAAATCGTGGCTTCTGTGGCAAAAGGGTTGAGAGGGAAAATTCTAAAATTCGTAGGGAGGAAGATAAGGTCGAGATTGTGGAGGGAGAAAGAAGAAAACCCTATATGGAGCCTTTCCAGAGGGAGGATAGAGGAGGTAGGTATGGGGAAAGATATGGATATGGTGGAGCGGAGCAAAGGGATGCTGATTGGAAACGCCGGCAGGGACATTATGGCCGCTGAGGTGCTGAATTTGAAGTAATGAGAGGGGAATTCGAAGGTGGTTTGGGTTATGACAGGGCAAGGGAAGACCAGGAGATCTGGGGAGGGCCAAATAGTTGGGAGAGGGGAAGCTATGGAGGTATAAGGGGAAATGGGGGTGATCAGAAGGTGAGGAAGCTGAAGATGCCCATATTCGAAGGGGAGGATGCGTATGGATGGATTTATAAAGTGGAGAGGTACTTCACCGTTAATGGTTAACAGAGGAGGAGAAGCTGATAGCAACAGGCTTATATGTGGAGGGGAAGGCACTGTCATAGTACCATTGGAGAGATTAGAGGAGACCCATCAGGAGTTGGGGGGAATTCAAGAACTGCATAATGAATGTTTCCAAATCGAGCAGGGAGGAGATTTCTATGAGTAGTTCTTTGCTATGGTGTAGGAAGGATCTGTAGCAGACTACCGTGAACGGTTTGAGCACCTAGCCAGTAGGGTGGAGCGATTATCAGATATGGTATTGTAGATGAAGTTTATGAAGGGGTAAAGGTAGATTAGAGCGACAATGAAAATTCTAATGCCTCATGACTTGGGGTTGGCCATGATGTTAATATAGCTGGTGGAAATCAGAAGAATCTAGAGAAGAGAGCTAGGAGCAGCCGCTCAGAAGGCTCTTATAGAATGACAACCACTTTTTTAGCACACAAGGGGCTTGCATCAGGCAACATGAATGAGACCACTTGGGAGAAGCCAGTAGGAGGGAGTGGGGAAGTTTCAAGAGGCTGATAAAGAAGGAGATGCAGGAGAAGAGGGCAAAAGGGTTATGTTTTCTGTGTGATGAGAAGTATACTCCAGGGCAAAGGTATAGGGATCAAACTCTTCAGGTTCTTTCCGTCTGTGATTACGAGGAAACTAAGGAGGGAGATGAGAGAGATGGATGACAAGTTGTATCTGGATATGGCAGAGGTCTTTCTGAATTCAGTAGTAGGATTCATTTCGAATCATACGATGAAGGTGAAGGGGGTAATAGCAGGCATGGAGGTGGTTGTATTGATTGACAGTGGGGCTACCTATAATTTTATTTTCACTCAAGTCGTCAACCAATTGGGAGTGAAATTGGTGGACACTGGTTATTATGGGGTGATGATGGGTACAAGGTGGAGAGAGGTTAGGGGATCTACAGAGGAGTGGTGTTGACGATCCAGGAGATTCAAGGGAGGATTTTCTCCCACTAGAGTTAGGAAGTACTGGTGTCATCCTAGGGATGAAGTGGTTTCAAACCTTGGGGGAAATCAAAAATAATTGGGGAGCACCCATGATGGAATTAATGGTGGATGGAAGAAAAGTGGTTATAAAGAGAGATTCAGGACTATCCAAAGCCATGATATCACTTAAGACCATGGTTAGGAGCATACAAGAGGTGGGGGAAGATTATCTGGTGGGACTACACAAGCTGGATGTGATCAGGATAGAGAAGGAAGGGGATATTTCTCTTTTAGTGCAGCCCTTGATTCAACAATTTGGTAAGATTTTTCAACCACCTCAAGGATGGCCACCTCTACGGGAACATAAGCATATATCCACCTTGTCTCTACCTTGAAGACAAGGTGGATCTTTAGGAGTGGAATATTGTTAGACCGGTCCAGCCAGTAAACGCGGGATCGGCCTAGGAGCGAATGAGGCGGAATGTCTCCACCTCCTGCTCTAGTCGCACGAACCGCAGGAGCTAATGGATCATCTTTGTAAGGATCATCTTTGTAAGGTTTTTTTAGAATGTTTAGGAGGGAAATTGAATGTAGGGACTATTTAGATATTTCCTTTTGAATTGTATGCATTAAATAGTGTGTTTTCCTAGGGTTAGGCACTTGAATTTGGTTGAAATTTGAGATCTTTTAGATTTAGGTTTTCTTTTGGGCTCTAGCAGTATCTAGAGATTTGGGAGAGATCGATCTTCTTCTCGAATAGAGAATCAATTGTATCTTGGTATTTTTCATTTCTATTTCATTAAATAATACAAATTTTCTACTGTTTTCTCGGTTTGTGTGGATTATTGTGGAGGATTTTAGCTATTTTCTAAAGATTTATAGAAATTACTTGAGATCTTTGTTAACCTCTATGTAATAACCAAAAATTACATGCCTCGTACGCATCGAGAAGCAGACTCCCAAAATTCTGCAGGAATCCCGCCAAGGTACTGCAGAACGACGCCGCTCGAGTCGCTTCTCCGCAAATCCGGCGTAAATCCTGCGACGTTGCCTCGATCTCACTCCAACTCCCGTCGTTAAATACCGGACCTGCGGAAGCCTTCGTGACTCATTCGCAAGCTCTCCCCCACTCGATTGCAAGCCTCTTCCCTACTCCTTCCTCTCCCGACCTTGAGCCGACGTCGAAGCCCCGTTCTCCTCCCGACCTCGTCCTCCTGTCCGACTCCAACAACCCGCAACTCCTTCGGGTTCGTCCGATCCAGAGAAGTCGAGAGAGAGAGAGAGAGAGAGAGAGAGAGAGAGAGAGAGAGAGAGAGGGAGGCACCGAACCCTACCTCTTTACTTGCCGCCGACTTCGCCTCCTCCTCTGACGTTCTCTCCCTGTCGGATTGGAAGTTGCGGCATTTTGATCGAAGCAACCACAGGAGCTCCTTTTGTGAAGTTCTGTTTCTGCTCCAGGATCGTCCAGGACGATCTGCGATCGTCTTGGGATGATCAGTTGAAGATTTGCTCCAGAATTTGCCCAGATTGCTCCAGGTGATTTTCCTGTAGGTATCGTCCGGGCCGATCTGGGATCGTCCCGGGACGATGCAAGTCAGAGAGTGGGGGTTTTTATCGTCCAAAAAAATTCAGCATCGTCCTGAGAAATCGTCTCAGGACAATTTGATTTGTTCTGATCGGCCAGGACGATCGTGCGATCGGCCGGGCCGATCTGAAGTAAATATAAGGAAAATCAGTCGTTTTGAAGAGAGAAAATCATAAAATAAAATATCTGATTTCTGAGGAGAGAGAAAGTCGAGAAGAAAATTAGAAAAGTTGATTTTCGGGTGACGCCGGTCCGTTTTCGTCCGACGAGACTGTTGAAGATATTGTTGTACGCAAGGTAAGGCACAATCCGCCTTTCTCAATTTTCAGAACCGTCATGTTTGGCGGTATTATCTGTCCGGAATTGATTTTTGTTAGTGATTTTCGTCCGTATTTCCCGTCTGGTTCAGTTTTTACCGCGTAATTTTTCGTATGTTGTTGACGTGCAGAGTGTGCACATTTTGATTATTTTCTGGAGATTTTTGTCCGGGTAGTTTTGATTTGACGACGTTTTTCGTCGACTGTATTTTTCTGTGTAGTCTAAAATTGTCTGAGCAATAGAATTAAAGTCTTGCAATATTGTTATCTACATTATGTGCAAATTTGGTATTCTATGATTTTTCAAGAAAATTATGTAAATTCCGTATACAGCTGTTGTGTTGCCCGATTTTCGTGTGATTTTTTATTTTGTCCGGATTTCTTCTGAATTGATATGCTATCTGTATATGCTATAAAAATGGAGTTATAAGTGGTCCGGATCCTAAGAGATTCGGTTAGTGTCTGGGAAATCTGAATTTGAAATGAGCTCAATCTGAATTCTGAAATCAGTTCTGTTCCGGATCCGATGAAATCTGTTCTGGTGCTATAAGCACATCTGTCTGGTGCCGTGAGCACAAAGGGAGGCATAAGGGGCCGGAATCCATAGAGATTCTGTCAGTGTCAGGGAATTTAGCTATTAATTAAATAATATCTGATATCTGATTTGAAAGGACTTCTGATTTCTGTATCTGTTCTGTAAGCAAGTCTGATTCTGATTTGATATGTCCGTATCTGTTCTGATTTGATCTGTTTCGTTCTGATCTGCATGATTTTGATATCTGTCTGATTCTGTTCTGGTTTCTGTACGGATTTGGTTTGAAGTGTTTGGTTTTGGGTTCTGAAAGTTTTGATTGGAGGTTTGTCGCTTTGCTGAGCTGTTGAGCTCACCCTTGTTTTCTGGTGATTTTCAGGTTCTGGGAAAGGGAAGGAGGTCTTGGACTAGAGTTCAGAGTCTGATCTGTAGGTATTGTTTTGTACTTTTGATTTTTGTACAGACATGACTTTTCTGCTCTGTTTCTTTCTGTCTGAGTCATGGTCTGTAGTTGTAATTGATTGTTTTGAGGAAAAGAAGGAAAAAATATAGATGATGTGTTCCGCTGCATTTGATGTTTCATAGTAGCTCTATGTGTCTGTTTTTGAGTAGAAATGTTTGGAAGAATCAGTTCTGAAGCAAATTTCAAAGCCAGATCCTGGTTAGTTGGTTTGTTTGGCTTGTCGCGGCCCGGTGCGAGCGGGATCCGTCCCGGGTCGGGTCGGGTCGTGACACCTTTGCTGTGAAGGTAACTCTCTCCCTTATGCACGCATCTTCGGCCGAATCCCCTAAAATCGTCAAATAGAGATAGTAGAGAGGGAGAGGTTAGCTTTTTTTTAATTGCATTAATTAATTAATATTAATTATAATTAAATATTATTAATTATTATTAATTATATTCAACTCTTAATTATCATTAATTGTTATTAATTATTATTAATTATAATTAGGCATAACTAATTATAATTAATAGGTTAATTATAATTAAATAGTTAAATATTATTAATTTTAATTAATTGTTTAATTATTTATTTAATTGTAATTATTATAATTAAATAACATTAATTATAATTAAATATAATTAATGGATTATTTATAACTAAATGATTAATTATCATTAAATGAAAATGATGCCTCTCCCTCGATCCACGTGCCAACCTCTACAACCCCGCGAAAGTACGAACTTTCTAAACTCAGATTGTCGTTTCGTTGTATGCGGCGGACCGGAAAACCGCCTATACACGCCTTTATTGCGCGTGGTGGGAAGGGACCCCGGTCCGACGCCTACGACGAGGCGAGCAATCGCCTAAACTCTACCTCGACGTTCGTGGCGCACCGGAAAATCGCCTATACACGCCTTTATTACGCGTGGTGGGAAGGGACCCCGGTGCGGCACCTACGGCGAGGCGGGGTCACTTATAAGTACCCCCGAGCGGGGGGAAAGCAAATTGTGTCACTCATAGGTATCCCCGAGCGGGGGGAAAGCAAACTGTGCATTTTTAAACAGGTAGCGTCAAAGACCCCATACACGCCTTTATTGGGCGTGGTGGGAGGAACAAAAATCACGGCCGCGGTGTCCTAGTCAGAGGGCACCTACCATACACGCCTTTATTGTGCGTGGTGGGAAAGACCCAGTTTTCTCATAGTTTTCCCCTAAACGGGGGAGACGCCGGGAGGCTGCCGAAATTTTGGGTGAAGACGGACGTACTTAGACTTGATTTGCACATCAAATGACAAAATGAGACTCGTACTTGGACTTAATTGAACTCAAACGAACATGAACTGTGGACTCTTGAACTTGAAGACTAAGCATAACTCAAGTGACTAATGATAAATGCTTGAACTCAATAAAATTGAAATGCATGCCTAAGCAAACGACTCAAACTTGATATTTGAACGAAGTTGAACTTGAGCATGATTCAATCATTTGAAATCAAACAAGGACTTGATTTGGACAACAAGATTTGGACTTAAACTTGAACTCTCATTTGAACTCGAAATAGGACTTTACAAGACGACAGAGGACTTGATTTGAGCTTTAATTGAACTTAAACTCACACTTGATTTGGAAATCAAATGATGTAAGCAAAGACTTGAATCAATCTTGAATCATGATCTGAACACCAAATCAGACGGATAATAGAAGACAAGTGAACTTGAATATAATCATCAGAGAACTTGGATTCGAATTCAGAAGAGAATTACAATGAGCATGAGCCAAACTAGAACTTGGGCACCACATGAAGCTTAATACAAGAGAATTTGGGCTCAATTATGAAATGAGGGCTTTAACTTAGCAAATACTCCATCATATCAATATAAATGCTAGAGATTGAATGAAGAAATGTAGCATGTCTATAAATGATCAAAGAAGTTCAAGGAAGGGACAACAATCATTCTATTAATGCCAGCCATCCTATGAAACATATGCGTGTCATCTACACATTTGGAAGGAATATCCAACAGATGTGATTCGCCTACAAGTATAAATCAAGGAACCTGTAATATGGTGGCCCTTCCTTGGTAAGTGCAAGTTAGCATGCAAGCTGTGATCTACTCCTAAGGGGGTTAAAAGATTCGTAATGCTAATGTGACTCAAGCAATAGAATCGCAAGGTTGGTGAATATAAAGAAATGTGATAATGCTTATGCCATCTACAAGCAAATATCGGCTCTATACAATCAATACTATTTGATTCAAAATGAATACACCAGTTTTCCCACAATAAAGTCTGATGAAGGAATCCCCCGCTAATTCCTATACGAGTTCTAGAAAGAGAACCAGGTCAAATTATTATAGAATGAGTGAATTTCAATTCAACCAAATGTTTGAACTTTAACCTGGACTAGATTATTCAGGCTTGCAAGCCTCTTGATGAACAATGGTCGTGCATCCAACATACTTCTACATACAAGTACTGAAGCACTGAGACAAATTCAAGCTTCTATGAGCTACCGTAGAAGACCCACTGTGTGCCCATTGCAACATTTACAAGCAAAAATGCTAAAAGGGATTCAACAAATATAGGCATCTACAACCAAGGCAGGAGAATAATTAGTGCACTATGATCCGCCTACAAAAATCAACAAATAGTGCACAACAGTCTACCTGTACAAAGCAGCAAACCACTGATTCAGAAGTTGCTACGCCACGCCACCGGATCTGCAACATTCGTACAAGCAGACAGAAGGCGTCTATAATTATTTCAAAGTACCCATACACGTGCACTATAAATTGTATACACATAGGTACACTAAAAGGGGTAAAAATAATTATAGAACCAGCATGGGCCCCGGCGAGCTTGTTATTGGTACATACGTGACGTCTAGGGATGCTGCGCGGGTTGACAAGTGAATTCAGGTTCGAAACCGATCCTTTTATACGGGTCAATAGAAGTCGACAGGGTTCGAACCATTAAGCAAATATAAAGTTGTGACAACCAGTATATTTGCTTTAAAATATTCATATTAGGCCTTCAAGGTCTACAACAATATGAATTCATTAATAAGGACACGAAGCCTACGAGAAACCCGATCCTCGATCAACATCTTTGCCGAGTTGACAAGGTTCAATCCATAAAGAGAAATGACCTCGAACACCCCGATGATGGCCGTGTTGAATGCAGATCTCAACCGGAGGAGTTTCCCCAAATATTTTCAAATATCTCCCAAATATCCAAAGTTTATTTCAAATATTCCAAAGCTCCACCCAAAATACCCATAAAAATCCAAAACTCTCCAAAAATCCAAAAATCTCAAAATCCAAAAAATATTTAAAAATGAAATCTATCCATCAATGCTTAAAGCAAAATCCATCCACCCTCCACAACAGTTTGCCGGGGTGGACAAATCAAAATTTACCTCAGCTCACAAAAGAGCTAAATGCCTAGTCAAAAATATTACTATGATTCATTCTCAAAAAGTCTCCTGCCAGTAAGGACGTGGTACGTGTCCTCTAACCGGCGGTTTGCCACCAAATGGCACTGCAGGTAAACGGTTATGACTCGGGGCCCTCTGAACTGAGTGGTTTTGCCGCCAAATGGCACCACAGATAGCGGTTATGGCCAGAGCCAATACGCTCCTTAATAGCGTTAAATCCTTGAGATATGAATCAATAGGATATGATCGATAGGGCACAAAGCTCTTTGTTAGCTAAGGTGGATTTAAATTTGTTCCTTTAGACAAACATTCACCCCAGGTCTACAAGGTTCCCTTGGACGAAGCAACCCATGGCTGCCAACAAGGATCCTTCTGTCAGGTTGGGTCGACTACCTCCTCTGACTAAGTAGACCAGGGACCACGATGGACCGGGACGACGGAACCATGGGATCTTGATCGGGTCTATCATCCATTCCCCCACCATCCGCTTTAAGTGCACGATGGTGAAATTTCTATTTTAAATATCAAACTTTTCAAACATGTCCAAATACCCAAATCCAAGTCCAAATTCAGTTCTCCAATCTCAAACCCTATGCTGCTACTATATGACAAATAACATGTATTATATACGTATCTGATTGACGACTAGCCTTAATCGAAAGTTCTCTCTCATGATTGAGAGGGGTAATTAACTATAGGGGCTTGCGCCTATAGGAAACCAGAACTCAGATCATAAAGTCTTCGAAAAATGAGGGCGAAATCTCTGGGTAGTGTCTTATCTACAAACCCATCTGCCTTCCAAAATTTATCTCTGAACTTATCAGTTAAAACTCCCTCGTCGAATGAAAAGAAAAGCGAGCGGAGGCCGGGTCCAAATTTTCGGAGCCCACAATCTTCAAGTGTTTCCTATCACGTTGCCACATTAACCTCGAATTTTTACTGTTCAATGTAGGTTGGATCAACTATTTAGACCTCGATTGATTGAGCTTATGATGTTCAGAAAATTAGTTTGGAAGTTCTTTTAAGGAAAATAGAATTTAAACATTGTATCTAAAAGTTGATAATATTGTTTGAGACTTTGTTTGGGACGACTTTCTTACTACTTCTTCTTAAAGCAGTTTTTTTGTACAAAAATTTTAATTTTTGTACTAGAAAGCTACTTTACGAAGCAGTAAGAAAGCCGTCCCAAATGAAGCCTAAGTAGCCTATTGTAATGTGTTTTATAAAACTCAAAATAGGTAAGTTGGTGAGATGATATTGCTCCCTTGATAGTTGTGTTATCTTGAAGTGCTCAAATCACATGATCTCCGCTTTCACTTTGAAAAGATATCACTATAAGGTTTCATGTAGTGCCTTGTACTTACTATGAACTTGGGTTATCATTAGTTGCGAGTCGGAGTACATAGTCAAGTGCTTGACGCCAACTTTAGTATATGCACAGAAAGCTATAGATGCCATTGCTACTATAAGTCATGGTTACAAGCTCCCCACCTATTACAACGTGAGAGTAAACCTACTTAGGGATTATAAAGAGTGCAAGCTACTCATTGACAACTATAGAAAAACTTGAGAAGAAACAAGTTGTATGCTTATGGATGGACTGATTGTAGGAGTGAAATGTTAATCAATTTCCTAATATATTGTCCACGAGGTGTATCTTTTTTAAAATTAATTGATGTTTCAGACATCACAAAGGATGTTACAAATTTGTGCTCTTTATTTTCTGAGGTAGTAGAGTGAGTTGGTCCACAGAGTTTGGTTCAACTAGTTATTGATAATGCTGCTAATTACAAGAAAGCAAGTATAATGTTTAATGAAATATTTAACATCTATTGGTTATTTTGTACTACATATTGTATGAACTTAATTTTGAAATGTATTGGCATCATACCTCTCATAGATGACCTAGCAACAAAAGTATGAAAATTGACAATTTTTTGTTATAATCATATCTTCATACCTACATGGCTTTGGAAAAAGGCAAGGTTGGAAGGAGATCGTATGTCCTCGAGCATCCTGTTTTGCAACAACGTTTATAATTTTGAAAAGTATCCATGAGCACCATCATGACTAGCACTAATCACAAACAGGTTCTATGTGGATTTGAAGATATCCAAAACATCCAAGTGAAAGAAGTAGCTTCAATAATTTTCAACTTGAAATTTTGGAATAATTGTCTTATCATATAAAAGATATCAGGTCAATTAATTCTATTATTGCGTATTGTTGACTATGATGGGAAATCGTCACTTGGATATCTATATGATGGCATGTATAGGACACGGAAGAAAATTAAAGTTATGTTCAGAAATTTAAAGAGATCATATAAGCCTTTTACTACTATAATAAAAAGAAGATTATATACTCAATTAAGGCAATACATCCTTGCAGTAGCATATTTTCTCAATTCCCATTTTTAGTATGATAGAGAGAACTATTGTCAAAAGCCAGAAATATTATAAGATCTAATTAAATTAGTTATAAATAATGACATTTGTTCTAAGCTCACAGGTTCAATGAATAAAGTCAGATTATTTCGTGATTGCTTAAAAAGCCGTGGAAAATCAATTGCACTGACGATAGCGAAAGAAATACAACATGGTAATTCTCTTTTTAATATCAATGTGTATATACTTATACACATATGCGTACTCACTAAGCTCTCTAACTTGATAATATGTTGATGAGTGGTGGAAGATGTTTGGATCAAATTCTCCAAATTTGCATAAAGTAGCTATAATAATTCTAAGCTCATCATCATCTTCATCAGAATGCGAGAGAAATTAGAGTATTTCTGAACATATCTACTCAAAGAGACGGAATTATTACAATTTCAACAACTCAACGATCTTGTATATGTTAAGTAATCTAAATTTAAAAATATGTATAATCTTACAATATATTAATATTTATGCACAAGTGTCAATTTAAAGAGTATATACAATCTTAACCTAAATTTATTTCTTCTTTTTTTTTAGATTTCAACTTAAAAAAAGATATTATGATCCTTTGGACTATACGTTGTGTTGAAATGGTTGATTTCTGGATACTTGAAGATGAAACAACTCCAAAACTTGATTTACAGGGCTTGGAAAATGAGATATGCAAAGAGGATGCAATGTTAATTGTTGAAGAACAAAACATACCATCCAATCTGCCAGGATATAGTAAATTGATAATGAAATATGAGTATATCATTCAAATGAAAGCAAAAATAATGTCTTATTTTATATTTTTTATTTGTTGAAAGTAACTTGGAGAATGAAGGATATGTAGGCGATATAATCAAGTTTCATCAATAAGATGCATTTGGGTTTGAACATTTTTGTGAAGCGAGACCTGGAGATTCCACTTATGTGGATAGATTTGATGATGCAAATTTAGGGGATCTTTGATTTTTCTCTTGTGAAATTATTGAAACTATTGAAATGAAGAAAGTGAAGCATAGTTAACTTTATCTTCATATCATGAATAAGTTTTCTTTTTATTATCAGTTGGTATAAAGTGTTAAAATCTTTCTATGATTGGTTGTTTTTAAGTGAAATATATTATTATATTTTCTTATTTACTCTATATAATGTTTTTTTTTTCTTCATATTATGATTATGTTCAATTTTTGTTATATATTTACAAATAGTTGCATCATTATTATAATATTTAAATATAATAAGTATTTATTATGTCATCCAGTTCGACCCCGGTCGAACCATCGAACCTACCTCTCCTTATGTTTCATCGTTCAGTCAGATTTTCAAAGCCTTGGATGTAGAAGCCTTCATTTAAAATATGATCACTAAGACTACAAGTGCTCTTAATATCTATGTATATCTGTAGGATTAATATTATACAGGAACGTTCAAACAATATTTAGTTATCTCAATTAACCATTTTAATGACTCCATCTTATGATATCATTCTATAATTTTTCATGCTACAAAGATATCTTATAAAATAATTAACAAGTACATATATTAAAATGTGGTATTTAACTTTATTGGATCGGGCCTATTGATTTAACTGGCATAATAATCATAGATGCAGATTATGTGACCAAGTAGAGGAATAAGACATAATTTGTAGTTACGCCTATGTTAAATCTATAGCTGAGCTACAAACACAATACATAATCAGAGCAATAATATTTAGTTGTACAAGCTGTTTTGCAATTTAAAAATAGAGTAATCAATGCTATATCTTTATCTACCAATATCATTTTACAGTTCTTCATGCTTAAAACAAAGTATAGTTTATCCTATTTTAAATAGTAGAAGTAGAATATTCGTTTTTAATTACACATTCTATTGAATCCTATTTTGTCCGGTGAATGATGTTGGGCCGTACTTCGGGCCACCTAGGGACTAAGAGCTTAGAGGTGAAGATGATGAAGTCAGAATGTGAGCAAAAGAGAGTGAGAATATGGACCTAGACAAAATTTTTATTATGCAAGCGAGATATATAAGAGTAATAGAAGCGAGGGCTCTGTGCTGCAGAGCTTAAGCTAAGAATGACACAATATATCTTTTCCTTTAGAAAGGGAAAAAATGATAATGATGATGATCCCCTTTTCTTTTTATGTTCCACTCCCTCTTGTAGGGCTTGGGGAGTTATAGTGGATATGTATTGGATACAATATTTGTTATATCTATCTTTGATGTAGCTCAGCATGTTGAGTTGTATGGCGATCACCATAAGAGAAGATATGAATAGGATGAACTCCGGATTGAGTCATCATCGGTAGGAAGTCAGTCTGAGGCCACCCTGTTGACGTAAGATGGGGCGAGTAGTGTCTTGATGTTGTCCTAAGGTCAACTCGATTGCAAGAGATGCCTCATGGGGAAGATATGTGTTGTTAGCTTAAATATTGACCTATCTCGCATGGGAGATTTGACTCTGGGCATAATTGATAAAGATTTGTCTGATCGAGAGAGGAACTTTTGAGGTCGCTCTCTGGGGGAAGGCGATTGCTTGGAGGATGTGGTCGAAGGTTGTTCATCTTGCTCCATTGTTAAGCTCATTCATAGCTCTTGAGTGAGTCCCACAAACAGATTGTTCCGGAGAGGAGAGTTCTTTTTTTGCTCGATCGGAATGTAACCTTCAAGACACTTGCGAATAGGTGCCTACATAGGTAGTCAGGGGGTGTAAATTTAGTTCCTCGATTTATTCGACTCTTTGAATATCGAATGTCAAAAATGTCAGATAAAGGAAAATAAAATCAAAGAAAAGAGCATGAGTAGATGCAAATTTACTGACCTAAATTTTTACAAATTTTAAGGCTCGTATTGAAAGTTCGTTAGGGATGTTAAGCCCTATAGAACTGGCCCAAAGCTAATTTAAAAGAGAGGTGAATTGGAAAACTTTAAAACCAAAGATAAAACTAAAACCAATATCACGACATAGAAAACCAACGATGCGGAAATTAAAGTGCAGAAGTAATAAAGAAAGAACACACCGGATTTATACTGGTTCGGTCAAACCTTGACCTACGTCCACTCCTTGGAGGCACCCTCCAAGTATTGCACTAAAATCGTGACTCTCCTTTAGCCCCCACAGCTAGGCGGAGAAGCTCTTACAAAATCACTTCCTCCTTCCCCGGTGCGGCGGAGTCGCCGGGTCCTTTGACATCAAAGAGACTTCTTCTTTGGTGAACTTACCTCGAGACAAGCCTTGAATCCGATGGTACTAAGGTGCGAGTTCGCCGGAGCAACCGTGTGGAACCCCCTCCACACTCCCTTGAGTCCCCCCTCACAGGATCTTCTCCCTCTCTCAAACTCCACCTTTTCCTCTCTCCCTTTCAAGCTCTCTCTTCAAGTTTCCCCCACAAGAACGAAGCTACAATGGCTGCCAAAGACACTTACAAAGTGCCTTGTCATAGCTTAAATAGAAGAGCTAAAAAAGAGCTCATTAATGCAAGTTGCCGACATTATCGTCCAGGACGATAGGCATATCGTCCTGGCCGATTAGTTCAAATATGAGAAAAATCGTCCTGAATATCGCCCTGAAATGAAGCTGGACGATGTCTAATCGTCCCGGACAATCTTGCGATCAGCCCGGACGAAATCCCCATTAATTGCTTTCCAAAACTGCATGAGAAATTTTGGAAAAATTGCTCTGGATCGTCCGGGACGATATTTTATAGTTCAGGACGATCCACCGGGACGATGTCCAAAAATAAGATTTTCCTAAGAAGATATGGCGTCAGATTCTTGCTGAATTGAGCCGATCGTCCTGGCCGATACAAAATCGTCCAGGACGATGTGTTTTGCAAAAAGACGGCTGCTTTAATGAGGATGCCCTAATTAGGGCACAACAGAAAATCTTCCAAGTTACAAATCATCAGATACCACACCAAATACAACAGACTCGAGAAAGGAAAAAGATTACAAACTGACACAGACCCAGTCTACCCAATCTTGAGCTTGTTCCAGATTGAAGTCTGATCGTGTGGACCTGAAACGTTAGCACATAAGGCAATCGTAGAGAAATAAAGAATGTTTGCTATCATTAAAATCATAGATCCGCAACAATCTCCCCCTTTTTGATGATGGCAAAACATTTCAATTTGAATTTTCATAAAAGTAAATCCTCCTAATCTCCCCCTTACTAGAATAAATCCTTTTTAAAAAAATAAGGGAGATAAAAAAAATATTTTTGTTGTTTTAAAATTTTTTAAAAGAAAAAAGATACAACGTTCTTCCCCTTTGACATTATCAAAAAGAGAGGAGGCACAAACAAAAAACAAAACGAACAAAAAACATTCCCTGATCAAGTGAAAAAACAAATTTTCTTAAAAAGAGAAAGTTACCTCTGGGTTTTAATCAAAAAACTTAGTAGAATTGGATTGATAACACAGCCCAGTAAAGGTTAGAAAATCAAGAATTGATAATCAAAACTCAAGTTCTTTAAAAAGGCTCAAAAACGTTTTAATTCAATATCTAAATCAAGGAAAAAATTAGAGAAAGAAAAAATAATTTTCAAAACTCCTTTCATAAAATATATCTAATAGAAGATTAATGCACGATTTGTTGAATCATGAATCAAGATTTTCAAACTCAAGCATCAAAAAATCAAAGTGTTTTCTTAAGCTTTAAGAAGTATAAGAATGGTAAGCATTAAAATTTAGTGGGCTCATTTTATGACTCTTGACAATTGGTTGACGCACTGCGCATCTTTTGATACACTTTGTGTATTCTATATTTTTCAATTTTGGCGCTTTGCGCTTCTTTTATTTTTGGCATCATTGGCCAATTTTTTTTTTGATTATGCTACCTTTCTGAAATCTTAAATACTAAAAGTAAAATCATACTATTGATAAAGCGAATTTCTTGATTAAGAAAATTTTGAATTAGATTCAACAACTTGCAAAAGATTCCTATATGATAAATAAAATATAGGGAGATAAAAAATTTAGTTTCAAAAACCAATTTAAAAGATGAAAAAGATTTTAAATCAAAAGTAGAAAACCTCTTTTAGGAAACAGAGATTGAAAGTAAAAAACATGAGTTTCTTTCCTTTGATTGTTTTTAGAGAAGTCAATCACAACTTACTAAAGATTTCAAGAAAAATTAGGAAGTAAATTTTTCATTTCTAGAAAAGTGGAGTGTGTGTTGATCAGAAAAAAAATACGAAACAAAACAAGTAAAATTAAAAAATCTAATAAACAATAAAAATAAAAAATAAAAACAAAATAAAAAAATAACAAAGAAAAACTCAAATAAGGCTTTTATCCATTCTCTTTCTTGGTCTGATGCTTCAGAAACCAGATCTGCCCATGAGATTTTTTGCTTTTCATTATTTTCCCAATTAAACTTTAGCATTGCCTTACCCTTTTCTTTTGCAGGGAGAATTCTTACATTATGGCACGTATTCTTCATATGTCCAGGTTTCCTACATCGAAAGCAAACAATGTCAGAGGAAATATGGACATCCTTATCACTTTTACCTTTCTTCCACTTTTGCTTATGCATTGGTGAGCTTTGTGATTTGCTTGACAATTCATTGCTATCGTCACCAACTAAGCTTCCTCTTTCCGTATCTTCAGCTTTTAGAACGATCGTTTCACCTGTATCTAAAAGTCTTTGACCCAACCCTTGCTCGTAGGCAATGCGTGAGCCAATCAAATTATTAATAGAATAATCATTCAAATCTTTTGATTCACAAATAGCAACAACTTTAGCATCAAATTTTTCAAGTAAACAACGAAGAATTTTTTTAACTTTTTCAAAATTTAAAAAATCTTTTCCTAAGGCATGCAATGATGTAGTAATTTGAATAAACCTTGTATACATATCTAAAATCGTTTCAAAATGTTTCATAGAAAACATTTCAAAATCAGATATTAAAATATTCAACTTTGATTGCTTGATTTCATTAGAGCCTTCGTATATGGTGTGCAATTTATCCTAAACTTCCTTACCAGTAGTGCACGTGAAATTAACAAAAAATCATCAGAATTTAAAGCACAGAAAAAACAATTTAAAGATTTTGTATTTAATTGAGCATCCATTCGTTCATCCCTATTCCATTGATCAAAAGGAATATCAGTTTTAATTCCATTAACAATACGTGATGGTGATGAATAACCAGTTAAAATCATATGCCACATGCGAAAATCAATTGATTGCAAAAAAGTAGACATACGAATTTTTCAAAAATCAAATGTAATATTTTCAAACAATGGTGGTCTAGTGATTGAATATCCTTCCGCAAAAATACGATTAGAAATATTAGCCATGGATCGAAATTCAAAAGTTTTTAAAAACTTATTTTATGAAAACCGCTTTGATACCACTTGAAAGTTCGTTAGGGATGTTAAGCCCTATAGAACTGGCCCAAAGCTAATTTAAAAGAGAGAGGTGAATTGAAAACTTTAAAACCAAAGATAAAACTAAAATCAATATCACGACATAGAAAACCAACGATGTGGAAATTAAAGTGCGGAAGTAATAAAGAAAGAACACACCGGATTTATAGTGGTTCGGTCAAACCTTGACCTACGTCCACTCCTTGGAGGCACCCTCCAAGTATTGCACTAAAATCGTGACTCTCCTTTAGCCCCCACAGCTAGGCGGAGAAGCCCTTACAAAATCACTTCCACCTTCCCCGGTGCGGCGGAGTCGCCGGGTCCTTTGACACCAAAGAGACTTCTTCTTTGGTGAACTTACCTCGAGACAAGCTTTGAATCCGATGGTACTAAGGTGCGAGTTCGCCGGAGCAACCGTGTGGAACCCCCTCCACACTCCCTTGAGTCCCACCTCACAGGATCTTCTCCCTCTCTCAAACTCCACCCTTTCCTCTCTTCCCTTTCAAGCTCTCTCTTCAAGTTTCCCCCACAAGAACGAAGCTACAATGGCTGCCAAAGACACTTACAAACTGCCTTGTCATAGCTTAAATAGAAGAGCTAAAAATGAGCTCATTAATGCAAGTTGCCGACATTATCGTCCAGGACGATAGGCATATCGTCCTGGCCGATTAATTCAAATATGAGGAAAATCGTCCTGAATATCGCCCTGAAATGAAGCTAGACGATGTCTAATCGTCCCGGACGATCTTGCGATCGGCCTGGACGAAATACCCATTAATTGCTTTCCAAACCTGCCTGAGAAATTTTGGAAAAATTGCTTTGGATCGTCCGGGATGATATTTTATAGTCCAGGACGATCCACCGGGACGATGTCCAAAAATAAGATTTTCCTAAGTAGATATGGCGGCAGATTCTTGCTGAATTGAGCCGATCGTACTAGGCCGATACAAAATCGTCCAGGACGATGTGTTTTGCAAAAAGACGGCTGCTTTAATGAGGATGCCCTAATTAGGGTTTCTACTTTTGTCAGATTATCCAGGACGATATAAATATCGTACCGGTCGATGTTACAAAAAATAGAAATCTTTTAGGGCACAACAGAAAATCTTCCAAGTTACAAATTATCAGATACCACACCAAATACAACAGACTCAAGAAAGGAAAAAGATTACAAACTGACACAGACCTAGTCTACCCAATCTTGAGCTGGTTCCAGATTGAAGTCTGATCGTGTGGACCTGAAACGTTAGCACATAAGGCAATCGTAAAGAAATAAGGAATATTTGCTATCATCAAAATCATTGATCCGCAACACGTATACCCTTGGAGATCGGACGGTCCTATCATTTGGTTTCCCTATAAATATTGATTTATGGTGTAGTTGTTATTTGCTTTTTCTTTCAACTTGTGAACCTTACTTGATTTCAATGGGATGGATCTTTCCACTCTTTTTAGCGTTTTAGCATTCAAGAAGGCTACTTATAAGAGAGCGCAAATGACATTTGGCATGAAGGCCTCAAATGTTGAAGAAACCATGCCGAGTATGGTTGCTATTGAGGGAGAGGTGCGAATGTTTGTGAATTTGATGGATCTCTCTGTTGCTTCTCTACGGAAGGTGACGCGAGCAGATGTCAGGGATCCTATTATCATTCAGGTTGGTTGGTCATTTGATCCTGTTGTGGGGATGAAGAAGGCGATTATTTTGTTGTCCCTGATGTGGGAGGATGACTGGAAAATGTGAAGGTCCTGGCAGTGATGGGAATTGTCCTTTTATTCCTGAGAGTTTGTGGGAGAGCATGAATGAAGTTTCCTTGAAAGAGGTGATTGAACCCGAGTGGGATGCAGTTGCAGAGGAGATTATTGTTGCTACTAAAGGGTTATCGAAGAGTTCGCTGAGGAGTAGACTACGGGCAAGATTCTTGAGCAGCCATTGATTTCCTTTTCATATATCTTGTTCACTGACCTCGCCCTTCTTATGGAGCAAAATTTGTAAGAAGAAATTGTAGATAGGTTGGCGGCCATGGAGTCTGTAGCCAAATCTAGAGATGTGGATGAACTAGATGTTGGCGACTTGGGGGTTGCTACTGCTAGCGATGGCGATCAGATGGTGTAGTGATCCCGCTGAATGATCAGTTGGCAGCTATGTGGAGTATTATAAACTCGATGTATCCCTAGATTTTTGTCGAGCTTGTAGGGATGTGAAGGGAGGTTTATGATCTTCCTATGCTGATTGTTTCTCCTTAGAACCTACTAGAACACTAAACATCTTATGTCTAAGTACGCAAGAGTTTCATTCTAACATTCCTAATTGTTTCAATATTCTTCCATTGAGGCAATATATCACACTGAATTTTAACTACACATATGGTCATTTGAGCATTAAATTAATAATGAGAGATTGAAAATATTAATTATTCATTCAAACCATAAGTGTCTACATTAATACTTGCAAAAGATTATAGATTAATGCTTATAAGAACCGCTCCACGGCAACACTGAAAAAGTTGATTGCTGGGGCGCTTGAATGTGCAGTTTGGTGTTGCGGTGTTGTGCAGTTTGGTGTTGCTGTGTTGTACAGTTTGGTGCTCTGGCGCTCAAATTCCTGAGACTCTGGCACTGCCGTGCTGATTTCTGGCGCTGCAGCATTATGAACCATTGCGGCTCTGACCTTTGGCTTCGCGGGGGCACTGAACTAATTGATATTATTTTCGAGTCTCTCGCACAACAATTTCTTGATGTGGCGCCTAGGCGTTGTGGACGCTTGTAGTGTTGGTAGTTGAAGCACTGCAATGCTGGTTCAACACTTGTGAATGTTCCTCCTTTTCCTAAAACATTTCTACACAATAATAATAAAAATAATATTTAAGTGATATTTAAGATAATAAAACAGTACAAAATTTACACTTAACATATAGGTTGGATATGTCTGGAGTGAGTAAGCGACCTCGCTATGTATTTCCTCAATCCTAGGTCTTGGCAATGTTTTTGTCCTCAGAGGTTTTGGCAGATCGGGCACCATGTATGGATCGGTGCACCGCTGGTTGCCCTATCCTTAGTTCCTCCTTTCTCGAGAGTAGGCTCTTTTCTCTGCCTTTCCCTAGGGACGTTTCTCCTTGCGTCGATCCCATACTTAAAGCGGTTGTAGAGGATTCGATCACTCGATTGTATTCTTTAGCATTAACATGATTGTTAGTAAGCTCCAATAGTTCTGCTAACGTCTTCTGTTGTTGCAGGCCAAGTGCGCACCGAAAAGAAGCTTACATCATCCCGTAGGGTAAATCTTCTTGGGCGACTGCTGGTTCTAGGTCTTTCACATCAAATATTTTTTCTAGAATCTTAGTATGAAGCTTCTAGTGACTTGTCGAGTTTCTATCTCATCTTGAACAGAACTTGTGAACTTTTCGAGGGTCTCTGGACACTGGCGAACTGTGCGACAAATATTTGCTTGAGTTCAATGAATGAGATGATCATCCCATTGGATAGGCAGATGAACCACCTTAGTGTCGAGTGTTTGAGAGTGATGAAGAAAAGATGACACTGAAAGGCATCATCGATGTCGAGGTGGGAGTCATAGACTCAAGTCGCCACATGATTAGTGGGATCAATCTTTTCTCTATAAGTTTCAAGGTGAGGTGCCCTTCCTTTGGAGATTGATCAGGAAAGGCATTGGTCAGCCTTGGTTCGATTTCATTGATCTGTTTGTTTGGCGGTTTGGAATTTTCATCTCTCCTGTAGGTGAACAGGGACGGCAGTTGGATTTGAAGCATGTGCTCTTTTCAGCGACTCGTGATGAGCACTGAGGTCGGCTAGTATCCTTTGGGCGTGATGACGATTCACGACTGATTGCTAGTGGTGGAGAGAGCATCCTAAATAGACTTCAGAAGCTGCTCTTCTATTTCTTGCAGTTCACAACGAGTGTTGTATTCTAGGTTCATCATGTTCACTTTGGTCTTAGGTCGCCTGATAGATGATGATTTTCTTTCCTTCAGCGTCAGATCCATGCTCATCATACCTGAGATGATGCTGAATCCTATTTTGTTCTATGGATGATGTCAGGTCATACTTCGGGCCACCTGTGGACTAAGTTCCAGAAGGTGAAGATGATGAAGCCATATTTCGAGAGAAAGTGAGAGAATATGGACCTAGACAAAATTTATATTTGCCAAGCCAGGTACAAGAGTAATAGAAGCAAGGGCTTTGTGCTACAAAGTTTAGGCTAAGAATGACACAATATATCTTTTCCTCGAGAAAGGAAAAAAATGCTGATAATGATGATGATCCCATCTTTTTTTTTTCTTTTATTCATTTTTTGTGTTTTCCCCCTCCATTTTTTTAATGGTCTTAAAGAGTTACAATGGATATTTACGGGATATAATAGTGGTTTCCACCATCTTTTATGTAGCTTGGCCATCTGTGCCGAGTGCAATGACGATTGAGAGAGATTCCGAGTAGGATGAACTCGCGGATTGAGTTGGCGCCTGTAGGAAGCCTGTTTGAGGTCGTGCCATTAAGTTGAGAGCGGGGCAAGTAGCATTTTGATGTGATCTTGAGGTCGATCTGATTGCAAGAGATGTCTCATGGTGGAGATATGTGCCATTAGCTTAACTATTGACGTGTCTTGCATGAGTGACTTGACTCTAGCCGAGAAAGTTTTGAGTTTGCTCCCATCGGGGAGGGTCATTTCCTGGAGGACGTGGCCGAAGCTAGTCCGTCGTGCTCCAATGTCAAGCTTTTTCCTAGCTCCTGAGCGAGCCCCTAGAACGGGCTATTCCGAGAGAGGAGAGGGTTATCCTTCCGCTCGACCCAAACGTAATCTACAAGGCACTGACGAAGAGGTATCTGCACATGTAGTCATGGATGACCTAAATAAAAATAAGTGTAAGAAAAAGAATTAAACAAATAATTTCTTCAGACCGTCAGCTCCAAAGTTTGAAGGGGAAGCTGAGGGAGAGCACCATCGGTGAGGCAACACGGTTGAGGCGGTCATGGAGAGGTGCAGCAGGCTTCCCCGTACTTGAGACGTAAGGATCCTCGTGGAGGCATTTGGTGAAAGGCAAGGCAAGGTTATTATCAGGGAGTCCTCGAGTCAAGCTGGACACAGTTGGGGAGACGAGCTGGATAGATCCTCGAAAAGCCAAGGCAGGCAGGATGATGAGAGGCTAATGGATGATGGGCAATGTACTAGAGAATCGTTCAGGTTAATGAGATGGAAGCGGCAGACATACTTGGAGATCGTGAGGATTTACGGGTATTTCTGACTTTCTTTTTTTTAAACTATCCATTTGGGTTATTCTAAACTACGAAGTTATTCCAGGATTGCAACTAACCAACATATGCTTTTTTATTTGTTCGCCTCTTTTAATAGTTGCATGGGCCTGTTCTCGAAGATTATCTTACCTATGGAGATTTTTTATATGCTCTGCATAATTTGACGAAGACTAACAAGTTGATTTCTTGCAGGCTATGATAAATGCAATTATGCAACCTCAGGGTATGCTTACAATTCTCATGACTTCATTCTTTAAAGATTGCATTTCCTTTTTTAAAAAATAAAATAAAATGTTACATATAAATAAATAATCTCGAAATTTCATGTGATTACAGGAAATTTAACGGCACAAACTCTACTGGGCCCATATCCATTCCATCCACAGTACAGAGCTTCGCCCCCACATTCACTAACAGATTGTGTGTGTTTTTCTTTGTTAGTATTGCATCTTATATCCTTTGAGCTTATTGGTTTCATGGCAATGAATTTGTAGGGAGTTATGATATCTGTTCAGGCAATGGAAATGTGTTAAATGTTTTGCCCATATGTGTGCTTTCTTCTTGGTTTCTGTTCGGATATTTATTGAGATTTTTGTAGTTTAGCTAATGGTCTAGGTTTTGAAATTTTAGCTGAAGTATTTTGCTTTTAACGGTTACATTGCTTATAGGATGAATGCCTATCTTGTTAATTGGTGGAACATTGCAGAATTAAATTAAAAAAAGTCTTTTATATATATATATATATATATATATATATATATTAATGTGTGGATATTCGTCAACTTAAAAGCTTGAGTAGATAGAGGCCAATTCTGAATTCTATTATATCAGGAATTAAATTTTTTTGTTTTATGTGAAATTATTCTTCAATATCATGTTTATCTAAACATAATATATAACACGAGGCTTTTCAGTGTTAGGAAAAATTCTTGCTTTATGTTGCTTATATTGAGTCTAAATAATTCTATAAAAAATTTAACACTTCACACAGCCTTCAAGATGAGGATTTAGTAAATTGACTCACTGGAATAAAGCTTGTAATGTTGATGATGGCTGAGGTAACTTATAGTTATTATTGCATTCCTATTAAGCCCCATATATAAAAAGATAAACCCGTAAAGTGTTTGGGAATTTGTTTGGTGTAAGCAAGGTTCTGAAGATAGGATCGGGCAATAAATTGGAAGGAGAGGTTCATGATTTGACCGGTCGAATCGGGGTCGAATTGGATAATATAATGAATAATAATATTATTAAATAAAATAAAATAAATATTAAATTTTTCTCTAATACCTTCATTCTACATTCTATTTTTATAGCCCCTAATTCAAATGATGTAAACATGACATCAATTAAGTTTATAAAATATAAACAAATAACACATAATATAAGTATCGCCTTAAATAAGTCAATAAAACATAAACAAATACATAGCTTTTGGCATCAAACAAAATGTTCACAATTTCATATCAAGTCAAAATTGATTTGCTAAGACTTAAAAGAACAATAGAGAACAAGTTTCCACTATGATCTCTCAGCTAAAATCATGATGTCTGCACAGGTTGCCTTATGAGGCTTATTCGTTATTTCTCTGCCATTATAGCTAGGAAGAGGTAGAAAGGAATAATAAACAAAGTAGAATACCTAAACCATATTGATACGATTTGGAGAACAAATGCAAGCATAAATGTGTAAAAAATTACTCAAAATATAGAAATTCAAGAACTTGTGTCGCGATCTAGCTATATCCGAGCTCAACGGGTCAGGTAGGCTGCCAAACGTGATTTCTTCCCCAACTTAGCTGGCACGGTCGTCATGGAGTCGTGTATTGGAGCAGTGTAAGGTGTTCGCCGATGGTTGGGAGGTCGGACGAGAACTTTTGGATGGACTGAGGGAGAAGAAATAGAAACGTCGCGTATGGAGTTCGGAGTCGTCGTGTATTGCACATGCTAGGGAAGATGAGCGACTATTACTGATACCCAATGTATATACACCGTTCGATCGCAGATCAACGACTCAAATTAGAGATTTTATGAACCTGCCGGTTCTTCCTAAACCTCTCAGTTCGGCGGTTACCCTGTTCAACAGGGTTTTCAAGCGGTTTTTACTCGGTTTTTACATCAGCCAATTTCTTCTTCTAACCAAATCGCCCGCTGGACCGATTCGCAGTTAAACTGGTCAAACTGGCCAGTCCGATCTGATTTTGAAAACATTAGGTCTAAGAGCTTGTATTGCAGTCAAAAGAGGTAATTATATGTAAGTATTATTGCACACTCAAATATATCTTCTTAGATATTTAATAGGTAGCTTGCAATTTATAAAGGGTAAACTCTTATCTTGTGAACTTTGCCATTGATGAACTATGGCTAACAATACCTAACTCGGCAAAGCTATCTATTGGGAGTCACTGTTTAGGGAAGTATCATGGTTTACACGTGATCTCTTAGGTTGGGCGAACTCCTCCCTATTGTAAGGAGTATACTTCCAAAACAACTTGTTGTCATCCTAGGATACAAGTCATCGATGGACCCCATTTTATTAAGCTATAAGGGAAGGATCATCCCAATACTCAAGTTAGCCACCTCACACTCAGTAGGACATAGAGTTCACTACCATGCAAGTTAAGCATACTTGACCCCACATCTTTTTAGGGACTCCATCTAAATAGTCGCCAGCATCGCCAAAGGACATGAACAAATCTTTTTATCGGACCGACTAGCAAACTCCCCTTCATCTAGTTGCCCATAAACACTCAGCTCAAGGAAACTCTCCTTAAGTCTGAGGAGTTGGATTAGAGAATAATGGCCAATCCTAGTGCCTATTGGAGCATGTCATGTGTCTAAGTCAGTTTGTCTTGGGAGTTATTTACTATTGTATTTTTATTTTATATTTGGTGTAACAATTTTTGTTGTCATTTTGAAGTAACAAAAAAGGAAGAAGAGATATATTTTGGATCTTTGGGCACTTTCTAAATATACTATTGAGCTAATTAAATTCTTATCCTTTTTTTGTCCTTTCATTTCTTACTCATTGTAGATTCTTGCATCCTATTCCCCTAAGCTTGTCTGCTAGTAAGGCTGGGTGTCACTCATGGATAACTTTGAATTTAACATCCTAAAAGGTTCAATAAGCATAGATCGATGCTAGCGAGTAGAAGATCAGTACAACCTGATGAACAAGATAAATCCTGAATGATTTGTAAACATAAAAAATCTAAACTAAGCTTATTGTGAACTTATGGAGATGGAGGAAAGGTTGATGAAGATTATGAAAGATGCCTTGGTAGGGCTACCAAGTCTTGCTCCTTTGGAAAGCATCCCTGTGAGATCTTTTGACTAGGTTGTTCACCATCGGTGGCCGGAGAGCAGAGCACTGTTGCAATCTAGGATCCCGAGATTTTTATATTGATGATAAGAAATATTATTGATTTCTACTTTATTTATCTTATTAGTTGTTTTTTTTTTATTTACTTTTGTGCACACTAACATTTCTGGTACATCATACACCATGCAATATAGATACAAGGCTCAAGACTATGTAGAATAAGATTATGTTTAAAGAAGTCTATAATTTTCAATTTTTTAATATATTTCTAGAGTCAAAGTCATATAAGGGTGTATGCTAACTTAGCGATCATGTACACACACACGGGATAGTGAAAACATGAATTTCAGATTTTTCTGAAGTTCATATTGTACAACTCAGATCATACTGCACAATAAGTTATTCAAAAAATCAATTAAAATGGCTACATGACTAATTAAAACTCTTTGAATAAAATGTACTATACGAACTTGATCGTATATGATGACCAGTTTAAATTAAAACCCTAATCGTTGTTAATAAATCAGGCAATATTTTGAAATTTAAAAGTAGAACTAATTGTACTGTACAATTACAATCATACTAGATGATGTAATTCAATTTTACCAAATTTAATCTCGTAATTAAGTAATCGAATATAAATTAATTGAAATTTTATATCATACTGTACAATGTCCTTATTCGTACAGTGCGACCAGATTAGCTACCGACGCGATATTTAACAGTGACCCATCATATGGAAAGTCCTATTCAATAAAACTTATCATATTGTATGACCCTTGATATCGTACTGGATTATCAGGTCAAATATTTGAACTAACCGTACAAACCCTTGATCATCGTACAACACTAACATGTTGCATTGAACTAATCGTACTGTATGAATATGATCACACTGTACGGACATAGTCAACTAACTTAAAATTTAGTGTTATTTTGGGCCTTTGTTTAAATATCATCCCTAATCCGTTTTAGGGAATATTTTGCCACTTTTTTTTCTGAGAGAGAGCATATGTGAGAAGAGTTTGAAGAGCACACCATGGATATTTTGAAAAAGGAGTTTTCTAATTTGAAAGTTGAGCATGATATTATAGTTAGGGAGCATGAGAGTCTAAAAGCTAAACATTCTACTTTAGATAATGAACATGCTTATTTGCTAGATGATTTAAACAAGAAACATATCAAATTAACTAAATTGCATACATCCTTGAAATCTGAGCATGTTTAACTAGAAGAGGCATTTAAAGAACTACAAACTCTGACAACAAAACAAGACACTAGTGGGCATGCATTATAGTTTGAGGTTAAAAGCTATAAAACTGTTAATGAACATTAAAAAAAGAAAGTATTGGCACTTCTAAATAACGAACCAATGCATGTATTAACACACAAGCCTCAACCTGCACTAGCATAATAGGCACCCATTACGGGGACATCTTGCATTATCTCATATCTCTAGGAAGAGGCACAATACCTTGCATAGATTAGTGAAGCTATTCCTTAGGGTTTGGTGTCACTCATATGGAATTGTAAGACACATAGCCTGCACTTGAACTATACATCATAAAACATGTCTTATGTGGAGGCCTAAATAATTTGCATCACAACATAGCATGTATTTTAATCATTCATTAAAGCATAAGGTGAAACTCAAACTTACATAGGTTCCCAAATCTAACCAAGTTCTTGTATGGATGCTCTCTCAAAAGACATAGTGAGAGCATGTGGTACCTACATAGCGAATGTTCAAGACATATGATGGGAGACATGAAGCAATTCATCTCGTTGGAGGCCAGGGTAGGAGGCTAGATAATACTTGTGTGATCAAACTACAGGGAAAGTGGCAGGCTCAGGTTCTATTGAAACTTCAAAAACTTTTTTCATTGATAATTTTCCATTTACTATATGGATTAAAATAGAATTTGCTTTGTGTTAGTCAGCTTTGTGATAAGGATCTTTGACATAACATGTTTTATCTACAAAATACCTGATTAGTTTGAATGAAAAGAAAAAATGGTAAATAATGTATACATGCTTGATTTTTCTTATTTTGATAATTCAAATACTATGTTTTAAAACTATTGTTGATGAACAATGGCTATGGCTTACGTGACTATGCCATGCAAGCATGGAAACTCTTAGGAGAATAACTCAGAAAGACATGTTTAGAGACTTACATAAGTTAGATTTTTCTAAGGACCCCCTTTGTGATACCTATAAATTAGAAAAATAATTTAATTCCTCTTTTCACTCCATTAAGGACATAATCACCACTTGACCACTAAAAATCTTACATATGGATTTGTTTAGTTTAATTAATACAACAACTTAGGTGAAAAAACTTTTGGATATGTGATTGCTGATGATTACTCTAGATTTACATGTGCTAGATTTTTAGGTCATAAAAGTGAGTCATTTAAAGAATTTAGAGTGTTGTCCACTTAGATACAAAGGAAGCTAGGGCTTATGATTTTCACAATCCATAATGATCATGGTAGAGAATTTGAAAATGAGATATTTGAATCTTTTTATAAATAGTTTGGAATTGAATATAATTTCTTTTCCCCTAGAACCCCTTAACAAAATGGGATAGCTAAAAGAAAAAATATAACATTAGTAAAATCTATTAGAGCAATGTTAGTTGAATATTCTCT
The DNA here is from genome assembly GCA_016618105.1 of Dendrobium huoshanense. NCBI lineage: Eukaryota > Viridiplantae > Streptophyta > Magnoliopsida > Asparagales > Orchidaceae > Dendrobium > Dendrobium huoshanense. The sequence goes on from CM028344.1 coordinate 27,077,119, forward strand.
CTCTAGGTTTTTTTGGGTAGAATCAATGAATACTGCTTATTATATTTTGAATAGGGTGAATATTAAATCAAAATTAAATAAGACACCTTATGAGTTGCTTAAGTGTAGAATGCCTAATCTCTCACATCTTCATGTCTTTGAATTTAAATGCTTTATCATTATCAATGAAAATTTTCTTCTAGGAAAGTTTGATCCTAAATCTGACGAAGAAGTTTTTTAAGGCTATTCCTCTGTAGGTAAAGCATATAGGATCTTTAATAAGAGGAGCTTAGTTGTATAGGAGTTCATTCATGTTGTGTTTGATGAATTTGATAAATCTTATGAGCCTAGGTTAAAAGAAGATGAAGAGATAGAGGTTACCTGAGGAGTAGAGCCTATTGGCCTAAGTGATAGAGAATAACCTTAGGAGACCATTACCTAGAGAATGGAGATACTCATATAGTCATCCTAGGGAACTCATCTTAGGAGATCCTATGTAGTAGGAGTTAGAACTAGGCATGGATTTAGAAATGAGGTTAGCTTATTCTTCATTTATATATATGGTAGAACCCATAAGTATAGACCATACATTATCTGATAAATTATAGATCCTAGTTATGCATGAAGAGTTAAATAAATTTATTGATGTTTGGGAGTTGGTTAGTAGACCTAAGAATCATAATGTAGTAGGTACCAAGTGGGTTTTCAAAATTAAGATGAATGATTCTAGAGTAGTGGTTAGGAATAAGGCTAAGTTAGTAGCTAAGTCGTACAATTAAAGGAATTGATTTTGAGGAGACCTTTTGCCCCTGTAGCTAGATTATAAGAAATCAGAGTACTAATAGCTTTTGCATTTTTTAAAGGCTTTAAGTTATACCATATGGATGTTAAATGTATTTTCTTAAAGGGGATTATTAAGGAAGATGCCTATGTATAGCAAGCCCTTGAATTTAAAAATTAAACTTTTCCCAACCATGTGTACCAATTAAAAAAGGTTTTATATGGGTTGAAGCATACATCTAGGGAATGATATGAAATGTTTAGTATATTTCTCCAAGATAGATCATTTATTAAAGGTAGTGTAGATATCACCCTATTTCTTAGAAAATTATGATATGATTTACTCATTATTTAAATATATGTGGATGATATATTATTTGGATCAACAAATCAACATCTTTGTAATTATTTTTTAAAAATTAAGTAGAGAGTTTGAGATGAGTATAATGGGAGAGCTGATATATTTTCTTGGATTTAGTGTTAAGAAAAGGGATGATTTCACCTTTCTCAATCAAAGCAAATTTATTAAAGAAATTCTAAAGAAATATGATATGGAAGGTGCTAAGGTATATATCACACCCATGGTCTCTACCAGTCAATTAGACAAAGATGTAAATGGAATATTAGTAAATCAGTAAAAGTATAGAGAGATAATAGGACCACTTCTATACTTGTCAACTAGCAGACCATATATAATATTTATTGTTTATCTATGTGTTAGATTCCAATAAAATCAAAAAGAATCTCATATGACAATAGCTAAAAGAATTCTTATATATCTTATGGGCACCCAAAACATAGGTATCATATATCCCAGGCATATCTTTATTTAAAATTATAGGATATTCAGACTAAGACTTTGTAGGGTATATAATAGATAGAAAAAGTACTTCTGTCACATGTCAATTTATAGGGCAATCATTAGTTTCTTGGCCTAATAGAAAGTAAAATTCAATAGCCATATACACCACTAAGGAAACATACATACCTATAGGAAGTTATATTACTCAAGTCCTATAGCTAAAGCAAATAATCCTTCACCTTGGACTATCTATAGGAAATATAACAATCATGTATGATAACACTAGTGCAATATGCATTTTCAAAAATCTAATTCAACGATCCCGCACTAAGAATATAGTCATCAGAGATTGTATAGCCAAGGGAGATATGGAACTACTCATGTAGTAACTGAGAATTGAATTTACAAACATTTTCACCGAACACCTAAATTATGACACCTTTAGCTTATTGAGGGCTAGATTAGGTGTCATTGATATTCATGCTTGATTTGAGGTAGAAGTGTAATCAACATGTGTTGTGTTTCTATGTATGTTATGTTTCTTGATTGTTTTCTTTTTGTCTTTTTCTTATTTTTATATCTTCTATTTGTCTTTTTTGTTTGGTTCTCTCTTCCTTTTGGTGACGTAAAAAGGGGAATTGGTTGTCCTTATTTGATTGATTTACTTAGTTCAGTTTTTATTTATCTTGTTCTTGTGTTGCTTTATTGTTCTTGAATTTAAAAATAAAAGAAGTATTGTCCTCTAATCTTAAATTAATTCACTTAGTGTGGGAAAGATTAGGAGAAAATACAACTAACTAAATAATCCATCCAACAATATTCACCATCATAAAAGAGGAAGAAATTATTGCAATCTGGGATCCCAAACTTATGATTTTAATGAAGCAAAATATTATTGATAGCTAATTTTTTTTTTGTAGTACCTATATTGCATATTTATTTTTGTTCAAACTAATATTTCAAGTATATCATACATTCTACAATGAAGATACAAGGCTCAAGACTGGGTAGAATAAGATGATGTTTGCATGTTTCTCTAATTTTCTTTTCTTTTTTATATATTTCTTGAATCAAAGTTATGTAAGGGTGTATGCTACCTTAGTGGTGTGTACACACACAGAATTATGAAAATATGAATTTCAAATTTTTTGATATTCGTGTTGTATGATCTAGATCATACCGTATGATCTAGATCATACCGTATGATCAATTGTTTAAAAAAATTAATTAAAATGGCTAAGTGACTAATTAAAACTCTTTTAAATAATCATATTGTACAAACCCAATTATATAGAACAATCAGTTTAAAATTAAAGCCCTTGTCGATAATCATAAATTAGTTAATATTTTAAAATTTAAAAGTAAAACTAATTATATTGTAAGACTACGATCATAGTGGATGATGTAGTTTAATTTTACCTATTTTAATTCTATATTTATGCAATTAAATATTGATTAATTGAGATTTTATATAGGTTTTTTTGATGTTCTAATTTGTACAATATGACCTGATTAGCTCCAAGGATGATATTTAACCGTAAGCCATCATACGCGGCAAAAATTATATTTGATTGAACTCATCTTAATGTACAACCATTGACATCATATTGGATAATCAGTTCAAATATTTGATTTAATCATACATACCCTTTACCATCATATAGTACTAACATGATACATTGAACTAATCATACTATATGATATATGATTGTACTATATAAATAAAGTTAGCTAACTTGAACTTTAAAGTTTTTTGGGCCTTTGTTTAAATATCATCCCTAATCTATCATAGTGAAGTTTTTACCATTTTTTATAAGAGAGAGCTTCTATGATAAGAGTTTTAAGAGGGAGCATTACTTTGTGTGTGTGTGTGTGTGTGTGTGTGTGTGTGTGTGTGTGTGTGTGTGTGTGTGTGTGTGTGTGTGTGTGTGTGTGTGTGAGAGAGAGAGAGAGAGAGAGAGAGAGAGAGAGAGAGAGAGAGAGAGAGAGAGAGAGAGAGAGAGAGAGAGAGATGTGAGGACTTGAGGAAGAAAATTCTTATGGGAACAATAGAGTGCGTGAGTGGAGTTTCTACACATTTTCTCAATGACTTTACCTTCTTCCTCCAAGGTCAATGTATTTGCTTAAGGGGAACTTCGAGAAGAGTCTCTTCGTGGTAAGGATCGGGCTTCTCCACCACAATGAGGAGGTAAAAGGGATTCGACTACTTTGCCATACCTAGGAAGTGAAAAGGAATTGACTACTCCATCGCACCAATGAAAGGGTTTTGACTACTCTGTCATATTGAGAAGGTGAAAGGGATTTAGCTTCTCCACCAGAGGAGGGGGAAGTGATTTGTAAGGGCTTCTTGATATTCCTAGATGGGAAAAAGGAGAGTATTAAGCTTTTAGTGCATTTCGTGGAGTGGGGGACTCCGGGGGTTGGACGTTGGTAAAGGTTGATTAAACTACTATAAATCTCATGGGTGCTCGTTCTTTGTTCTTTGCTTTTACTTTTCTATACTTTATTTCTTGCATTTTACTTATTGCTAAATATGTATTTTGTGAGCTTCAGTTTGCATTAGAAGTATATTTTGATTTTGCCCCAAAGGAAAATAACAAAAAAAAAAACATAAATAAAAAATGACAAAAATATTTTTCTTTGCAAGTTTTGTTTCATAAAAATCAATATAAAATATTTATGAGATTAGTGTTGTCATATTATTTTTTCACTAAATCAGAATCTTTCAAAAAGGAAATTTTTTGAAGGAATTTTTTTAAAACATCAATTCACACCCTCTTTTGGTGTGCACTTGTAGTTCAAGTCGGTCTAACAACACACATTTAAACTTCTAAGCACTAATCTTGATGCTCATTCCAAATCCTCCTCTCATCATGATGAGTGATGAAAAATATAGCCCGCTCCCCTATTGCATGATAATGATTAAGCCTGAATTGATAACGATTTTTCTAAGAATACAACAAAGATGAAGTCGCCTCTAAAATTCAAGGTGCATCATATAAAGTACTGAACTAACCCAATAAACTTGTGAAGCCTTTTGAGTCCATGATTTAATTGATGGACATTAATGGAACTTAGAATTGCTGGATGTTCTTCATGACTCTTAAAGAGTCAACAGTCAGATGGCCACTCGCTTGCCTGAATGTGTGTTCACTTCTTTTGTAAAGTTCAGAAGAATATTTGTAACCAAATTCATGATTGCCTAAAAACCCCAGAAGAGCTCTTAGGCTCTATTTAAGATACGATATGGACCCATTGAGCCACTAAGAAGTGTCATTACATGGTTCCAAATGCTCAAGGTGAAAGAATTAGAATCTACCATTGCCTAAGTTTCTTTGACATAGGGATTAAGAAAAGGCCCATTCCATTATTCATCTAGCTTATAATAGTGAGGAATGTTGTCCAAGTTACTGGATCTTTTCTATAGCCACGTCAATGTTGAGGAGTTCAACCAAGTTGTCAAGTCTTTATTATCCAATTACACTGGAGAACTCATTGCTAAAAGAAATTAGCCACATGGTAAGCGCTTATGTAGGCTAGATTGCTCAAGTTTGCTAAACCACTCTTATTAAGGGTGGATGAGCTCCCTTGCATCACTCTCCCTTACTAAAAGAATGCATGCACAATATCCTTAATTACCCCTCTATGAGTATCAGTGGCCAAGGAAATTTAGAATAAGGAAATTTTTTAAGTGCCTAATGGCCATGAAGGTAAGTGGACATTGAAAGCTTGTGAGGTTATGAATCCCTAAAGAACTAGTCCTGAGGCTATTGAAAAGGGCACGCGGGGGGGGGGGGGGGGGTGAATTGGTGATTTAAAAAACCTTCTTTAAAGACAAAGAAGAATATCCCTTTTTAAAACTTTTTTTAATATCTAAAAAATAGATAATTTTATCTCTCAATGCGGAAGCAAAGTAATTTCACAAGAATAAAAAAATAAAGAGATTTTACCCACACAGTTATAAAAAAATAAATATAGAAAATATAGTGCAAAAAAATAAAATCAAGAACAAACACACTAGAGATTTATAGTAATTTGGTAAACCTGGCCTCCCATTCCAGGTATTGCACAAAACTCTTTAGTGACTCTCCTTTAGCCCCCACAGTTAAGCGGAGAAGCCCTTATAAAAATTTTCAACCAACCCGGTGCAGTAGAGGGCCGTATTCCTTTCATAAGCTGAGAACCTTGACTCCTTTTCACCCTCCTAGTGAAGTAGAGAACCTTCACTCCTTTTTACCCTCCTAATGAGGTAAAGAACCTATAATCACTTTCACCTTTCTCGGTGCAGCGGAGTAGCTGGGTCCTTTGACAAGAAAGAGATCTTTTTCTTCCCAAAACTTGCCTCAAGACAAAAGTTGAATATGATGGTACTAAGATGCAAGATTACCATAGAAACATTATGAAACCCCCTTCACACTCCCTTGAAAACTACAAGGATCTTCTCCCTCTCAAACTCCACCCTTTCCTCTCTCTCTTTTAAGGCTCTCTCTTCAAAATTTTTCTAAAAGAATGAAAACTCAATGCATGCCAAAGACACTTATAATGTCTTTGGAGAAAGCTTAAATAGAGGGCTTCAAAAACCCTAAAAAATCCTTACTTACATTAAAGATTATATAGTACAATTGCATGATCGTCTAGTATGATGTGTAGAATTTGACCTGATAGTCCTGTACGATCAAAAGATAGTCTAGTGTGATTAGTGCAAATTTTTACTGATCGTTCAATATGATACTGGGGATCATCCTAAATGATTCAATGAATAATTATGAAATTTCTTCTAAGATGATCAAGTATTGTACCATGTATCTCTCGGGTCATCCAATATGATCTTTACTAATCATCCTAGATGATCGGATTGAACAAATTAACCATAATTAGTTTCATAATCATATGATCAATTTATGGATGATTGTCATAGATCATCTAATATGATCCTAAATGATTAGAATGAAATATAAAATTTAAAATCTTGCATAAATTATGATTGGTAGCTATTTTTATGATCATAACTAATCATCCTGGACGATCTAAATTATCTAGTATGATTAGTTAGATGAGCTGATTGTATAGTACGATATAAATTGTATAGTATAATTTGTTCAAAATTTGAACTTCTTATTTTGACTCAATCTCACTTCCCCTGAGTGTGTGTGTGCATGGTCACCATGCTAGCATACATCCTTATAGGGCTTGATTCAAGAAATTAAAAATAAATCAATGAATATTATAAAATTCTTTACAGCATAATCTATTCTACCTATGCTTGAGCCCTAAATCTTTATTGGATGATACATGGTGTTCCTGAAATATTAGCACACACACAAACAAATATATATTGCAAATACAAGTAGACATAAGGATGCGAGGCACAATGTTTGTTATCATAAAGAATATAAACTCATGAGCTCAAGTTACAACAGACACATTAGGGATACATTAAGGTATTTCACCTTCTACAAAGATCACAATCATGATACCAAGGAGTGGTTCCATCTACGTGTATTGGTTGAAGATCTCATTAAGGCTAGGAAGCTAAAGGAGTTAATACTTACTAAAATTTCCCATGAGAGACTCAATATAAAGTAGTTAGAAAGAGTCCAACTTACTCGCTCCATTCACATTAATGTAATAGTGGTCTCCATCATGGGATGAAGATGAGTTGGGTCTTACCTGGAGGGTAAGAATCATCAGGTAGGTGAAGTCAACTCATAATCAACTTCATGAACACAAATTATAAACATTACCCCAATCACTTTATGTGAAGTAAATATGCCCTCTAGATGGAATCTTTACAACTATATAATGGTCATTAACTGCTAGATCAATACTATATTGATTGATACATGGAGTTTTATCAATATCATTTTTATATCTTTTTTTGATAAAATGAATATTTTTTCCTCTTAGCTCACCCTTATTGCAAGCCCCTTAGATAGTTTCTTAGGTGAGTGTAGAGAAATAATACTTGTCTTATCAGCCATCAAGGGTAAAGGTGATTAGAATTACATGATAATGATAGACTTCATGATCATTGATGCCTTAGTCACATACAAAACCATCTTTGAGAGGTCTTGATGGGGGTTGTGGAGTGCAATTTTAAATTATAAAAATATCCAAGTCTCTATCTCCCCTAAGCAATACTTAGGTTTCATTTGATATATAAAAAATAATAAACCCCACTTAATATACATAAGTATACATGTCGAACGAAGTAGTAAAGCGATAAAGTAGAGTGTTGAACCCATAAGAAAGTATGTTTTTCAACTATAAACTTGTACTATTTACTCTAATTACAAAATTATCCTATTGAAATAAAATTATTAGTTATAGAGATTCAATCACTGAATAAAAATAGTAGAATAATAGATACAATATTTAAATAAAGTGTTTTAGATTGATGAATATAAATTGCATATCATTCCTAATGAAATTCTTATTTTTAATGTGATTCAGATCATATGCAATCCAAGATCTCTAACGAGCTTATAGGGGTGAAAATAATATCTACTTACCTCCTACAGTTGTATCATCTTCTTAAGATTCTATCATATTTTACATCCTATGTCTAGGTATGTAAACATACTATTTTAATATTCTTGATTGTTCTTTCATTCCTCCATTGACGTTATACATCATAGTAGATTTCAGTTACACATATGACCACTATGTGTATTAAATAAAGAGCGAGATAATATTAAAAATATCATTTTACTTTTAGAGCACAAGAATCTTCATTAGTGCTTAATATAATTTTTACATCATCAATAAAAAACTAGAGAATTTGTCAGACATGAAAGAAAATAAGAAAACACCTTTTCATTGAAATCATAGAAGAATGAAAATATAAGTGAATAATATCACCATGAATAATGAATGTGTCTATTATACACTTCTTTCTCCTTAATATACTAAGTTGCTTTAACAAACATTGACTAAATAATCTAATGATTATATCTAAGACTTTCCTAATCTCTCTTAGATTTGACTCTAAGAGAGATCTAAAGAAGTACTCTAAAAAGTATTGAAATTATACAAGTGATTGAACTGCCTTGCAAACAAAATATAATGACTATTTATAGAAAAACATAAAATAGGTAATTGGCACTGCAGTGTGTTGACCCCTACAACTCAAACTACGCGCAAGGGGAGCGAAACCGGCAAATTTGGCGATGCACATTTTAACGGAATTCATAACTTGAAGGGTCAAACAACCTCTAATTGTCAAACGGACAGTGGCAGTACGATCAGGACATCAAATTTTGTTAGGTCAAGGACTCTCACAATCGAGCTGAATGAGATCGGTCAATAGGGATGACTGACACCAGAAATTATAGCGCGAGGCTGATCAAACGACGTCGAATCGACGAACAGATTTCATCGTTACATTCAAAATGTTGCAAACCTATGAAAACTACATCTTGTTTATTCAATTTGAAGCATTCTAAATGGTGATACGGATCACGATGCAATAATACAAATTTTGAGGAAAATTAACCTTGTCGCTATCCAAATGATGTCCGTTCGCAAAATGGATTTTTCCATTGCGACCAGAATATCGCTAATACGCAAAAGTCACATTTTCTATTTTTAATTTGGATCCTCCAAATTAGTGACATGAATTTTGTGGAAAATTGACCTCGAGGCTATCCAAATGATGTATGTGTTGCAAATCTATTTTTCATGTCTTATGTTTTGATGATTGACAAACACTGCTTTTCTTGGACAGCTTGTTGCTTCTAACTTTTCAGGAATCGACGATCGGACAATCAAAAACAAGCCAAGTTCAGGAATGCGTAGGTTTAGGGTTGAGTCAGTCTGTACTTTTGTTTTTTACCTTTTGAGTCCACTTGTAATAGTCAAAGAGGCTGATGCTTTGTAACCCTTCACACACACACTTGAGAGAATTAGATTTTCTGTTTTTACTCATATCGGCCAGGACGATTTCTTGGATCGGCCTGGACGATCAGCTTAAAACAGAAAGTCTAATTAAGGATTCTTAATTAAGGCAGCCAACGTTAATAGATCGTCCTGGACGATACGTGTATCGGCCAGGACGATAAGCTCAAAACAGAAAGAAGTAGCCGCCATAGACAAGTATGGTATACCATATCTTTAAATTATCGGCCAGGACGATCCTCGGATCGGCCTGGATGATATTAACAAATTATGCCATAATTGTTCAGGAAATCAAGGAAGTTATTAGGGATGATTGATACGATCATATCATCCTGGACGATCGCAAGATCGGCCAGGCCGATCTAGTCAAAAACCTTAAGTTACTTCAGGACGATCAATATCGGCCAGCCCGTATTCAGGGCTATTATCAGGATGATTTTCCTCTGATTTGAACTGATCGGCCAGGACGATCGTGATATCGGCCTGGACGATCAAGCTATTTTTCAATCATCCAGCTCTGCATCCAGGGCTATGCTCTGGCCGATCTTCATTGAATTGTACTGATCGGCCAGGCCGATGTCCATATCGGCCTGGACGATATTGTCGGCAACTTGCAATTAATGAGCTCTTTTGAAGCTCTTCTATTTAAGAGCTCTTGTTCAACGTTTTTAAAAACCTTTGGCTGCTGCCTTGACCTAAGAAGGCCTTGAGGAGAGAAAGAGAGAGAGAAGAGAGAGAGAGGATCTTGTGAGGGGGAGCTTGTGAGGGGTTTCACAAGGGTTGCTTCAAGGATCTCTCTGCGTCGTCTTCGTCTAGAGTTTCTCGTCCGTGGAAGGGTCGGTAGAGGTAAGGAGTTTTGCTTTTGGTTCTGGTTCTCTGCCAGCTTCAGGAGGAAGCAAAAGGAGATAGGTTCTCTGCCTTGCCGGGGTGGCAAAAAGGAGGTTTTTGTGAGGATTTCTCCACCTAGCCGTGGGGGCTAAAGGAGAGTCACTTTTTGTGTAGTGCAATACTTGGAGGGTGCCTCCAAGGAGTGGACGTAGGTCGAGTCGACCGAACCACTATAAATTTCTGTGTTCTTTTTCTTGCTTCCGCACTTTTAAATTCCGCATTATTTTGTGGTGTGATTTGGTTTATGTGATTTTATTTCTTTGTTTAAAAAGTAGTTTTTAAAATACCAATTCACCCCCCCTCTTGGTTAGTTTGGGACTAAGTTCATAGGGCTTAACATCCCCATCGAACTTTCAAGTGGTATCAGAGCTGGATTCGAAAATTAAAGTTTGAAAACTTTTTGAATTTGATCCATGTCTAATTTTGGGAATCGCAACACTACGGAAGGGTATTCTATTACCCGACCTCCTCTGTTCGATAACCTACCTTTTGATTTTTGGAAAACTCGCATGTCAACTTTTCTACAATCTACTGATTATCGCATGTGGATGCTTATTCAAGAAGGTTATTCTCCACCTTCTCGTGAAATTAACGGTTTTAAAACTGAAGTTGCTTTTACTGAATGGACTTTTGATGAACGAGAATTAGCTCAATTGAATGCGAAATGTTTGAATTGTTTTTTCTGTGCTTTAAAATCTGAGGATTACATGCGTGTTTCAACTTGCAAGACTGGTAAAGAAATTTGGGATAAATTGTGCATTACTTATGAAGGCACTAATGAAGTTAAACAATCCCGTTTAAACATTCTCTTGCATGACTATGAACTTTTTCGTATGAAACCTCATGAATCGATTTCTGACATGTACACTAGGTTTACTCAGATTGCTACTTCATTGCATGCACTAGGAAAAGAACTTTCGAACTATGAAAAAGTTAACAAGATTTTGAGATGCTTGCCTTCTTCTTATGATGCAAAAATTACTGCAATCACTGAATCTAAAGATTTAAACACCTATTCTATTGATAACTTGCTTGGCTCACTCATTACTTACGAGCAAGGGGTGAATCAAAGAAATCTTGATGCAGGTGAGAAGAAAAAGGAGAAAACAATTGCATTGAAGGCACACAAATCGGATTCTGAATCTTCCGGGTCTGAAAGCGATGGAGTTGCCTTCATCACTAGGCAATTCAAAAGCTTTCTAAGGAAGAAACAAAAGCATCATCAAAGTTGGAGAAAAGGTAAGGATCATAAACATATTAAAGGATCTTCTGATGTTGTTTGTTTTGAATGCAGGAAACCGGGACATGTAAGAGCCGATTGTCCTACACTTCAAGATCAATCAAGCAAAGAAAAAGAAAAAGGTGAGGAGAAAGCTAAGTCTAGGAAGGAGAATAAGAAAATCCAAAGAGGCTTCTGGGCAGAATCTGGTACTGATTCCTCTGAGACTGAACCAGAGGAAGAGACTATAAACTTGTGTTTCATGGGAGAAAATCAAAGTGATGAGGAAGAGGTATGTAGACCAACCTATGATGAATTGTTTGAAATTTGTGAAAAAATCCATACATCATACAAAAAACTTAAGAAAACTCATGCTAGCCTAAAATTAGAACATTCAAATCTACAAAAAGAGCATGAAGTTTTTCTCAAAGATCATGCAACAATTGATTCAAATCATATGGCTCTCCTTGATGAATTAAACAAGAAGCATTTGAAATTAGTTGAGAAAAGTAATGCATTAAAAGCTTCACACACCTCACTTAATGATGATCTTAAGAAATCTAAAGAGATTGAGAAAGATTTGAGGATTGAGAATGATGCATTAAAAAGAACTAACTTGAGAATTCAAAATGATTTGGAAACATGTAAGAAAGCTAGGATGACACCAACTTTTAATCAAAGGCCAGAACCTAGGAAGAGGCATTTTTATTCAAACCATTTAAGAAAACCTTTTCCTGGAGTTCAATATTTTTCTTGTGGCATGCTAGGACACATCTCACACACTTGCACAGTTCACCGCAGTACACATTGGGTGTGGAGACCTAAGATGCATGATTCAAAGCATACCACATCTACATTGCACTCTACATTTCCTAAGAAGGAGCCCAAATCTGTTTGGGTTCCTAAAACTGACTGTTGTTGAGTTTTGCAGGAGTGCTCTCACCAAAGACCTCGTGGGAGCATAAGGTAACTGAATATAAGGAGGCTTGCAGCTCAATTGCTTAAATCCGTTGCTTTATCACTTGCTTGAAATCTTTAGTTTCTTTTTGTATGTTTTTTTTATTTTTTAGTTTTTGTGTTCACTTTGTGCTGGTTTTTTTTTATGAGTTTTTGTTTTTTCATTTTGGTCTTTATTTTGGGCTTACATATGATAAAACTTCTCAAGCTTTTAAATATTGGAGTTTTTGGAGATAGGGTTTAGCTTTTTAAAATTGGTTAAAGGGAGTAAGCTGTTGATGTTTCCTTTTTTCCTTCTTCTGACTTTGTTTAGTGGCATGATTTTCTTCTATAAAACAAAAGTCTAAACTCAGTTTAACCAATGGCTTTTTAAGATCTCTTTCTAATCTTGCTACATTAAATCATCTTATGCATAATAGTCAAAATTCTTTGATATCATTCAAGCTTTTGAAATCTTACCATTGCAGTTATCACGTGATTTTGATTTTGTGTTGTGGATTGTTCTTCCCTATGTTAGAGAGAGAGCTCCTATTCTCTAATATTTGGAGGATATACTCACAACTAAGTTTTTTTTAAGGGTATATTAAAGATTTTTTAGCTTGCAAAAGTTAAAAATGAAAGAGGCCAATGAAGCCAAATTGAAAAGAAAGCTATATACACAAAAGTGTATCAAAAATCAAAAGATGCTCAAAGAGCCAATAAAAGTGACAAGAGGCATAAAATTAGCCCACTAAATGCAAGCTATCATCTCTTTGGTAAAACTCTTAAAACTTAGAAAACTCATTAATTATGTGATACGTTCAAAGATTTGATTTCAAATTCCATGATTGAGAAAAACTATTTTGGTTTATTATTTATGAGATATTTTAGTTGTTAACAAGTCTTGATTGGATCTTCTTATCCTTTTTGTTATTCCGAATCAGGACTCTATTGTTTTTTAAAAGAATTTTGTACCCTGAAGAATGTCCGATCTAGGGTAAATGGAATCAGTTTTTTCTACCTTCTTCTAATTGGATTTTGTTAAACCTATTGATCTCCTAAAAACTTTAAAAAATTAAATTCATGAAAAGAATTCTCATATGATGCCTCCATAAAACAAAAAAAAAATAGAAAAATTAAAATCCAAAAATATTCGGTGTTTGTTTTATTTATTTATTTATTTTTTTTCTTTGTGTTATTGACTGTCTTTTCTTGTGTTTTATTTTTGAGGGTCTTGATCATCACCATTCTTTTCTTGATTTCAAATTCAAGTCACATCGGCCTGGCCGATATTTTTATCGTCCTGGCCGATATGACAAATTCTTACCAAAATCCATCTGCTGACCTTTTTGCTGTGCTTACTAAAATTCATCGTCCTGGACGATACATTATCGTCCTGGACGATTTGATCAAACTCATGATGATAGTCCTGGCCGATAGTAAATTTGTCTGGCCGATGCATTCTATGTGCATCGTCCTGGCCGATACACTGGACCGTCCGGGACGATCCACGTGTCAGTACGTTTTGATCTTTAAATTCGGCCCCGGACGATCCATTATTGGACCATCGGCCGGGCCGATCCACTGTTCGTCCTGGACGATACACGTGGCAAGCATTTAAAATGTTTTAACTTCGGCCGGTACGATCAATTATTGTGCATCGTCCTGGACGATCCACCTAATCGGCCCGGACGATCTGCTTTTTCAACGGTCGTCCGGACTGACTCCTCGGGCCGATAGCCTGTGTCTAATCGGCCTGGCCGATATCTGATCGGCCCGGACGATTGGACCGCCTTTTTGACCAATCGGCCTGTACGTAATTATTGACACATATCGGCCTGGACGATTCCGCGATCGGCCAGGACGATATGGATGTTTCTTTAAATTCAGGCCGATCCAGCTATGTTTTTCACTCCTCATCCTTTCTCCTTTGTGTTTTTGCTTAAGTTCTCTCAAATGGCTGGTGGGAAGCGCATCCGTCAGACCTCTGGAAGTTCCTCGAGGGCAAGGGTTGACCCTCGTTTTCGTGAAGCAGAAGATGAAGCTGCATATCATCGCGCGATCCAGGCCACAGAAGAAAGCCAAATTTAGCCTTAGGACACATCATAGCCTATGTTCTTGAAACTAAATTCCAACTTCAATATCCTATACCACCAAACCTTCCAACTCCCTTCTACTCAAACAACTCCTTCAGCACCCTTCACAGTACTCGTCTCCACCCTGAGGAACCTCAGGGGGCTCGAGAGGAGGAGGCTCCCGCTCTAGCTCCCTTTCCTGACCCTGTCCCTCTCCACCAACACTCACCGGTTGATCAGTTGATTGAGAGATTTGATCGTTGGGAGACCCGATTTGATGCATATGTTGCTGCCCAGGAGCAGCAACACTCTGAGGATATTGCCCGCTACGAGCATCACCGCGCTGAGGATTTAGCTCGATTTGACAGCTTTCTTACTCACCAGCAGCAGCAGCAGCATGACCAGGACATCGCCTGGTTCAATGCTCAGTTTACTACCCTTGCCAGTTACTTTCAGCAGCCACCTCCACCTCCTCCATCTGATGATCAGGATCCCTCGTTCTTTTAGTTCTTTTAGTTTGTGCTTTGAGTTATTGTTTCTTGTCTTTTTGTCTTTCGTGATGTTTGTTTTTCTTCTTTCTTCTTTTTTCTGCTGTTTCTGGACTCTCTTTTTGTGATGACAAAAAGGGGGAGTAGTAGGATAGGGTATGGTAAAAAAAAAAAAAAATTGATGTTGTAACTTTATTTTCTAATGAATCTATTTTTTGTCCTACTTGTGTTTTTCCATCATCAAAAAGGGGGAGATTGTTGCAAATCTATTTTTCATGTCTTATGTTTTGATGATTGACAAACACTGCTTTTCTTGGACAGCTTGTTGCTTCTAACTTTTCAGGAATCGACGATCGGACAATCAAAAAGAAGCCAAGTTCAGGAATGCGTAGGTTTAGGGTTGAGTCAGTCTGTACTTTTGTTTTTTACCTTTTGAGTCCACTTGTAATAGTCAAAGAGGCTGATGCTTTGTAACCCTTCACACACACACTTGAGAGAATTAGATTTTCTGTTTTTACTCATATCGGCCAGGACGATTTCTTGGATCGGCCTGGACGATCAGCTTAAAACAGAAAGTCTAATTAAAGATTCTTAATTAAGGCAGCCAACGTTAACAGATCGTCCTGGACGATATGTGTATCGGCCAGGACGATAAGCTCAAAACAGAAAGAAGTAGCCGCCATAGACAAGTATGGTATACCATATCTTTAAATTATCGGCCAGGACGATCCTCGGATCGGCCTGGACGATATTAACAAATTATGCCATAATTGTTCAGGAAATCAAGGAAGTTATTAAGGATGATTGATACGATCATATCGTCCTGGACGATCGCAAGATCGGCCAGGCCGATCTAGTCAAAAACCTTAAGTTACTTCAGGACGATCAATATCGGCCAGCCCGTATTCAGGGCTATTGTCAGGATGATTTTCCTCTGATTTGAACTGATCGGCCAGGACGATCGTGATATCGGCCTGGACGATCAAGCTATTTTTCAATCGTCCAGCTCTGCATCCAGGGCTATGCTCTGGCCGATCTTCATTGAATTATACTGATCGGCCAGGCCGATGTCCATATCGGCCTGGACGATATTGTCGGCAACTTGCCATTAATGAGCTCTTTTGAAGTTCTTCTATTTAAGAGCTCTTGTTCAACGTTTTTAAAAACCTTTGGCTGCTGCCTTGACCTAAGAAGGCCTTGAGGAGAGAAAGAGTGAGAGAAGAGAGAGAGAGGATCTTGTGAGGGGGAGCTTGTGAGGGGTTTCACAAGGGTTGCTTCAAGGATCTCTCTGCGTCGTCTTCGTCTAGAGTTTCTCGTCCGTGGAAGGGTCGGTAGAGGTAAGGAGTTTTGCTTTTGGTTCTGGTTCTCTGCCAGCTTCAGGAGGAAGCAAAAGGAGATAGGTTCTCTGCCTTGCCGGGGTGGCAAAAAGGAGGTTCTTGTGAGGGTTTTTCCACCTAGCCGTGGGGGCTAAAAGAGAGTCACTTTTTGTGTAGTGCAATACTTGGAGGGTGCCTCCAAGGAGTGGACGTAGGTCGAGTCGACCGAACCACTATAAATTTCTGTGTTCTTTTTCTTGCTTCCGCACTTTTAAATTCCGCATTATTTTGTGGTGTGATTTGGTTTATGTGATTTTATTTCTTTGTTTAAAAAGTAGTTTTTAAAATACCAATTCACCCCCCCCCCCCTCTTGGTTAGTTTGGGACTAAGTTCATAGGGCTTAACATCCCCATCGAACTTTCAGTATGTTTGCAAAATAGATTTTTCCATTGCGATTGGAATATTGCTAATAACACATGAACGACACTTTCTGTATTCAATTTAAAGCATCTAGATTGGTAGCACTAATTTTGAGATAAAACACACATATCAAGGAGAATAGGCCTCAACATTGCCAAATAAAGTTCGACCGTGAAACAAACTCTGCCACTGTGTTCAGAACATCCCAAATACTTAGGAATGACAGCAAAATTGTGCAAATTAAAACATGCAAGGAGATCGACACACGTCATGAGGCAAAGTGTGAATTTCAAAGAAACGTTTACTCGACAATATTCAAACGATGTTTGATCTCGAAATGAAATGTGTCATTGTGTTTAGAACACCATTAATACCCTAAATGCACTATCAATTTATTCAAATGGTGTTGTGCGTGCAAATCGAGGCAATTCCAAAGCAGCAACGTGCATTTCAAGGGAATTTGGCCTAGACATCGCCCAAACGAAGTCCGATCATGAAATGGATTGCGTCGTTGTGACCGGAACGTCGATATTATCCTAAATGCACTATCAATTTGTCCAATTTTGATATTCGAAGAATTTAACATGTAAAGCGAAGCAAAGTTGCACGCAAAATGAGGAAGCAAGCTAATCGATGCATTTTGAGTCAACTCATACAGCTTTGTCATTCTAAATTAATTACATAAATGACTAGAACACCAAAATGGAATTAACTCAATAAAATTTCAGCAAACATTCAGATGCCCAACAAGGAAAATGTCAAACTCGAATTAAATGCAACACCTCGTTTAGTCAAAATCTAGCTATCTCCGATCAAATCCCATCACCTTCTATAGCTGGCTTCAACTTCCTCACTTGTGGTGAAGTCAAATTAAAATAAAACAGCCTTCTGGTTTTCTGGCCATCATGGACACTAACTCCCTTCAACTCCAATAAAAACCTCCACACCCTCAACGCTTCCTCTTCTTTTCCGCCTCTACTCCACGGCTTCAGTAGTGAAATCAAAATCTTGTGACACCAAATAGAAAATAAGTTATGTCCTCCAACCTCCACTATCCTTCACGTGAAACTTGCATAGACCTATCCACAGTTTGCAGCCTACCTATCAGCCGAGCCCCACTTCCTTCAAACCGCTAGTTACCTCATCTCAGGCAAGTCGCTCTTAGAAACAGTAACACATCTGCTCCATTCCATACGACCTGAACTCCCTGGTTTGTCCGTATCACCCCACGCAGGACCAGTCTCCAAGTCGTCTAATCCTATTTTATGAGAAGAATTGTTGTCTTCGCCTGTCTCACGTGCATATCATAATAACCTGCAAATTCTATGGCAATTTTCTTTCCTTCTCTCTTATCTAATTTCAGTTAGCTGTGCTGATTTCTCCACTCAACTCCCTTTTTATAGCCGCATGCAGCAGTTTTTCTAAGCTTTGTTTCACGTGGAAAACAAAAGAGCAAGATTTCTTCTGCTTGTATTATTTTGTCTTATCTCCCACTTACACTCAAAGCTAATAGATTCTTCACCACGTGAGCCTTCCTGACTGCTGCACCAAATTCTGCATCACTCCCATACACTTGCAGAGATTCGCTTTAAAGAGTAAAGGTCTAATAAAAAAAAAAGATAAATGAGTGCCTTTTTTTGTTGTTTTCTATTTTTAGCAGCCTATTAAAAATAGTTAGCTCACTTTCTCATTCATTAGAGCTCATAGAATATTTCCTACATCCCAACTCAGCCCACTTGAGCAACAGCAGAAAAAAGGCCCACCACTTCAGAAGAAAATATACCAAAATATTTGTTACTTCTCTAAATCAGCCCACCTACCAAGCTAGCAATCCATTACACAAAGCCTCTCCCTCCCAAACTTCAGTCCATCAACAGTTAACCCAGAGCCCATCATAAGTCTGCATCTGAATATTAGACTTCTTTATCTTTCAAATATTTTATTTATATTTCCTGCTACTAATGTTAGTCTGTATTTTGTAGTATAGTTAATGTTATTAAGTAGTATTACTGACATTGTTAGTCACACTATTAGCATTACTAATTAGTAAATAAAAAAGAGTGTGGAGAGGTTTAAAAAAAAAATAAAAATAAAAAAAGAAAAGTTTCAAAAAATAAAGGAGAATGAGAAAATAAAAAAGAAGGAAATTTTGTTGTGTTTTGTGCGTCTCACCATCATCGCCAACCTTCACGAAGGTGTGAATTTCCAACTCAGATTTTTGTTTCAGCGTTCGTAGCGCACCGGCAAACTTCCCATAGACGCTTTTCTCTAGCGTGGTGGGAAGGGAACCCGGTGCGACGCCTACGACGAGATGGGAAATCATCTCTTTTTTGGTGTTCGTGGCGCACCGAAAAACCGTCCATATATGATTTGCTCTAGCGTGGTGGGATGGGAACATGGTGCGACACCTATGGTGAGACAGGGATATTCATAAGTACCCACTCATGGGGAAATGACTGTGTTTTCTTGCAATAGGTACCGAAGACCCATACATGCCTTTCTCTAGCGTGGTGGGGTTGAAGATTTCACGGCAGCGGTGTCCTCGTATGAGGGCACCTACTGTACACACTTTTCTCTAGCATGGAGGGAGGCCTAGTTTTCCGTAGTTTCCCCTAAACGGGAGAGACGCCGAGAGGCTTCCAAAATTTTCAGTGAATCATGGATATTGGACAAAATGTGAGCAATTTGAACTCAAACTTGGATTCTAAAAAAGAACATTAATTGAACATTAATCAAACTTGCAAGCATTGAATCCAAACTTGAACGAATTACAGGGGAATTGAATTTGCATTTGATTTGAACAATCGAATGAAAGGAACAAGGACTTGAACATTTGAACTCAAGCCAAAACTTGACTTGGACTAAATGAGACTTGGACATGCAATTGAACTTGAACGATTTGGATGACAAGGAACCTTAATTGGACCCAAATGAATAATGGAATCAAATGAATTTGAACATAGAAGAATGACATTGAATAAAAAAAGGGGAAAAGAAATTATTAATAAGGAATTTCACCTGAATAATAATATAATATTTCCAATGGAATATTGGAATTATCATACAAATTTTTGAATCATTGGAATCTCACATAAGCAAACAAAAACTCATGGTGTATGGAATCCTTAAGATATCCTTTATGAGAAATGAAGTTAAGAGGATTTATAAATAATTATATTGATTCTATGCAAGCTGTTGGGATACCAATAAATGTGAGTAGAAAAATTGAGCATACCTCATCTACAAATGATGAAAGCAAGGAAAAAAAATCCAACTGGATTGCCAATTTTGATTCAAAGTCTCTTCAATGAACATTATTGTGATGTTGAAATCAAGTAATAATATAAGACCCTTAGCAAATCTCAGAGCACCATCAAAGTTCTAATTCACAGACAAGAAAAATTCTAGAATTCATGTCAAGGCAGTGAAAGGGAAAAGCGGTTTTGTTTGGTACAAGTCAGTTAATTCTGCTCTGCAAGAGTTTTATTTAGTACTCCAAACTATAAAGGTTGATGACCCAAACAAATTAGGAACTTTTGTGTTTGATTATAATGAAATCTACCAAAGACTATATCATTTTATTCGTAGAGTGAGAAAGAGATCAACATTTTTTTAAGTTGTACATTGTTGTTGTTGATGTAGCAAAAGCATATGATTATATTAATCAGGATGTTTTAATTGTTGTAATGAATGATGTTATCCCAAGTGATACCTATTCCAAGCTTGTCTGTGACAAAAAGTCCATAAAGGCCATGCCATATCGATTTATGTTCATATCATTGCAACAAGAAGAAGGACATCATGAAAATTGAAGATCCAATCCAACTAAATTGATCTTGTTTTGTCTTTATTGATAAGGGTACTAGCATTGAAGTTAGTAACCAGATGTTGCATCGTGTTTGAGCTGAACATATTAAACAGAACATATTGCAAATTGGCCATGACTATTATTTACAAGAGGTTGGCATCTCCCAGGGAAGTATATTATCTTCACTTTTATGCTCGTGTTATTATGGGAATTGTGAGCGAGATGCCATTTTACCCTTTCTTGAAAAAGCATATGAGATTAGTTCTAGAACAACGAACATATAACCAATTCTCATGATGACATAAAGTTGGAACCAAGCATGATGGAGCTCGATATCAAGCTTAAAATGAAATTATGATTGGTGAGATAACAACTCCTAATTAAGTGTAAGAGAAGTATACCAGAACTTATGTTGGATGAGAGCTTACAAATACCCCTCACTCAAGAATGAGGATGCATGAAAATTCATGCAATCAATCTACTTGAGATAATTGCAATGATTATGAGTACGTATGGAGGATATAATGACATACTTGTATTCAATGACATAAAGATTTCCAATCAGCATTAAGGGATTCTCAGATTTATAATGCCACATCTTATGGTTTATGTTAACATGAAGTCAAATACAACGCATCTTGCAAGAAGCAAAGAGCATATACACACCTATCTTCTACAACAAGAGAGCAAGATGTTATGAATGTAGTAATGCTCCATGATCGGCATCAAGATACAAATGAAGGTATCCAACCCCGCAACCAATTAGAATATAGAATGAATATACAATCTAGTTGAAGACAAATATACAAAAAGCTGGCAACAAGTGCTAAGATACCTATATAACTTATAATAAGATAGTGACAAGTAGATGCAACTGTCTCCTAGAAGTAAGGGGATTCAATATGGATTGAATTGAAGGAGACGACCTCTTTGAATAATTAAAAAAAAAAAATATACTCCCATGTAATTAATATTACTCAACCACAGACAAATAGATCGGTCCTCTATTAGTAAAAGCAAGGGATGCATAGCAAATACAAATTTTCAAAGACCCATTATAAATTAAATATGTATGTTCCATAAGCAAAATACAAAGAACTACGACAGTCTACCTATACAAAGTAGCAAACAACTCAATCTATGAGCTGTAATGCTACGCCACCGAATCTGCTACATCTATGCAAGCGGACATAAGGCGTTTATAAATATTCCAAGAATACCCCCTATATGCACTATAGCTTGTATACACATAGGTATACAAGGGGTAAATGCAATCACAAAACCAGCATGGGCCTTGACAAGCATGTTATTTGTACACACGTGACGTCTAAGGATGTTGTGCGGGTCTATAAGTGAATTCAAGTTCGAACCCGATCCTTCAATGCAGATCAATATGAGTCGACAGAGTTCAAACCTTCAAATAAATATACGGTTGTGGCGACTGGTATATTTATTTTAATACATTCATATTAGGCCTTCAAGGCCTATAATAATGAGAATTCACTAATAAAGGTATGAGGTCTACAAAACCCGATCCTCCTTAGTAGGTAAAAGGAGTCAACATGGTTTAATTATAAAATGCCCCCCAAACACCCGCATGGGCCCCAATGAGCGTGTTATGAGTACACATGTGACGTCTAGGGATGTTGCGCGGGTCAATAAGTGAATTCAAGTTCAAACCCGATCCTTCTATACTGATCAATAAGAATCGACATGGTTCGAACAATCAAAGAAATATACGATGGTGGCGACCAGTATATTTATTTTAATGTGTTCATATTAGGCCTTCAAGACCTACAATAATATGAATTCACTAATAAAAGTATAAAGCCTACGAAACCTGACCCTCTGTCAAAAACTGGATAGATAGTCGAAAAGGTTCATCCATAAAATTTAAATATTTTTAAATGAAAATGACACCAAATATTCCGATGTTAGCCGTGTTGAACAAAAATCTCAACCGGAGGGGTCCATTCCAAATAATTCAAATACCCAAAAATCATTCCAAAATCCAAGATCATCTAAAATCCAAAAATTCAAAAATATTTAAAATGAAATGTAACCATACACCACTTAAAGCAAAATCCATCCACCCTCCATAACAATTTGTTGGGGTGGACAAATTGAAGTTTACTTTATCTCACTAAGAGCTAATAATTAGTCAAAAATATCACTAAGATCCATTCTCAAACAATCTCCTATCATTAAGGATGTGGTATGTGTCCTCTGACCAGTGGTTTTGCTGCCAAATGGCACTGAAGGATAAACGGTTATGAACCGAGGCCCTCTAAACGAGTAGTTTTGTCGCCAAATGGCACCACGAAATACCGATTATGGTCAGAGCCAGTACTTTCCTTAATGACATCAAATCCTTGAGATATGAATCAATAGAATATGATCGATAGGGCACAAAGCCCTATATTAGCAATGGTGGATTCAAATTTATCCCATTAGGCAAATATCCACCCTAGGTCTGTAAGGTACCCTTCGATGAAGCACCCCATGATTACCGACAAGGATCCTTCTATCAGGTTGGGTCGATTACCTTCTCTGACTAATTAGACAAGGGTCCACGATGGCTCGGGATGACAGAACCATGAGATCTTGATCGGGTCCATCATCCATTCCCCCACCATCCGCTTTAAGTGAAAGATAATAAAATTTCTAATTTTAAATATTAAACCTTTCCAAATTTTCAAAAGATAACCCAATTTCCAAATCCAAGCCCAATTCCCAAATTCAAACCTATGCTACTACTATATGCCAGATACTATATATTTATATGTATGTGATTGATGACTAGCCTTAATCAAAATTTTTCTCTCGTTATAAGGAGGGGTAATTAACTATAGGGGCTTGTGCCTATAGGAAACCAGAACTCAGATCATAAAGTCCTCACAAAACGAGGGAAAAATATATGGGTAGTGTCTTATCTACAAACCCATCTACTTTCCAAAATTTACCCTGGAACTTATTATGTTAAAACTCCCTCATTGAAGAAAAAGCAAATAGTGCGGTCAGAGGCTATGGACAAATTTTTAGAGCTCACATATTTCTGGCGACTCTGCTGAGGATTGATTTCTCTTTCCATCTTCGGCTAGTCATCTCATTGCTATAATAGCAGCCACATCAATCTGTATTTAAAATATGATCATTTAGTGAACCAATGTTTCAGATATTCTAAAATGATCATTCAACAAACTCCTTTAACATTTAGCTGAGTTTTTAAAATGTACTTTAATTGCTTGCTTATACTGATTATTTTTCTTTCTATGTTCTGTGCAAGTCTCTGCATTTTGAAAGCATGGGTGACGTATCAGATAATGATTACTAACCCTTACCTTTCTTTTATGCAAATGGATCTACAGAACACTGCATTTACAGTTCAACTGGGACACGGAGTTTGCATCCAACTAGCGAACGCTGTGATAACTACTGGCAACACCAGGGCTACCATCCAATTTGGTAGTCTTGACTTTCCTTCCATTGTTGCAAGAGCTATTGCAGTCCCCATGACTAGGATGAATACTGAAAGACCTATGAGGAAATTCTATCCTGCCAGGCCTCCTACCCATCTCACACATCATCTAGCCTGTGCAACGACCCACTACTGAAGTTACTAAACGTCGGACGCATCTGCCACCGTCATGGGACACTGTTACTTCTAAAAATCCTCGCAATAGGGCTTTTATATTTGAACAACTTTTACAATTAGAAACCCTTGCCGTCAAAAGGGTTATAGCCAAAGGATGGATTTCTATGGTGGCTACAAACACCACATCCCTCTTAATTGGGTTACCTACACCCGGTGAGAATAATACTGAAGCTTCCTCATCTAGAGTGAAGCTAACAAGGAGGCAGATGAGAAAGCTAAATGCCAAGCTCCAAGCTTAGCAACAACTGGTGCATATACACCCATCAAACCTACTAGCCCAAGAACTTGAGGCCAATGTCCCCACCCAGAATAGGTTTACCAACCTCAAGTGGTAGAAAAGAAATAGCCCTTCTGGTGAACTCAAAAAGTCATTCTGGGAGTGTCGACTAGAAGAACTGACCCCTTAGAAGATAAGAGAACCTGAACGACTGTCAGCCTGAGTACATCGAGTGCTGAAAACAGTCAAGGAGAGGGGAATGATGAAGAAGAAATTTTAGAAGCCACTGTCCATCAAGGATAGGAGAACCCCGCCAAGAGAACGCCTATCCATTGTGGAAAGGTGAAGAGAAAGAGAGTATGCCCCGCGTGGTGAACATCAGGGTGTGACACCTGAACTACATGTTCATGTATCCACTGTTGAAAGGTTCCACTGAAAATAAAAGCAGATCTGGAGACCAAAGCCTCATAGAGATGAAGAAGGAAATAGAGAAAGAATGAGTAGGCTGGGCATGACATCCGGTATTGCTTCCTGGAGATCCATACCCACTAACCAATATCATCAGAGATGGGTTTCAAAGAAGGCCCCTGATGACGCCCCTACTGACGGTCAACACCTTGGAGAATCCTCTAAGGGATCCTGTCGATCACCAGCCCCTCCAAAAGAAGAAACCAATTTTGACTGCAGCCCGCTGGTCAAAGAAGTCTACTTTTCGAATCAAGAATTGATTATCCATTGGCGTCATCGCTCGGAGATCCAAGTATTTGAGGAGAGAGGGGAAGAAGATATAGAAAGAGAAAAGGGTATGGAAGGGGAAGAAAACCTAGAAGAAGAAGAAGAAAATATAAAAGAATACATGGAAGAAGAAATGGAGGAAATAAATGATGCCATAAACATTGAAGTTGTCTACAAGGTGAGGCACACTAATGCCAATGAGGAGGCCTACTATGACGACGGTGAAGATGACAATGATCAACACCCTCCGGTTAGACAAGTATATCAATGTCATCGTGAAGCTAGATCCACTACTAGTAGAGGCAGTCGCTCTTCAGAAGAAGAAAGAGAATAAGCTAAGGATAATCTCTTTACTGATGAGAATGTCACACTTACAGACATGCAAAGACATATAAGGAATCAAATAAAAGCCAAAGACAGAAATCTCTCAGCTAAATGAAAAGATGATTGAGATGATGGTTAAGATGGGGGCAATGATGCAAATGATACAGAGGATAATTACTATTGGTGTCATGCCTAATCCTCCTACCGACCCTCC
Source organism: Dendrobium huoshanense (assembly GCA_016618105.1). Lineage (NCBI taxonomy): Eukaryota > Viridiplantae > Streptophyta > Magnoliopsida > Asparagales > Orchidaceae > Dendrobium > Dendrobium huoshanense. The sequence goes on from CM028344.1 coordinate 27,102,872, forward strand.
AAACTTTCAAATGCCACAGGTATCATGAATACGGGGAGCTCCTGAAGATGGTCATGAGGTCCAGCCCACCCCATAAAATATTGCAAGTACCCGTGACTGTTGCACAGTTGGAGGGAATTATAACTAAGAAAATTAAAGCTATTATGGCTGTTAATCAGACGGAGAAACTGTTAGGCAAGGATCGTCCATATACTGCTGAGTACGATGATGTGCCATATCCGAAAGGATATTATGTACCAAACTTTAACACTTTCATTGATAATAATAACCCTAGGCAGCACTTGGCACAGTTTAAAACCACCTGTAGTAACATATGAGGAAATGATGTCCTACTCTTCCGATAATTCATCAGCAGTTTAACAGCAATTGCTTTCGAATGGTACAATGAACTGCTAAATGATTATGTGAAGACCTCCAAGAATTTGAAGCTATGTTTATGAAGAGGTTCGCTAGCGCGACCTAAAAAATTATGATCGCCGACCTTGCTTTAGATAAGCGGAAGAGAGAGGAGTCAATGTCAAAATATATCACTCGCTGGCAAAATCTAAGCATAAAATGTGAGCAACAACTTGAAGAAGAGCATGCCGTGCAATTATTAATGGGAAATATTGATGTCAAGATGCAACCCTTCCTATGCATGACTACGATTACCATATTTCAAGATTTGCTATATAGGATTGCCAAGTTTGATAAACTAAACTTGTCCAAATCAGAAAATCACTCTGATAAGTCCAAGAAGGCTAAGGCCCCAGGTGCTAGAAAGGGAGAGGCTGACTCTACGTTCTTCTCTAGAGCTGATAGAGAAAAGTAGGTGATTTATAATGTAGATAAGGGTAAGCAACCAATGCAGTATGAATAAAAGCCCAAGTAGGCCTATAACCCTAACCCCCAACCAAAGCTAATACTAGGGGGGAAATGATAGGCCATGAACCTTCCAAACTGGAGGAGTGCCCAAGATAGTCAATAGGAACCGATGATAGAACGTTCCCATCGCTCAAAGATAAAATGAATAAATAATATCCATTCAAAAAAAAGAGTGTCGTAAAGTTATTTTGACAAGCATTAAAAACAGTCTAGAGCTGACGGAGTGCAAGAGGCTAGAGGAGTCAAAAGAAATAGGTGACACAAACTACTGCCCGTATCACCGAGTGCTTGGCCATCCCATTGAAGATTGCTACATCTTTAATGATTTGGTCAAAAAAAATACCTAAAGGGAGAGTTCACATTATTAGATAATGTATTGACCAATCCCAGAAAAGAATCAATCAAGATGGTTACATCCTCTCCTATACACTCAGTTGAAAGAAAAAGGGAAAAGAAACTAATACAAGAAGAGCAGTGGGAGACTATAGTCTCCAAGAAAATAGTGAATATGTTGAAACAGCTTGAGGGTGTTTTGGATGTGAAGTGGAAGTCTCCCACAGAGCCGGTGATAGATCCCAAGGCACCGCCTACTATGCGAGCTTCTACTTCTAAACAATTTTCCAACCAAGTTGGCACTTTTAAGTCAGGAAAGATGAAATCCTCCAAGAAGAAGACTAAGTTGAAGAAGCCCGAGGAGAAAAAGACAGCAACCCAAAGGGTTAGATAGTTTGGATTAATATTATCAGACTGTGAGATGCCCCATTACGCTTGCTGATTTTATGGAAGAGCTCAAAATTGAGGAGATAAAAGAGGCTGATGAAGATCCACTCCCCATGGAAACTTGTCGAGTTATCTCGATAACGTCGGTGACTTCAACTAAAAAGAAAAAAGAGGAACCATTTGAATCCTATTTGATGGTATCACGAATGAATTACAGTGTACAGGAGGATCTATATTTTCCAGAAGAAGAATCATAGTTTTATATAACTTCGTAGATGGAACAAGTGAATTTGGGCTGTAATTCTGAATCAACAAACGAATCTCCAAATGAGGCAATGATCGATTTTGAAGATAATACACTGTTAAATGGGTCTGAGTAAGAGGAGATTGCCCAAGTATAGTTAAGGAGTGGTAAAACACTACCATCCCTACCAAAGAAAGGGATCCCTGATAAAGACAAAGGAAAAGAAATTGTCATCAATGAAGATATCATTCCCAAGATTCCAGAAAAAAGAAGGCTTCAGCTAAAGGGATAGATTACAATATCTTATCCCATCTGAGAAAAATTCCATGACAGCTTAGCATATATGATGCTTTGTTAATGTCTAAAGACCTTCAGGAGACCATGATTAAGGCTCTTAGGGACCCCAAAAGATATAAGGAAAATTTTGCTGAGCGTAACTTGACTGATGTCGAGCCAATCATTACTTTTGCTGAGGATGATATGATGCTTGGAATGGCAGACCATAACCGACCTTTATATGTTACTGTAGAGAGTGACGGGATGATAATCAGCCAAATTTTGATTGATCTCAGGTCCTCCATCAACCTCATGAGCTTAAAAGCACTGAGATCACTTTGTCTCGATGTGCAGCACCTTAGGAAAGATAAATTGATTGTGCATGGCTTCAATGAAAAGGGACAAAAGACCCTAGGGTCATTCATGCTCCCTCTAATATTTGGAGAACTTCATACCAAGGTAAAATTCCATGTGATTGATGCGGACACATCATTTAAGGCGCTTCTGGGTCACCCGTGATTACATGATTATGGCATTATCCCATCAATGCTACATCAATATATGAAGTACATCAGGGATGGAGAGGAATTCAAAATCTCCAGTGATATTCATCCCTTTGTGATTCATGAGGAGAAAATTTATGAAGATGCTAGGTACTTCATCCCCAAAGAACCAAAGCCGTCGGGTTTTCTCGAGACTAAGGCATCAAACCCAAAGAATGCAAGGTGGCTCAAACAAGAGGATGAGAAGAAGCAGAAGGGAATAAAGAAGGCAATGCTGACTCTTTCCAAAATAGTGTTCACTCCTAGATCCAGAAAACATATGCCTCACCTAGGGAGTGACATGGAGGAAGATGATACATTCCTTGTTAAATCTCAGGAAATATGCCAATTAACAGCTGGGGAAAAAAGGCAAAATATTCAGACGATGACTATGACTATGAATTTATCTACATGAATAATAGGCAGTATGTACTTTTAAAAAGAATAGATAATCTGTCAATCTCTGATAATGAATGCATGGTCACGCATGTTCCCCCATAATATTTCAAAGAAATCATCCCTCGAGATGTACATAGTGTTGAGGAACTTGTAATATTTTATGTGCCTCCTCAAAGAAATAGTGGTGGACCAGGAACCCTATTTTATAAATCTGGAGAGTGCAGAGATGAAGAGAATTGAGATTGGATCTACAGGCCCACCGAACATAAGGAGTTAATGCCTACGAGAATGCCCAAATTCATCACTGGAAATATATGGAGGATGTTACAAAAATAGTCAGAATTCTCACCCCTGTTCAATAACTTCACCTTTGCTTGAAGCTTTGGTATCGAAGAAATCCTCATATATTGCGAAGAAGGGATATTCTCACTAGAAGAGGTCTCGGATTTGTCATGAGAAGGCATTCCCAAGAAGAGACATGTCGTGCCATTACATGCAAGGAAATTGAATCTAATGATGAGGGTCCCGAGGAGGTTTATGAAGCTAACGATTATGATTATCAACCCGTAGAAGTTGAACGTGCACCCGAAGAGCTTGAAGATGGTGGACAAGCAGTCACTATGGATGAGGTAAAGGAAATCAATTTGGCGACTGAGGAGGACCCTCGTCCAACCTTCATTAGCTCTCTTCTACTAGAAGATCAATTGGAAAAAATGAAAGAGCTTCTCTATGAATTTAAGAAATGCTTTGCCTTGACATATGCTAAGATGCCATACTTATCCCCTGATGTGGCAGTTCACAAGTTGGCCATCAAGCATGAGGCGGTGCCTGTCAAGCAAGCTCTAAGAAGAATGAGATTTGAGATAGAAGAATAGGTGATTGTCGAAACCAAGAAGCTCATAGAGGCGGGCTTCATCTGAGAAGAAAAATATGCTGATTGGATTGCCAATATAATCCTGGTAAAAAATAATAATGGTCAGATTCATATTTGTATTGATTTTTGGGATCTAAACAAGGCATGCCCAAAAGATGACTTTTTGCTCTCGGTGTCTAAACTCCTAGTGGACAGTACATCAAATTATAATATGTTCTCATTTATGGATGGATCATCGGGCTACAACCAGATCAAGATGGCACATAAAGATGAGAAGCATACATCATTTAGAATACCCATCAGTATATTCTGCTACACGGTCATGCCCTTTGGCTTGAAAAAAACTAGTGCCACCTACCAGTAGGCACACTTATCTTTGATGAATTAATACATCAGAAGGTCATGTGTTATGTTGATGACTTTGTTGTTAAGAGCATTGATCTCAAGGATCACGTAAACTACCTAAGGATCGTATTTGGAGAATCATAAAGTTTGACCTGAAGATGAACCCGCTGAAATACGCCTTTGGTGTTTCTTCTGGCAAATTCCTGGGGTATGTTGTTCATCATTGAGGAATTAAAATTGATTCCAAAAAGATCAAGGTGATTACAGAGATGCCACCACCAAGGAACCTTCAATAGCTTCGCTCACTACATGGACAACTGCTTTCATTCGACGGTTCATATCGAATCTGTCGAGTAGGTGCCAACCATTTTCAAAATTAATGAAGAAGGATGTTTGTTTCAAGTGGGACATAGAGTGCCAGGAAGCATTTGATAGCTTCAAAAGATATATGTTGAACCCACCCATTCTCACAGCTCCAATTCTGGGGAAGCTTCTTATACCGTACACAGTAGCACTAAAAGAATCCCTCGAAACATTATTGGCCCAAAATAATAAAGAAGACAAATAAAATACACTCAACTACATCAGTCGAAGGTTGATTGGAGCAGAAAGCTATTATTCTCCTATTGAAAAGTATTATTTATAGTTGATTTTTGCAATTTAAAAACTTTGCCACTATATGCTTTCTCACAGAATCACCCTAATTTAAAAGATCGGTCTGCTGAAGTTCATGATGATAAGACCAGCATTGATAGGTCGTCTAGCCAAGTAGGAAGTACTATTACGGTAGTTTAATGTCACATAAATGCCATAAAAGTCAGTGAAAGGTCAAGCCTTGGTATATTTTCTTGCAGCACATCCTATCCTGGAAGACTCCCCACTAAATGATGATTTGCCTGATGCGCAAATTATGTAAGTCAAGGAAAAGGAGAAATTACCATTCTGGGAGATGTACTTCGACGGGGCATCATCAATTAAACCTGCCCGACCTCCAAATCTTACTAGGGCCTAAGTTGGCGTCGGCCTCATATTCATAGCACCTGAAGGAGGCATAATGAGATTTTCTTTTAGTCTAACTGAACCCCAGACCAATAATGAAGCCGAGTATGAAGCTTTAATAATGGAACTAGAGATTGCAATCTACGTCAGAATTTAAAATCTTCAGATCTTTGGCAACTCTCAACTTGTAATAAATCAAGTACAGGGGTTTACAAAATTTATAAGCTTGAGTTAGCCCATTACCACCGGCAAACCCTTGAGCTCCTGAAATAGTTGACGAATGTTGAATTAGCTCGAGTTCCTCAAGGGCAGAATGCCAAAGCAAATTGCTTAGCTAAATTTGCCAAGGAAATGGCTAATACCAATGAGGAGAAGCCTGTATTTATTGGAGTTTGCAACCGTCGAATCTTGGAGCTTGCTCTGTTATAATTCCTGATTACATAAGAGGTATCAAATTCAGTCAAGTAGGAAACAATCCCAGTTGAGGTTCAACCCCTCCATCAGATCGTTATAGAAAATTATCCGGAAGAATATCATGTGGCTAAGATACGTAAAGCTAGTCAAGCTTCAGAATCATGGTGGCATTATTTAGATATTGAAGTCAAAAAAGATTGGAGGCAGCCATTCATTAACTGCTTCAAAGAAAAAAACTTCCAGGGGAAAAGTCTATGGCCGCATAAATTCGAAAAAGGGCTTTATGATAAGCATTTGTCAATGACATATTATACCGATGGGTTTTTGATCAAATATAACTAAGGTGTCTAGGGACCAAGAAAGCTGATAAGGTAGAAACAGAAGTCCACGAAGGACTTTGTGGTGCACATTAGTGAGGTCTAAAAATGGCCGCTAAAATTAAGATGATGAGTTACTATTGGCCAACAATGGTGACAGATTGCATTGACCACGCTAAGAGGTGCCACGAGTGTCAGATTCACGGTGATGTTATTCATCAGCCACCAAATCCACATCACCCAACAATAGAATCCTAGCCATTCGAATGATGGGGCACATATATAATTGGTCTGATAGATCCACTATCATCAGCCATACACCGTTTCATACTGGCAGCAATAGACTATTTTTCTTAGTGGGCAGAAGCGGCTCCCTTTAAAAAAGTCATGTCCGAGCACATGATTAACTTTTTCACCCACAACATCATTTATAGATTCAGTGTACCGCACCGTATGATCTCAGACAATGGCATGATATTCAAGAGAACTAAAATATATATGTTCGTTGAGCGACACAAGATTGATTGGCGATACTCATAAATATACAATCCAAGGACTAATGGCTTGGTAGAGACCTCTAATAAGATGCTGGTGAAACTGTTAAAGAATATCATCACCAAGAATAAAAGAGAGTGGCACGCTAAAATGGTGGAGGCATTATGGGAATATAGTACTACTTACAAGATACCAACCAAAGCCACCACTACTCATTGATATTCGGGGTTGAGCTGTATTACCATTGAAAATTGAGCTACCATCATTTCATGTAGCTATCCAATATGATTTGACTCAGGAGCAAAATGCTCGATTGAGAATGGAAGAACTTAACGCGCTCAATGAAGTCAGACTACAAGATCAACAGAACCTGGAGATCTATCGAGCGAGGATGAAAAAATCATTTGATCGAATGGTACATCATCGAGCATTTCAAGAAAGGAAATTAGTCATGGTGCTAAGAAGACCAATCATCCCACATCAAAAAATTGGTGGAAAATTTGTGTCCAACTGGGAAGGTCTATTCGTCATTGAGAAGGTGTACCTAGGAGGAGCTTATCAAATGATCGACATGGATGGTCAGAGGCTCATGCTGTCGATTAATGGCCGATACCTAAAAAAGTATCATGTATAGGGATAAATATGTGTTTAAATTTTATTGTGTGCTTCGTATGTACCTATTAGCATATGTATGACATATGTATCAAAATTCTCTTGTAAAACAAGAATGTATTTCTAGAAAAAAAATTTGAGGGCATTTTAAATATTTATTTGGGTCGACATTACGCTGCATGTCGAGATCCCCGAATAAATATTTAAAATATCAAAATTCTAAATTTTCCCTTGTATAAAAGAAAACCTCCCTACATGACAAGGTGTATTTGAATTTTTATTTAGGTGTATATCGTGTTTCGTGCTGAGATCCCTAAGTAATCATTAAAAATCTTAAATTTATCCTTTAACAAAATCAATGTGCTAAATAAGGGGCATTTTAAATATTATTTGGGTTGACATTGCACTGTGCATAAAAATTCCTGAATAAATATTTAAAATATCAAAAGTCCAAATTCTCCCCACCTTCAAAAAAAATCCACCTACGAGATAGTGGATATTTAAATATTTATTTGGGTTGACATCATACTACGTATCGAAATCCCTAAATGAATATTTCAAGATTCAAAACTACCAAATTTATTTCGTTTCAAAACCTCTTGGCAGGACAAGGGGTACTCAAATATTTATTTCGGTTGACACCGTGCTATGTGTCGGGATCCCAAAATAAATAGTTAAAATCATCAGGCCTTGTATTCCTTCGAATAGCGAATCGGTACATTCCATTATTAACACATACACAAGTACTTTTTTTGAAAGTTCGTGACTTCATTTTTTTTTCAAGTGTACCATGATTTTAAAAGTCAAAAAAGAGACTTTTTTGTGATTATACACTCCAACAAATCGAGCCAGAATAGTTTAAAGTCTTCCAATAGCCTAAAGCTTGAGGTTCAGATGGGTGTAAAAGGTCGGATCCAACACACCCAAATATGGTCAGATCGCTAGTAGATCTGTCTACTCAATACACCAGAAGAAAGAACGTAGCAGCAGAACGCCCACTTCGTCAATCCGTTAGTAGGGACTATAGGAAGAATGAAGGCCAATTTGACTCGACAAGTTTTAGTAGTCGTAGTTCATAAGACTCTCCTAATTGACCAGAGAATCAAATTTCTACTAAAAAGGATGAGTCGCGAACAATTACCAAATGCTCGTAAAATTCAAATCTACAACCACAAAGGATGACTTTAAATCTGCCAACTTTAGTAAATTCAGTATTAGGAAACATATATCCCATAGCTTAAGTATGAAGTCTGTATGAGTATAAAAGGCCGGATTCAACACACCCAAATATGGCCGGATCACTAGCAGCTCTTTCTACTCAACATGCCACATGAAAGGCCGAAGTAGAGGAACTCCCATATCAGCAACTAGAGGATGAAGAGCTGTCAAATCTTTTCTCAACCAATCTGACATGCTCAAGTGTCTCAAATTGAAGCCTTCTCAAGTAGTTAAGGATCAGGACGCTACCAATATTTGGTACTATCAACCAAATCCAAAACCTGCATATTTTTAATAAGTCCACAATACAAAGTACAAGACTGGAAGAAGCTAAAATCCCCATAATCCAAGCTAAAGCTATGACTACTAACTCCAACTAGTGGCCATGGTAACAATGCTCATAACTACCCTCAGAGACAGGGGGCATTTTAAATATTTATTTGAGTCAACATCGTGCTGCATGCTGAGATCCCCAAATAAATATTTAAAATTGCCTACCATAAACCAAACAACTCCAAAATACAGCTCAAAGTACAACCAAAGATAAACATAGAAATGAACAAAAAATCCTTCATTCATATATATGATCATAAATATGAGGTATAAATATATTGAGACTCAAGAAACTAAAGGGGTACAAACACTGCAGGGTACGACTCTTGGGAAAACAAAAGACAAGTACAAGTTAGGAGAGGCGAGCCTATAAACTCTTTATCTATCCGGTAACCTCAACCAAAGTCTGGAACTCTAACTGAGTAGTCTGAAGCTCCTCAACAGCTCGTGTCAGTGAAGAGTCAGCTGACACCATCTCCTGGTGTAAAGCCTGGTGGCGTTGCTCCTCCCTCCTATAGGTGGTCATGCCGGTCGTGCCTCTCCCATAAGTGAAACCTCTACGACATCACCTATCTCATATCTCTTCAAAGGTTCTATATGATGAGGTCATCAGCCTGTCAAACTCCTGTGTCATGCTAAAAGAGCTCCGATGATGCCTCCTCAAGGCCACAGCACTACTGTCAAACCTATCATGGATGTCATCAACCAGCCCCCATCGTATGGAAATCCTCTCCTCTAGAACTGGAAGTGTAGCTCTTATCTACAAGACAGAAAGTTATCTCAGTCTCCAGATGTAAGACTCCACCTCACGGCACATCGACTCCCAGAAAGTAACTCGGTAGTGCTCACTCCAAAATGGGAAAGTAACCCAAGGAGTCAATTAGTAGTAGGAACAAACTCAATCCAAGATCTAGAGATCTTATATCAATACTAGAAATCAAATCTCTCAAAAGCTCTATGGTGTGACTACACCTCTCAATACTCCTCGAACTCGGGGGTAGGGGAACTAGGCAAAGAATCTCTAAAGTATAGTCGACCCCCTCAGGAACTGCACAAAGAATCACAAGCAATCAATATAATGACAGATAATATTATAATGCATCAAAATGAATTAACTTAAGACAAACGCGTACCTGTTGAAGGGCTCGCAGAGTTAGCGGAGTAACTAGTATGAACAGAAGAAGGGCCCATAGCACCAGTCTGGGTGCACTCATGAAAGATTGAAAACTCCACAGGTACCAAGTTTGAGGTCGTTGGTATGTATGACGGTGTCTCAAGAAACTCAAAAAGTAGCCCTGCGCCGACTCCTGAAGACTCCCCAGGACAGAAAGACCCGTAAGGGTACACCAGAAAAGAGAAATTATCTGGAGGATCCAACGTACTGTTGTCAGTAAAGTCTGATCTCCTCGGTCTCTATGAACACCCATCGGAGTCTCTGAATAAAGTGTGAATGTCTACGGACATCCGAGAAGATGAAGTATGCTTGGAGCCGGTACATCTACGTGAAGACCTAGCAGTCTCAGCACGAGGTGGCTCAGGTGCCACATCTGAAGCTCTGGCCGAAGAGGGAATTATGGCTCCAGTAGTAATATGGTCCTCAGTATCTGTCCTTGTATCAAGAGAAAACTAAGAAATCAATATTTAGTCAAATTAACAACTAATGGGAGAGAAAAGGTCAGCCGTGTGAAACTAATGCTGGTACAACTTCACGGTTGAGCTAGAAGAAAACTAGAATCGGTGCCAAGCCTGAGCAAGTGCAGCCACATCACTCCTGCTATGAAGAAACGGGTCTCCTATGGTACGCTCTCCATGAGTAAACATCTATAACTCTAGGAACAACTGGCCGACCATCAAAAGCTGTAGCTTGAGAGTATTTGAACTGCCTGATCACCCTGTTGGGTTGATAGTCCTCCAATGTCACTATAGCACCTGCTCTATAACACAACCAACTAGGATGTATGTTGAGGAAGTACTCAGTAACTGCTAAACTCTATCCATGGAGAAGTAGTGTGCATCTGCCTCTGTGGTCAATCCTATCCACTATAATTATACCCCTCTGGTGTGGTGGTAAACTAACAGTGTCTGGCTGGTGCACTAAAGTAAATCTGTCTGTAACTAACTGTGGGGCAAAGAAGAAAAGACGGATCCTCTATGACTCAAAGGTAGAGGTTGCCTAAGAAAATTGAAAAATTATAGGTATCTCCTCTAAAGAAAATAGACAGGAGTCTCTAGAAAGAAAAAAGCACCATGAACGTGCAAGTGGACCCATGCGTATAAATACTGCAACGATAAAACTGGGTCATGTACCTCAAGGGAACTCACCTCAGAAAGGGTATGTAAAACTCTATAAACATTGGCCAATATAATTGGAGCAAGTGAGAGCCTCTGCCCCTGTGCTAACTGGCTGGCTACTAAGAGGACACTGTACCTCAAAGAGCCTGTCTTGACTAGGTGTATGAAGATATATAGCCAAGTGGCAAAAAACCCAACAAAAATCTAGTCCTCTCTGACACCTGACTACCCTAGGGAAGCACAGTCAGAAGTAGAGGTGGGCTCAGCGGTCTCCTTTGACAACGATGTGCCAAACTGCAAACCAAGCCCAAAAGGGTTGTGCAGTGAAACCCCAACAGTAGACATGTGTCTCTCCTGATGAAAAATATAGATCTAAACATCCATAGGTATGGAAGATCTAGCACGTTATGACAAACTTGACACCCTATACATCTTCCTGTAGTGCTATAGAGCAACTGGGTAAACATCTAGCAGTACTAACAACCCTCTCCTATCACCGTGAGCTAAAAGGACCCGCTAAAATAATTGCTCATCCAGAGGGACGCACTCCTTGAAATGGTGACCAAAAACTGGTAGCTCGAATACTGCCTGGAGGTCTGAAAGAGTGATCGTGAGCTCCTCTGCTCTGATCCAGCAAGTACCTCTACCTGAGTCCCATAACTCAACTAAACTTCAAACCCAAGAGGAAGGAAGGTGCCCATAGTCAAACAGCAAGGCATAAACTGCCCCATAAATCCCTGTTGCCTGTAATGTACCTCTGTGTGCCTAAAGAACATAGCGTGCCCAACAAATGTAACCCTTGACTGGACTCTACACCTGCCCAACTGTGGAGTCTCTCGGCCACTCTAAGGGTGCTGTATGTAATTATCGGTGACCAAGAAGTCTAGATTGCCCAACAGGTTCTGCTACATCAGCTGCTGGCTCCAAAATGTCGCAAGTCCCCCAGCTTAGTGGTGTAATGGAACTCTCCAGCAGGTGGTACTCCCCACACTATAGTCTGAGACTAGTGACCCACCTGTTCGGGTCCTCGAAAGCAACATAATCTCTAGAAGTAAGGGGATGCAGGCAAAGAAACTATGGAAAACTTCTAGCCCCCATAACATATCCTAGTGCTGCTCTAGTCTATCTCGAACGTCAGCACTACCATAAGGATCCAGCATGTCTATCACATCCCAAATGGTAGCCTCACTAGGCTCACCTGGTGGAAGGTCATCAGATCTCTACAAATGGAACATCTTATGCATAAGGAGAAAATACATATGTGTCAAAAAGTAGTTATAATAATGACAAAAAAAGAATGCAAAAAAAGGGGCTACTAAGGACCATCAACCAACTTACAACAAACATGTTACTCTCCGAATGCGTACCACATTTGTTCAGGGACATTTATTGACCCCTATAACTCAAACTACGGGCAAGGGAAGCAAAACCGGGAAATTTGGCGATGCCCATTTAACAGAACTCATCACTTGAAGGGTCAAACAATCTCTAATTATCAAACGGATAGTAGTAGGACGATCAGGACATCAAATTCAATTAGGTCGAGGCCCCTCACATTCGAATCAAATGAGATCGGTCAAAAGGGATGACCGACACCCAAAATTAAAGCATGAGGCTAATCAAACGACGTTAGATTGATGAATAGATTTTGTCGTCACATTCATAATGTTGCAAACCTGTGAAAACTACATCTTGTTTATTCAATTTTAAGCATCTAGAATGGTGGCACGGATCCCGAGACAATAATATGAATTTTGAGGAAAATCAACCTCGTCACTATCTAAATGTTGTCTGTTCGCAAAATAGATTTTGCCATTGCGACTAGAATATCACAACTACCCAAAAACCATTTTTTTATGTTTAATTTGAATCATCCAAATTGGTGATATGAATTTTGAGGAAAATTAGCCTCGCTGATATCCAAATAATGTCTGTTTGCAAAATGTATTTCACCATTGCGATTGGAATATTGCAAATACACAAGAGCTACACTTTCTATGTTCAATTTAAAGCATCTGGATTGGTAGCATGAATTTTGAGATAAAATATGCATCTCGAGGAGAATAGGCCTCGACATTGCCAAACGAAGTCCGATTACAAAATAGTCTCTACCACCGTGTTCAGAACATCCCAAATACTTATGAATGATAGCAATATTGTGCAAATTAAAACATGCAAGGAGATCGACATGCGTCCTGAGGCAAAGTGAGAATTTTAAAGAAAAGTTAGATCGACACTATTCAAATGATGTCCGATCTCAAAATGGACTACATCATTGTGTTCGGAACACAATTAAAACCCTAAATGCACTATCAATTTATTTGAACGGGGTTGTGCATGCAAATTGAGGAAGTTCCAAAGCGACAATATGCATTTCAAGGGAATTTGGCCTCGGCATCGCCTAAATGAGGTCCGATCGTGAAACCGACTACGTCGTTGCAACCGAAACATCGGCAATATCCTAAATACACAATCAATTTATCCAATTTTGATATTCAACAAATTTGACACATAAAGTGAAGCAAAGTTGCATGCAAAATGAGGAAGCATGCAAATTGATGCATTTTGAGTCAACTAATACAACTTTGTAATTCTAAATTAAATACATAAATGACTGGAACATCAAAATGGCATTTAACTCAATAAAATTTTAGCAAACATTCAGATGCCCAACAAGGAAACTATCAAACTAGAATTAAATGCAATACCTCGTTCAATCAAAATCTGGCTATCTCTGATCTAATCCCGTCACTTACTATAGCTGGCTTCAACTTCCACACTTGTGGTGAAATAAAATTAAAACAAAACAGCCTTCTAGTTTTTTGGCCTTCACAGACACTAACTCCCTTCAACTCCAATAAAAACCTCCACACCCTCAATGCTTCCTCTTCTTTTCCGCCTCTACTCTATGACTTCAGTAGTGAAATCCAAATCCTGTGACACCAAACAGCAAAGAAGTTCTGTCCGTCAATCTCCACTATCCTTCACATGAAACTTGCATAGACCTATCCATGGTTTGCAGCCTACCTGTCAGCCGAGCCCTACTTCCTTCAAACTGCTAGTTACCTCATCTTAGGAAAGTCGCTCTTAGCAATAGTAACACATCTGCTCCACTCCATATGACCTGAACTCCTTGGTTTGTCTGTCTCACCCCACGTTGGACCAGTCTCAAAGGCATATACTCCTATTTTATGAGAAGAATCGTTATCTTCTCTTGTCTCACGTGTAGATCATAATAACCTGCAAATTCTACGATAATTTTCTTTCCTTCTCTCTCATCGGATTTCAGTTAGTTATGTTGATTTCTCCACTCAACTCCCTTTTTATAGCCGCATGCAGCAGTTTTTCTAAGCTTCATTTAATAGGGAAAACAACATAGCAAGATTCTTTTATTTGTAATATTTTGTCTTATCTCCCACTTACACTCAAAGCCAATAGATTCTTCACCACGTGAGCCTTTCTAACTGCTGCACCAAATTTTGCATCACTCACATACCTTACTCAATCCGAGAAAGCACCTAGAGCCGTTTGCTAGAGAGAGAAAGTGTCATTTGCTAGAAAGAGAGTGATTTTCAAATTCCATCGATCCTGATTGTGCCTGCCGTTCATTCACGCCGGTGATTGTCCTCCGATCACCGGACAATGAAAGATGGGTGATGATCGTGGTTCTACTAATATGGCTGGGAGGACTGCTTCTCCAATTTCAAATTCTTCTGATAGATTTTCTACATCCAATTTTTTTGCTAATAGAAATCGGAATTTGATTTCCAAAAATAAACCATTAATCATAAATGAAGGAGCTCTTTTGCATCCCAAAAAGATGATTCCTGTTGCTGGTAAAGGTAAAAATGTTCTTATTGAGGAAGAAATTAAAAGTCCAAAAGTTTTGAAGATTCTGAAGCAAAATTCTGGAAGCCCGAATGCCACATCTTCTTTGGATCTTAAATTACATGTGAGTAGATTCTGCAATTCTACTCCTTCTAGTCCTGGTGAGCATATTTCAAATCTTTCAAATGCATTGGTCGCTAATGTTGTGATTGAGGAGATTAGACGAGATGCACAGAAGATGTCTGGTGTTGGATCGCAACCAGGGAAGAATATTGCTTTGAAGGATCAAAATGATATGGAGCAAGTTAGACTATGTATTTCAGGAGAATTGAATTCTGATATTCAAACAGTCAATAAGACTTTTCTTCCTGAGACATCCGTGAAGATGAGCAATGCGAAGACAAATGCCTGGGCGAAAAATGCAAATGTTAAAGTGGATAATTTGAATTTAGGTTCATTTTTGTCTGATGATGGGAAAACGGTGAAGCTGCACAATGAGAATGTATTGGAGAATTATAAGAAATTGGTGAATGAACTTGTTATCAAGGTTTTTGGCGATAACCATCCTTTTTATGTGATCAATAATGAATTAAGAAGATAATGGAGCGGTTTTGGGAGCTTCAGATTAACCTTGTTGGGATAAGATTGGGTCATATGTTCATGTGAGAATGCTGAAACTATGGAAGCCATTTTATGTGAAGGACCTTGGTTTGTAAGAGATCATATTGTAGGCATTGATAAATGGTCACAAAATTTTTCCACAAAATCTTTAAAGGGACTCTCGGCTCCAGTGTGGATAAGGCTTCCTAATCTACCATTATATTGTTGGGATGATATCAACATATGCAGAATTACATCTCTTGTTGGCAAACACTTTTTACTAGATGGAAATATATTCTAATGGAATAGAAGAGAATTTGCTAGGATTTGTGTTTGTATCAAACTTGATGAACAACTTCCTCTAGGAGTATGGGTGGAAGGTGAATCTAGCAAATTCTATCAAAAAATTGAGTATGAGAAAGTTTCTAAACTTTGTTACAAGTGTGGCAAGATTGGTCACTTACAAGGGAAATGTCCTTTGTCTGAGAATGAAAACATCAAAGAAAGTTCCAAAAAAGTTGCTGAGGAAGTGGTTCAAGCTGAATTTGCTATCAAAAGGGTTGCTGGCCAAACTATTTTGGCCAAAAATATAACTGAAGATATGAAAAATCCTGAAGGGTATGGACCCTGGGTGCACGTCAGATATGGAAAGAAAAAAAGAAGTAATAATTTTCCATATATTGTTAATAAGGGTTCTTAGAAATCGGTGAAAGAAGTCTGGAAGGCTGTTTCTATTGTTTCTCCTAATCTAATTAATGACCAGAATTTCAATTTGGGAAAGTCTATTAATAAGAAACTAGACAATGAATCTGTTGATAATCAATGAACATGCTGTTCTGTACATAAGGAAGATATTGTTGCTGCTGATTCTATAAATTCTGGAGCTATTGATGTTGCTGAAGTTAATAATATTACTGTTCTTAGCAATACATAATTGGAAGAAGGGGAAATACTAGATATTTACTTCGAGACAGATAAGATGATTCCATCAAGTAAGATGTCTTATGTCCCTACACCTGTTATTGTTAACAATAATATGTTTGAAATTCTTAATAATGTTGAGGAAGAAGTGGAGATTACTGAAAATGTTCCAAGAAATAACACAAACAAGGAGGTTGGTTCTTCTTCAGAATTGAAGAATAAGAACATAGGAGTGGTCAATGCTAATATAGAGAATTCTACTGTAAAGAGAAAATTGGAAAAATAGCTCAAAACTCTTGGACCAATTAAACTCATGACTAGAAGCAGGAAATTGGAAACGGGTAACAAAGCCAAAAAGATTGGGGCTAGTCCCCGTCCAAACCAATGAATTCCATAGTGTTTTGGAATTGTAGAGGAGCAAGGAAGGCTCATGCTTCTCTATATCACAAGGAGTTGGTTAAAAAGAATAATGTGGTTATTGTTGGATTGTTAGAAACAAAAGTCTCTTCTATGAATAGAAAGGATATCACGCTCTTGTTGGTATGGATTGGAACTTCTTCCACTATCCGTCAGAAGGCTTGTCTGGAGGTATCTTGATTCTTTGGAATACAAGGTTTGCTTCTTTTAATACCTTATTATCTTTTAATCAATGTATCATTGGTGATTTAGAAATCATTAATAAAGGTAGTTGGAGGATTTCTACTGTTTATGCTAATAAGAACACCTACAAGAGAAGGGAACTATGGAATCAATTGGAGAATTATTTTCTTGTCAATAGTCCTTCTATAGTGGGTGGTGATTTCAATTTCCTTCTTTCTAAAGGTGATAAAAAGGGAGGAAGAAAATTTGATTTTTCACAAGGTCCTAAGGAAATAAAATCCTTTTTTACTAACCTTGATTATCATGAATCAAATTTTATTGGTCCAAGTTATACTTGGTGCAATAACAAAATAGGTGGAGCTAGAATCTTAGAAAGACTTGATAGGGTTTTTGTCAATTCTTTTGCCCATGATTCCAATCCGTTATTAGTGGTTCATCATCTTCCTCGTATTTCTTCGGATCATTGCCCCATTTTGATGAAATTATGGGAAGATTATCCTAAATCTAATAGCTATATCAAATTTGAAGACACGTGGGCTTCTCACTATGCTTCGACTGCTATTGTGAAAAAGGCTTGAAATAGGAGAATTGCTAGTTAACATTCAGATGTTCAGGAGATCAAGTTCAAAAGAGCCTTGAAAACACTTTCTTTTTGGAGCAAAGCTAAACTAAAGGATCTCAATCTAATGAAAGAAAAGCTTATAAAGGAAATTTATTATCTTCAAATGGAGGAGTCTGGGAATGGAAGCTTATCCAAACCAAAGGTATTACTTCTTAGATCCAAAATTAATGATTTGAATTGCACTTTAGCCCGGCTTAATTCTTGGTGGAGACAAAGAGTGAAGGCTAGATGGTTAAAGGATGGAGACTTTAATTCAAAGTTTTTTCATTCATTTGTAAATGCTAGAAGAAATGCAAATTACATTTTCAAAATAAAAAATGAAGATGGTGATTTGGTGGAAGATCAAGCTCTTATTGAGAGTATTTTTTACAAATACTTTCAAAATAAATGGAACTATAGAGAATGTTCTTTGGACGGCTGGCCAGAACCGAAAGCTATTCTTTCGAAATCTAACAGAGAAATTTTGAATTCTGATTTGATGCTGGAAGAAGTGAAAATGCTGTTAGCCAAATGGAAGGAGGTGTATCTCCGGGAGTGGACAGTATTACTCACTCTTTTCTTAAGTTTTACTAACACACCATTAATATAGATGTTTGGAATGCTTTGAAAATATTTTTCTCCATGGGAAAAATGGAAACTAGTTGGAAGGATACTTTGATTATTCTTATTCCTAAAGTAGATTTGCCTATGTTGCCTTCTAATTTTAGACCTATAAGTTTATGTAAGACTATGTATAAACTTGTGGCTAAAATTCTTTTGAATAGATTTGTGAATCTTCTTCCAAAACTTATATCTGTAAATCAAGCTATTTTTATTAAAGGCCGATCCTTATCTGATAATGTTTTAATTGCCTAAAAAGTCTTCAACAAATTCAGATTTTCTAAATCCTCTAAAGGATTAATTTTCTTTAAAATTGATATGGAGCAAGCTTATGATAGCATGTCTTGGGATACTTTGGAGCAAATCTTGCGTTATTTTGATTTTCCTTCACATTTTTCAAAGATTATTTTGGAATGTGTAAGATATCATAGGTTCTCTATTTTGATCAACGGCAAATCTTCTCAATGGATCGGTGCTCAAACTGGATTTCAACAAGGTTGTCCCTTATCTCCGTTTCTCTTTGTATTATGCTCTCAACTTTTATCTAATGCTCTTATTCAAGAAGACAGGGATATAGGAATTAAAATTCATCACAATGCTCCTAGGATATCTCATTTGCTTTATGCAGATGATATCTTGATATTTTTTGAACCTAATATGAAGATGGTCAAGAAGATTAAGAGAATTTTATTGAAGTATTGTAGTTGGTCGGGACAAAAAATCAACTACAATAAATCTTCCATTTTTTGTAGAAAATCTATTAGCTCTAGAAGGATGAAGAAGATTGCTCGGGTAATGGGATTCATGATTGTGAAAGAATTCTATTACTTAGGAGTTAAAATAGCCTTGAGAAGATTGATGGTTTTAGATTTCAACTTCCTAGTGGAGAAAGTGCTCAGCAAGATGGAAACTTGGGGAAGCAAATTTATATCTCTTGCAGGGAGATTCACTCTTATTAAATCAACAATTCTTTCTATTCCTATTTTTACTTGCACGCATGCTTTGGTTTCGGCTAGAATTCTAGCTGAAATTGACAAAGCTTGCAGGGATTTTATAAGGCACAAGGAGAAGAATGAAGCATATTTGCATTTTGTGAGTTGGGAAAATCTTTGTAAACCTTACACTTAGGAGGACGTGGCCTTCTTTATATTGTTCAAGGAGTGGATACTCTAAGAGCAAAATTTGCTTGGAAATACATAAAGGAAGAAGACTCTTTGTTGCTTAAATTTTTGAAGCCGAAATATGGTGATTCATACTGGAATACTGACTGCAAACAAAATTGTTCAAATACATGGAAAATTATTAGAAGTGGTGCAAGGGCTCTTCAACAATTATCAGGTGGAAAATCTGCAATGGAGTGAATGTTAATGTTATGAAGGATGTTTGGGTATTAGACAAATCTTTTTGTAAGTGGCCTACTTTTATTAATAACCTTCAAATGAATGATTCCTGTGTTGATTTTTTCATCAAAGAAGGAGAATGAGACACGGAGAAACTGCATAAATTCTTCGAAAATGATTTGGTTCAGTTGATTTGTAATGTCAAAATTGAGAAGGACGGTGTTAAAGACCAAATGAAGCTAATTTTACAAAATTTTGGGAGAACTTTGGCTGCACTTTCTTTTGAAGCTCGGAGCAGTATTTCAAATGGGGAGAATTACTGGAATTGGATTAAGAAAATCTATCTTAATCCAAAAACTGAAATTTTCTGGTGGAGGATTTATCATAAAGCCATTCCAACTTTTCATTTTTTGGAATATTGAATACTCAAAGATGGATGCTTATGTCCAAGAGGTTGCTTAGATATTAAAGACATTAAACATGTGGCGGTAAGCTGTGTTAAATTGATCCAAGTTATAAAAATTCTGAATAACTGGGGATTTCAAATCCCAATTTTTAACTGTTATGCTGAGCTAATTTCTTGGTTGGAGTTCAATGCTAACAAAAAAACTTTTATCACCAATATTTATTGTGCATTGGTGTTTCTTTGTTGGAAGTCAAGAAATAAATTCATTCATGAAGGAAAGGAAGATAGCAATGTATATATTGCTTCCAATGCTCTTAGTATAACTTTAATTTCTATTTTTAATATAAATAAATCGGGCCTTTGGGATGGTAATCAACCATCTTGATTGTTTAATAAATCTTGGCATCCTCCTCCACCCGATTGGATCAAAATAAATGTTGATGCTTCTTTACTTACTTCTTATACGGCCGGTATGGGAGCAGTTGGCCGTGACCACATGGGAAGATTTTTATTTGCTCTTGGAAGGAAAGGTATTCATTGGGATATTGCTCAACTTGAATTGGAATCTATTCTTTTTATTCATGATATTATTATGGATTGTATCAATCAATACAACGGCATTATTATTGAAGGAGATAATGAAAATGTGATGAAATGCTTTCAAAGCTACAACAACAAGAAGTCATGGCAAAATTCGGAGATGGATGTAAGAACTTCTTCCATTCTTAATTACTTTAACTTTGTTATTTTCAAATATGTTAGCAGGGAAAGCAATAAGTTAGCGGATATGTGTGCTAACCTTGCTCTTAATGGAGATTTTGATTGGGACAACCTTACTTGGATCACATTCCTCACTCATTTTTTACTTTATTAAAGAAGGAATGTGATACTATTAGCTTGTATTAGCTTATTTCTTTGTTAATTCTATTTGCTTTATGCATTTTTCAAAAAAAAATCAACAAAAAAAAAAGATAACTGAGTGCCTTTTTTTGTTGTTTTTTATTTTCAGAAGCCTATTAAAAATAGCAAGCTCACTTTCTCATTCATTAGAGCTCATAGGATATTTCATACATATCAACTCATCCCACTTGAGCAATAGTAGAGAAAAAGGCCCCTCACTTTAGAAGAAAATATACCAAAATATTTGTTACACAAAGCCTCTCCCTCCCAAACTTCAGTCTAGCAACAGTTAACCCAAAGCCCATCATAAGTCTGCATCCGAATATTAGACTTCTTTATCTTTCAGTTATTTTATTTCTATTTCCTGCTACAAATATCAGTTTGTGTTTTGTAGTATAGTTAACATTATTAAGTAGTATTACTGACATTATTAGTCACATTATTAGCATTACTAATTAGTAAATAAAAAAGTGTGTGGAGAGGTTTAAAAAAAAAGGGAGAAAAAGAAACAAAAGTTTCAAAAAAAAAAAGGAGAATGAGAAAATAAAAATAAAGAAGGGAAATTTGTTGTGTTTTGTGCATCTCACCATCATCGCCAACCTTCACGAAGGTGAGAATTTTCAACTTATATTCTCATTTTGGCGTTCGAAGCACACCGGTAAATTTCCCATACACGCTTTTCTCTAGCATGGTGGGAAGGGAATCCGGTGCGGTACCTACGACGGGATGGGAAATCATCTAAAATATTTTTTTTTTTTTTTTGCATTCATGGCGCAACGGAAAACTGCCCATACACTCTTTTCTCTAGCGTGGTGGGATGGAAACCCTATGTGATTCCCATGGAGAGATAGGGATATTCATAAGTACCCGCTCGTGGGGAAATGACTGTGTTTTCTTGCAACAGGTACCGAAGACCCATACATGCCTTTCTTTGGCATGGTGGGGTTAAAGATTTCACGGCCGTGGTGTCCTCGTATGAGGTTATAAGAGGGCACCTACCGTACATGCTTTTCTCGAATGTGGCGGGAGGACCAGTTTTCCGTAGTTTCTCTTAAAGGGGGGAGACGCCAGGAGGCTGCCAAAATTTTTAGTGAATCATGGATAAGACTTGGACAAAATGTGGGCAATTTGAACTCAAACTTGGACTTTAATAAAGAATATTAATTGAACATTAATCAAACTTGCAAGCATTGAATCCAAACTTGAACGAATTATAGGGGACTTGAATTTGCATTCAATTTGAACAATCGAATGAAAGTAACAAGGACTTGAACATTTGAACTCAAGCCAAAACTTGATTTGGACTAAATGAGACTTGGACATGCAATTGAACTTGAACGATTTGGATGACAGGGAACCTGAATTGGACCCAAATGAACAATTGAATGAAATGAATTTGAACATAGAAGAATGACATTGAATAATAAAAAAAAGGGGAAAATAAATTATTAACAAGGAATTTCAGTTGAACAATAATATAATATTTCTAATGGAATATTGGAATTATCATACAAATGTTTGAATCATTGGAATCTCACATAAGCAAACAAAAACTCATGGTGTATGGAATCCTTAACATCTCCTTTATGAGTAATGAAGTTAAGAGGATTTATAAATAATTATATTGATCCTATGCAAACTATTGGGACACCAATAAATGTGAGTGGGAAATTTAGCATACCTAATCTACAAATGATGAAAGCAAGGTAAAAAAAAAAATTCCAACTAGATTGCCAATGTTGATTCAAAGTCTCTTCAATGAACATTGTTGTGATGATAAAATCAAGTGATGATATAATACCCTTTTCAAATCTCAGAGCACCATCAAAGTTCCAATTCACAGACAAGAAAAATGCTAGAATTCATGTCAAGGCAGTGAAAGGGCAAAGCAGTTTTGTTTGATACAAGTCAATTAATTCTGCTCTATGAGAGTTTTTTGTAGCTCTCCAAACTATAAAGGCTGATGATCCAAACAAATTAGGAACTTCTGTGTTTGATCATAATGAAATCTACCAAAGACTATATCATTTTATTCCTAGAGTGAGAAAGAGATCAGCATTTTTTTAAGCTGCATATTATTGTTGCTGATGTAGCAAAAGTATATGATTCTATTGATTAGGATGTTTTAATTGATATAATGAAAGATGTTATCCCAAGTGATACCTATTCCAAGCTTGTCTACGACAAGAAGTCCATAAAGGCCATGCCATATCGATTATGTTCTTATCATTGCAACAAGAAGCAGGACATCATGAAAATTGAAGCTCCAATCCAACTAAATTCATCTTGTTGTGTCTTCATTGATAAGGGTACTAGCATTAAAGTTAGTAACCAGATGTTGCATCATGTTTGAGCTGAACATCGAAAACATAACATATTGCAAATTGGCCATGACTATTATTTACAAGAGGTGGCATCTCCCAGGGAAGTATATTATCTTCACTTTTATGCTCATGTTATTATGGGCATTGTGAGCTAGATGTCATTTTACCCTTCCTTAAAAAAGCTTATGAGATTAGATCAAGAATAACGAACATAGAACCAATCTCATGATGACATAAAGTTGGAACTAAGCATGAAGGGGCTCGATATCTTGCTTAAAATGAAATTATGAGTGGTGAGATAGCAACTCCTAATTAAGTGTAAGAGAAGTATACCAGAACTTATGTTGGATAAAGAGCTTACAAATACCCCTCGCTCAAGAATGAGGATGAAAATTCATGCAATCAATCTACTTGAGATAATTGCAATGATTATGAGTACATATGGAGGATACAATGATATACTTGTAATCAATGACATGAAGATTTCCAATCAACATTAAGGGATTCGTAGATGTATAGTGCCACATTCTATGGTTTATGTTAACATGAAGTCAAATACAACGCATCTTGCAATAAGCAAAAGAGCATAAATACACCTGTCTTCTACAACAAGAGAGCAAGATGTTATGAATTTAGTAATGCTCCAAGACTGGCATTAAGATATAAATGAAGGTATCCAACCCCGCAACCAATGAGAATATAGAATGAATATACTGTCTGGTTGAAGACAAATATACAAAAGCCAACAACAAGTGTTAAGAAACCTATATAACCCGTAATAAGGAAGTCACAAGTAGATGCACCTGTCTCCTACAAGTAGGGGGATTCAATATGCATTAAATTGAAGGACACGACCTATTTGAATAATTCAAAAAAATGAATATAACTCCCATGTAATTAATATTACTTAGCCGCAAACAAATAGACTAGTCCTCTACTAGTAAAAGCAAGGGATGCATAGAAAATACAAATTTTCAAAGACCCATTATACTTTTAATATGTATGTTCCACAAGAAAAATACAAAGAACTACGATAGTCTACCTATACAAAGTAGCGAACAACTCAATATATGAGCTGCTATGTAATGCCACCGGATCTGCAACACTCATACAAGCAGATAGAAGGCATCTACAAGCTGCGATGCTACGCCATTGAATCCACTACATCTATGAAAGCAGACAAAAGGCATCTATAAATATTCCAAGAATACCCCTGTATGTACACCATAGTTTGTATACACATAAGTACACAAGGGGTAAATGTAATCACAAAACTTGCATGAGCCCCGGCGAGCAAGTTATTGGTATACATGTGACATCTAAGGATGTTGTGCGGGTCGAGAAGTGAATTCAAGTTTGAACCCAATCCTTCTATACGGATCAATAGGAGTCGACAGGGTTCGAACCATCAAATAAATATATAGATGTGGCGACTGGTATATTTATTTTAATACATTCATATTAGGTATTTAAGGCCTAGAATCATGAGAATTCACTAACAAATGCATAAGGCCTACAAAACTCGATCCTCCTTAGCAGGTAAAAAGGAGTCAATGGGGTTTAATTATAAAATGCCCCCCCCCCCCCCCCCCCCCAAATACCTACATGGGCCCCAGCGAGCATGTTATAAGTACACACGTGTTGTCTAGGGATATTGCGTGGGTTAATAAGTGAATTCAAGTTCAAACCTGATCTTTCTATATGAATCAATAGGAGTCGACAGGGTTCGAACAATCAAACAAATATACGATGGTGGCGACCAGTATATTTATTTTAATGTATTCATATTAGGCCTTCAAGGCCTACATCAATATGAATTCAATAATAAAAGTATAAAACCTACGAAACCTAACCCTCTATCGATAGCTCAATAGAGTGGACAAAGTTCATCCACAAAATTCAAATATTTTTAAATGCACATGATCCCAAATACTCCGATGATGGTCGTGTTGAATGAAAATCTCAACTGAAGGGGTCCCTTCCAAATAATTCAAAATGTCATCCCAAATACCCAAAAATCATTCCAAAATCTAAGATCATCCAAAATCTAAAAATTCAAAAATATAAAAAATTGAAATCTAACCATACACCACTTAAAGCAAAATCCATCCACCCTCCACAACAATTTGCCGGGGTGGACAAATTAAATTTTACGTTAGCTCACTAAGAGCTAATACCAAGTCAAAAATATCACTACGATCCATTCTCAAACAATCTCATGTCATTAAAGATGTGGCACGTATCCTTTAACTAGTAATTTTGTGGCCAAATGACATCGCAGGATAAATAATTATGACCTGAGGCCATCTGAACTAAGTGGTTTTGCCACCAATTGGCACCACAAAATACTAGTTATGACCCGAGCCGATACGTTCCTTAATGATATCAAATTTTTGAGATGTGAATCAATAAGATATGATCGATAGGGCATAAAGCCCTTTGTTAGCTAAGGTGGATTCAAATTTATCCCCTTAGGCAAATATCTACACCAGGTCTATAAGGTATCCTTGCATGAAGCAACCCATGGCTGTCGATAAGGATCCTTTTATCAGGTTGGGTTGACTACCTCCTCTGACTAAGTAGACCAGGGTCTACGATGGCCCGTGATGATGGAACCATGGGATCTTGATAGGGTCCATCATCCATTCCCACACCATCCACTTTAAGTTAAAGATGGTGACATTTCTAATTTTAAATATTAAATCTTTCCAAATTCCAAAAGATAACCCAATTTCCAAATCCAAACCCAATTCCCAATTCCCAAATTCAAACCTATACTGCTACTATATGCCAGATACTACGTATCTATATGTATATGTTTGACGACTACAAACCCTTCTGCCTTCCAAAATTTTCCCCGAAACTAATTCCATTAAAAGTCCCTCACTGAAGAAAAAGCAAACAGTGTGGGCAGAGGCTGAGGCCGAATTTTTTGAGCCCACATGGTGCTTGAAAGATTGGCGTCGTAGTTCCCATAAAATGAACTAACTTTGTGGCACTTATATTTTTACTCAGCCGTAACGATTACTGATGTGAATCAGTTACTTAATGAATAGTTACATTGATTAATAGATAGATCGTGTCCTTTGAAAGTTACAACTACCACGCCTCAATGTTGCTAACTTTTTAATGTTTCAGCGCTAACTTACGTGGATAATTTACTTAATGAACAATTATATTATAATGCTAGTAGATCGTGGCCTTTGAAAGTTACAATTGCTATGATGCAATGCTATTGACTTTTGAATGCAACTACACCATAGAAGCAATTTTTGAGCGTATGATAGATTGTGAACCCATGACGCTTGAAGATAATGAATGTGATGCTACAAAGCTGACCATTTTTACATCGTGGTGCTATCCAATATAGATTTCAGCACCGCCATTTCAATGTTGTAGTGCTCTGACAGTGACTTTGATGGCGCTGTGACATTGATTTGTCCAATGTCGTAGAGCTGGATTATACTTAAAGGTTTGTGCTTTGTTAAAATAAATTCTAAATATTTATCTAAATTAAAATAATGAATATGATTTTCAAACTCAAATCCTTGATCAAATCCTTATAAATTTGAAAATTCTAGTCCCTAGTTTAATTATGATATTTATCTTTTCTGATGTAATTAATTATTGGGGCTTGCCTCTACAGGAAGTCTGAAACCAAGCAAAAATAAAAATAAAACCCTATCAAGGTAGGGAAGAATCCTATGGATGCATACTATAGTTTTATGCAATGGTTTATACATCCATATTCAAAATGATACGTAAATGTTCCTTTATCCTTTGGGATGAATTAAACATTTCTTATGTTGAGTTTGGATATGAAAGTTAATGGTTTCTCTATTCAAAGCAATAGTCAAGTATCATTTTTTTTAGATGATAGATGTTATGTTATGTAGATAGAATTTAAAAATATTCAAGTGAATCATTTGGAATATTTTATATTTAATGTGAGTAGGATTTTTCAGGCAATTCCACTTGGAAAGACTTCTCTCTTCATCTTTAATAGAGACTTGATTTTTAAAAAAGATTTATAAAGGTTTTAAATGGTTCTTAATATCTAAATTTTGGTTTAAACTAATTTTTCTTGTCCAAGATCATTTGGATTGGGTCAAGATATAAATCTCTTTAATTCAAAAATCTAGAATCTTCTCAATTTGAAGTCTTAAGATTGGATCCTTGTTTAAATTCTGATGTAAATTCCTATCTAAATCATCACCTTTGTTGGAAATTCTTCTTACCAGTTTAAATATAAACTTCCTTAAATTTAAAACTAAATTCTAATTCTATATTGGTGTAAACTTGTTTTAGGAATTCAGAAAATTTAGCTCAGTATTAGAAGGAGAATTTGCTCAGGAGGATAATGAGGATGACACATTTAATCATGTAACTAATTTGGAAAAAGGCTGTAAGGACTCTCAAACACCACCTCAAATTAATGTTTCTAATATTTCTATTGTTAAAATAGTTGCTATTTGCATGCTTTACATTTTTGCAACTTGTATAGTTTTGATGATTCCAAACATTATTGTTCAAATGTGTAGTTATCTCCTAACAATTTTAGAAGATTTGTATTTGCTCTTGTGTGTACTAACATTTCAGGAAAATCAGACTCCAGACAACGAAGAATTCAAATCAAATTCAACATGAGATACTTTGTGAATTTGAAGCTTGTATTTTTCTTTGAATTAAATTTGAAAGGGAGTGATTGTAATAGAGTGAATAAAAATATACACACACACATACGGAGATCATATATAAGTTATACTGATCGTATGGGATGATATCAGATCGTACGGGACGATCAGACAGTTATCTTCTATTGAGCACATAGAACGAATAGGAACTGGCTTGAAAACTTTTTTAAGTCATATTCGTCCGGGACAAAATTAATTATCATCTAGGACGATCTGGTCTCTATAAAATTTTTGTCCAGACGAAATTAATTATAGTCAGAAAATGATCTGCTCTATGTAAAAATTTCGTCCAGACGAACCAATTTTCGTCCAGACGATTAACCGACTTAGAACGGTTTTCAGCAGTTTTCTAGAACGACCTAGTAATAACCGTTCGAACCGGACGAACTTAGTTCGTACGGGACGATCAGTGTGTACGAAGACATTTTGTACACATATACAAATAGGGTAGTTTCAAAGCATTTAAGTAAAATCATCCAGGACGATCCACGATCGTACGGGACGATCCACTGCGTATAGAATTGAAAATTTGCAGTTTTTGGGCGGTTTTTCTTGTCTTTTGTATATATAGTCCAAATTAGACTGCCACCCAATCTTTTTGTCATTTGATCTTCGTGCCTCTTGAGAGAATAGCTAAGGAGAGAGTGTGAGAGTGCATTCAAATGAGGATTCCTACCACTGGAGCGTGAAGGCTTCACTTGGAGTTCAAAGGTAAGAATCTCTACTTGTGAATTGGGATTACTTCACTCTTTTCTTTCTTCCTTCTAGATTTCTTGTGAGAAGATCTTTCAAGAAGATCTGGTTCGCTGCCGACACTTGGAAAGTGTGAATAGCTGAAAGGGTTGCTTTTTACACTTGGAGAGTGTGAATAGCTGTAGGGTTCTCTGCCCACACTAGGAGAGTGTGAAAGGACAGAAGGGTTCTCTGCCCACACTAGGAGAGTGTGAAAGGACGGACGGTTCTCTGCCAACACTGGGGATTGTGTAAAAGGACGACGGTTCTCTGTCTCACCGGGTAGTGTGAAAAGAGTGTGTTGTAAAGGCTTCTCCGCCTTGCTGTGGGTGCAAAAGGAGAGTCACTATTGGTATTAGTGCAATACTCAGAGGGTGCCTCTGGGGAGTGGATGTAGGTCTGGTTATAGATCAAACCACTATAAATCTGGTGTCATTTACTTTACAGTTTTTACGTTTCCATATTTTTTTTTTAGTCTTAAAAACTCTGTGGTTGAAAAACTTTTTCTACAAAACTTAAAAGAAACAATTTTTATTTGGGTTCAACATAATTTTAAAAGAGGGATTAAAATTTTTAAACTACCAATTCACCCCCCTCTTTGTAGCCTTTGGGACATTAACTTAGAATTAACAACCTAATTACTAGACTCAACAATTGGTATCAGAGCATCGTTTCAAAATCATAAGTTTGAACTACTTTTTGATTAATGTAGATGGCTACATTTTGAAACCGAAACACACCTGAGGGTTACTCTATCACTAGACCTCCACTGTTTGACAATATTCCTTTTGATTTTTGGAAAACACGCATGTCTACTTTCTTATAGTCACTTGATTATCGCATGTGGATGCTAGTCCATGAAGGTTATAGAAAACCAACTAGATTAGTTGATGGAGTTATGGTAGAAACACCTTATGCAGATTGGACTATAGAAGAACGTGACTTAGCACAATTAAATGCTAAATGTTTAAATAGTTTCTTTTGTGCTTTAAAATCTGAAGACTACATGCGAGTTTCCACTTGCAAAAGCGGAAAGGATATATGGGATAGACTTTGTATAACTTATGAAGGGACAAATGAGGTTAAGCAATCAAGACTCAATATCTTGTTACATGACTATGAATTGTTTCGCATGAAACTTAATGAATCTATTTCAGACATGTACACAAGATTCACACAAATTGTCACTTCTTTGCATGCGCTTGGTAGGGAATTAACTAATGCTGAAATGGTCAATAAAATTCTTCGATGTTTACCTACTGCTTATGATGCTAAAATTACTGCAATTACAGAGTCTAAAGATCTTAACATTTACTCCATTGACAATCTTCTTGGTTCACTCATTGCTTATGAGAAAGGAGTAAGTCAAAGAAAGATTGATGCAGGTGAATCACGAAAGGAGAAGAATATTGCACTAAAGGTGGAAGAGTCAGAGAGTGAACACTCACAACCTGAGGATGAAGATGATATTGCACTGATGACTAGACAATTCAGAAGCTTTTTAAAGAGAAAGCAGAAGAGACGCCAGCAATGGAATAGAAGTAAGTTTAACAAAAATGGCAAGGTTTCTAATGAAGTAATTTGTTATGAATGCAGGAAACCATGTCATATCAAGACTGATTGCCCAAAACTCAAAGCCACTCCTAGCAAGGAGAAAGTAGAGGAGAAACCAATGGTAAAGAAGGGCAAAAAGAAGTTTCAAAGAGCTTTCTGGGCAGATTCAGCTTCAGACTCATCTGAGACTGAAAAAGAAGAAGAAGTTACAAATCTTTGCTTGATGGCAGACAATGTAGATCACTCAGATCAAGAAGGGGTATGTGACTTAACCTATGATGAATTATTTGAAGTTTCTGAACACATGCATGATGCATATAGGAAAATAAAAAAGATGCATGCTAGTGTAAGCTTAGAACTGGAAGAGCTCAAGAAGGAACATGAAATCCTTAGGAAAGATCATGCTTTAATAGATGACAACCACATGAAACTACTTGATGAATATGATGACTTGAATAAAAATTTTGAAAATTTAAAAACATCCTATACTGAACTTGAAAAAGAATTTAAGAATTTTAAGGATGAATGTGAGAGCAAGATATATAGAATTAATTATACCAATCGAATCTTAGAAGATATGAATTCATTTTACAAACTCATAATAAGAGCTCTCGAGGATAATAGGAACCCCCCTAAACTTGAAGATTTTACAAATCCAAAATATTATCCTAAATTCATGAAATCTCTTAGAAGACACTCATATGGAAGAAAACATAGGAATATTTTTCCTAATGTTAAATGTAATAATTGTGGATTTTTGGGACATATAGCTCACACATGTTCTTTAAAGATGAAATCTAATTTGGTGTGGAGAACTAAGATGCATAAACCTAGACATATCATACATGCATCTGATTATAAATTTCATAAAGGTGAACCCAAACTTGTTTGGGTTCCTAGGTCTAACATTTGAGAATTTTGCAGGATTGCTCTCACACAAGACCTCATGGGAGCATATGGTACCTGGACAGCGGATGTTCAAAGCATATGACTGGAGATACTGCTCAATTCATAACGCTGAAAGTCAGGAGTAGAGGCAAGATTACACTTGGAGATAATACTACAAAGAAAGTGATTGGATCAGGTATGATTGGAAATTTGAAAAACTTTTTCATAGACAATGTGTTATTAGTTGAAGGATTAAAACATAATTTGTTGAGCATAAGTCAGCTATGTGATAAGGGCTATAATGTAAAACTTTTACCTACTAGCTGCATAATAAGCCTAAATTGGAAAAATGTTTTAAATGGAAAAAGGGTAAACAATGTTTACATGCTAGATTTAAATTGTATTCAATCTCCTACTGCTTTTTGTTTGAAAACTATTTCTGATGAATCATGGCTTTGGCATAGAAGACTTTGTCATTCTAGTATGAAAAATCTTAGGAGAATTACCCAAAAGAATTTAGTGAGAGATATACCAAAACTAGACTTTACTAAGGACCACTTTTGTGATGCATGTCAATTAGGAAAACAAGTGAAGTCCTCTTTTAAGTCTAATAAGGATCTTAGAACTAGTAAACCATTGGAAATTCTTCACATGGATCTCTTTGGACCTGTAGGAACTGTAAGTCTAAGAGGGAAGGTATACGGATTTGTTATAGTAGATGATTTCTCAAGATTCACTTGGGTTAGATTTCTTTTTCATAAGAGTGAATCGTTTGAGGAATTTAGAAATTTTTCTACTTGGATTCAAAGGAAACTAGGGAGTGAAATAATTTCTATACGAAGTGATCATGGAGGAGAATTTGAAAATGAAAGATTTGAAAATTTCTGTAAAGAAAAAGGGATTGATCATAATTTTTCTGCACCTAGAACCCCTCAACAAAATGGGGTTGTTGAAAGGAAAAACAGAACATTAATAGAAGCCGCCCGAGCAATGTTGGCAGAATACTCACTTCCTAGATATTTTTGGGCTGAGGCGGTTAGCACTGCATGTTATGTTCTGAATAGGGTGAATGTGAGATCAAATTTGAATAAAACACCCTATGAGTTGCTAAAAAGTACAACACCTAATATGTCTCATTTGCATGTATTTGGTTGCAAGGTGTTCATACATAATAATGGAAAATCTGCCTTAGGAAAATTTGATCCAAAATCAGATGAAGGAATTTTTGTTGGATATTCAAGTGTTGGAAAATCTTATAGGGTATTCAACAAAAGAACTTTAGTCATTGAAGAAACCACACATATTGTATTTGATGAATCTGGAAATTTGGAAGAGCCAAATGTTGTTGAAGAAGAGATTGAAGAAAACTCCCAAAAGATTGATAGATTAAATTTGGAAGAAAATTTGGAAAGAGAAAACCCTTTGCCTAGAGATTTGAGATTTTCTAAAAACCACCCAAGAGAATTGATTATAGGTGAACCTAGTGAGGGTGTTAGAACTAGACGTGGATTAAACAAGGAAGTCAATCATTCAGCCTTTATTTCAATAATAGAACCCACTAATATTAATCAAGCACTTTCTGATGAATTTTAGATATTAGCCATGCAAGAAGAGTTAAATTAATTTGTAAGAAATAAAGTTTGGGAATTAACTACAAGGCCAAAATATCAAAGTGTTGTTGGAACCAAGTGGGTGTTCAAAAATAAAATGAATGACTCAGGAGTAGTCATTAGAAATAAGGCTAGATTAGTTGCTAAGGGGTATAATCAAATTGAAGGAATTGATTTTGAGGAGACTTTTGCACCTGTAGCTAGACTTGAAGCAATTAGGGTTTTACTAGCATTTGCCTGTTTTAAAGGTTTTAAATTGTTTCAAATGGATGTCAAGAGTGCCTTTTTAAATGGGGTAAATGAGGAAGATGTTTTTGTAGAATAACCTCCAGGTTTTGAAAATTCTAAATACCTAAATCATGTTTTTAAGTTAAAAAAGGCATTATATGGATTGAAACAGGCACCTAGGGCTTGGTATGAGAGGTTGAGCACCTTCCTACTTGAAAGATCTTTTGAAAAAGGAAGTGTGGATACAACTCTCTTTTTAAGGAAATTTGGAAAGGATATACTCATTGTTCAAATTTATGTGGATGATATCATCTTTGGATCTTCAAATAAAAATCTTTGTGATGATTTTTCTAAAACAATGAGTAGTGAATTTGAAATGAGTCTAATTGAAAATTTAAATTACTTTCTAGGATTTAGCATTAAGCAACTTGAGGAAGGTACATTTCTTAGTCAAACTAAATATATTAAGGACATCCTCAAAAAATATGAAATGAATAATGCTAAACCTGTTAGTACACTATTGAGTTCCTCAGTTCAGTTGGATAAGGACCTTAAGGGAAAATCTGTTGATCAAAAGAAATTTAGAGGGATAATTGGATCTTTACTTTACTTGACTGCTAGCCGACCAGATATTATGTTCAATGTTTGCTTATGTGCTAGATTTCAATCAGATCCAAAAGAATCACATTTGACAGCAGTGAAAAGGATTTTCAGATATTTACTAGGAACTCAAAACTTAGGGATTTGGTATCCTAAGTTTAGCTCTTCATTTGAAATTATTGGTTACTCAGATTCTGACTTTGCAGGCTGTAGAGTGGATAGGAAAAACACTTCTGGAACATGTCAATTCATTGGAAATTCATTAGTTTCATGGTCTAGTAGAAAACAAAATTCAGTGGCACTATCTACTGCAGAAGCAGAATACATTGCATTAGGAAGTTGTGTGGCACAAGTACTTTGGTTAAAACAACAGTTGATTGATTTAGGATTAACTATAGGCACTATTCCAATTTATTGTGACAATACTAGTGCTATTTGCATTTCCAAAAATCCTATTCAACATTCTAGAACCAAACACATTGACATAAGGCATCATTTCATAAGGGATCATGTATCCAAGGGAGAAATTGAACTCACACATGTTTCAACTGAAAATCAACTTGCAGACATTTTTACAAAACCTTTAGCCTTTCATACCTTCAGTACATTAAGAACAAGGCTTGGTGTTATTGATTTGAATGCTTAAATAAAAATGTTTTTGCAACATTGATATTTATGTTTTTTTAGTTTATTTGTCTTTGATTTTTGTTTTGAATTTTGTGATTTTTGAGTGTTTTGATTGAGTTTATTTTAGAGTCTATGGTTTTGTCTTTGTTTTCTGTGTTTTGAATGTTTTGTTTGTTTTAGTGTTTATTCTAGTGTTTGTTCTAGTTGTGTTTGTTTGTCATTGTTTTTAAATTCTAGTCCATTTTCTTTTGTATTGATATTATGAAATGATCCTGTAATCGTTTTCATAAATATCAATATATGTTGTAGTTGTTTTTTATTTTGAATTGTTTTTTAAATGTGTTTAGTTTTTTAGGAATTTCATTAGTCTTTTTAATCCTAATTGTGCTTAAATTAGATTGTAATTTGAGATTAATTACATTAGAAAAGCTTGTCTTTCTAAGTTTAAAATTTATATATAACTTGTCATAATTAGAATTTTTAATCTCATGTATATTCATTTAGACTACATAAAAGTTAATATTATTATTGCAATTTAGATATTATGCACTTAGAAAAATGTATTTCTAAGTTAATATTTAATTTCTTATTTTGTATTTCTTTGCTCAAGTGATATTTATGCACTTAGAAAAAATTGAAATTTTAGATTTTTGATCTTGAAAATAATTGGTTTCAATTACTCTTGAAAATTGTACAAAGAGTATAAAAAATCAAAAGGAATGCGCAAAGGTTCGCAAATATGAAAAAGAAGCACAAAATTAGTCCAATGTCAAAAGATACACAAAAATGTACCAAAATTTGAAAAAGATGCGCAAAGCGCCACATGTGGTAATTCTCGTCTTTCCAAATTCTTTCAATCTCTTAATTCAAATTAATCTTATATTCATTTATATTCTATTGAACTTTGAAATATAGAATTTTTATTCATCTCTCTTGTAATGATTTTCTATATTCAAATGTCTTCAAATGTCTAAATTGAATCATGTTTTTGATAAATTCTTCTTACTTACAATGTTATATCACTTCTTAAATTCTATGAATTTTGATGAGTTATCTAATGTTATTAGTTTTAGATTGCATACCTTATGTCAATCACCATTTAGATTAAATTTTTCAAATGAATTTCATATAATTACTTACATTTCTTGTCTATTTCTTCTTCACTTTTTATTGTTGTCAAAAAGGGGGAGAAATTATTGTGTTTGTATGTTTTGGTTGTTTGTATTTTGATGACTTTTTGTTAAATTATTGTATTTGTATGTTTTGGTTGTTTGCATTTTGATGACTTTTTGTTAAAAAAAAACGAACAAACAAATTGTTCTATGCTTCAAAATGCCTCCTTATTTTCATGTATTCATCAATTCAGAGGGAGTTAAGGAGATTATTTTAAAATTGAAATCATACAAACAATAATTGTTTTGCCATCATCAAAAATGGGGAGATTGTTAAAATAGTTGCTATTTGCATGCTTTATATTTTTGTAACTTGTATAGTTTTGATGATTCCAAACATTATTGTTCAAATGTGTAGTTATCTCCTAACAATTTTAGAAGATTTGTATTTGCTCTTGTGTGTACTAACATTTCAGGAAAATTAGACTCCAGACTACGAAGACTTCAAGTCAAATTCAACATGAGATACTTTGTGAATTTAAAGCTTGTATTTTTCTTTGAATTAAATTTGAAAGGGAGTGATTGTAATTGAGTGAATAAAAACATACACACACACATAAGGAGATCATATATAAGTTATACTGATCGTACGGGACGATATCAGATCATACGGGATGATCAGACAGTTATCTCCTATTGAGCACATAGAACGAATAGGAACTGGCTTGAAAAATTTTCTAAGTCCTATTCGTCCGGGACGAAATTAATTATCGTCCAGGACGATCTAGTCTCTGTAAAATTTTCGTCCATATGAAATTAATTATCGTCAGAAAACGATCTGCTCTCTGTAAAAATTTTGTCCAGACGAACCAATTTTCGTCCAGACGATTAACCGACTTAGAATGGTTTTCAACAGTTTTCTAGAACGACCTAGTAATAACCGTTCGTACCGGACGAACTTAGCTCATACAAGACGATCAGTGTGTACGAAGACATTTCGTACACATATACAAATAGGGTCATTTCAAAGCGTTTAAGTAAAATCGTCCAGGACGATCCACGATTGTACGGGACGATCCACTGCGTACATAATTGAAAATTTGCAGTTTTTGGGCGGTTTTTCTTGTCTTTTGTATATATAGTCCAAATTAGACTGCCACCCAATCTTTTTGTCATTTGATCTTCGTTCCTCTTGAGAGAATAGCTAAGGAGAGAGTGTGAGAGTGCATTCAAAGGAGGATTCCTACCACTGGAGCATGAAGTCTTCACTTGGAGTTTAAAGGTAAGAATCTCTACTTGTGAATTGGGATTACTTCACTCTTTTCTTTCTTCCTTCTAGATTTCTTATGAGAAGATCTTTCAAGAAGATCCGGTTCGCTGCCGACACTCGGAAAGTGTGAATAGCCGAAAGGGTTGCTTCCTACACTTGGAGAGTGTGAATAGCTGTAGGGTTCTCTGCCCACACTAGGAGAGTGTGAAAGGACAGAAGGGTTCTCTGCCCACACTAGGAGAGTGTAAAAGGACGGACGGTTCTCTGCCAACACTGGGGATTGTGTAAAAGGATGACAGTTCTCTGCCTCACCGGGTAGTGGTGAAAAGAGTGTGTTGAAAAGGCTTCTCCGCCTTACTGTGGGTGCAAAAGGAGAGTCACTATTGGTATTAGTGCAATACTTAGAGGGTGCCTCTGGGGAGTGGATGTAGATCTGGTTATAGACCGAACCACTATATATCTGTTGTCATTTACTTTACATTTTTTACGTTTCCGCATTTTTTTAGTCTTAAAAACTCTGTGGTTGAAAAATATTTTCTACAAAACTTAAAAGAAACAATTTTTATTTCGGTTCCACATAATTTTAAAAGAGGGATTAAAAATTTTAAACTACCAATTCACGCCCCTCTTGGTAGCCTTTGGGACATTAACTTAGGCTTAACAACCTAATTACTAGACTCAACATCTATTAATGTTAATAAACATTTAGACCGTGTTAATAAAAGTGTGGATGAGGATGATAGTGGCCATACTCATGTGCAAACTAGAAAGAACAAGAAAAATGAAAATATTATTATTTAATCCCCAAGAAGCACACGATCTCAAACTTCTCCTCTTCACTCTAATGTTTAAGTCTTTTATTTATAATGTTAGGGGCATTGGTTGTCTTTCTACTAGAATTAGAGTTAAAAATTTATGTCGTATTCATAATATCTCTTTGCTTGTTTTGATTGAGCATCTTATATCCCATATTAAGCTAGAGAATACAGCTAGAAGTTTGGGTTTTAATCATGATATGGCTAATAGTTCTAACACGATTTAGGTTTTTTTGAAGGATCCTATTATTATTGATATTGTTGGTGATTTTTTTCAAGTGATTCATTATAGTATTATAAATGTTTTGCTTCCTTTGTTTATGCGACCTTTTCACATAATATTAGAAAGACCTTGTGGGATCAGCTTATTCAATTTCATAGTGTTGTGAATTTTCCCTGGTTGGTGGGTGGCAACTTTAATACTATTTCCAACCCTACTGAAAGGCTTGGGGGATCAGCCCAGTTTTTCAATCTATTGAGTATTTTAATAACATGATATCAGATTATAACCTCAATTATATTGGCTATACGGGTAGCACTTTCACTTGGAATCGTGGTAATCTTTGGCAATGTTTGGATTGTGTAATCTTAAATGATAATTCGATTAATTCCCTTACTTACACTCATGTACACATTAATAAAACTCTTTCTGATCATTCCCCTATGCTTATTACCATTAATTTGAGACATCACAGCTCTAATTCTAACTTTAAATTT
Organism: Dendrobium huoshanense; assembly: GCA_016618105.1. NCBI lineage: Eukaryota > Viridiplantae > Streptophyta > Magnoliopsida > Asparagales > Orchidaceae > Dendrobium > Dendrobium huoshanense. Next base: position 27,140,804 of record CM028344.1, read on the forward strand.
AAAAACATTTGGCTTCTTGATAATTCTTTCATTAATATGATCCACAAAAATGGGCAAGCTTTCCTACACCTGGATAATTCTATTTTTGGTATGAATAGATTGTGGCTTAAGTTAAAAAGATTGAAGTATAAAATTAATTGGTGGAATCATAATATTTAAAAAAAAAAATTCTCTAATATTGTCAATGCTGATGATAAAATTAACTCTTACGAGAACACTTATCAACAACATCCTTCTGATGAAAACTTAACTCTTCTTTAATATGCCAAAAATTCTCTCTTTTACTTACAAGCTCAAAAGGAAGCTTATTGGAAACAAAAAGTGGCCTATAAGCATCTTATTGAAGGGGATAATACCACTTAGTATTTTCATGCTTTAGTTAAGAGAAATAAAACTAGAAATTGGATTCATAAAAATGCTTGTAGTGATGGCTCTTTTACTAAAGATCCTGAAGAGATTGCTAATAATGGGGTGTAGTATTTTAAAAATGTTGTTTAATCAAATTTTCTCTCCTATTCATATTGATAATCCTAATATTATTCCTCATGTCATTACTCATGATGATAACATGGATCTCAATAGATATCCTACTTTAGAGGAAATTAAGAAGACTATTTATGAGATGAACGTTGAGTCTATTGCAGGCCAGGATGGGTACACAACTAATTTTTTTCAAAAAGCTTGGGACATTATTAGACCGGATCTTTTCAATGTAGTTTTTGATTTTTTTCTTGTAATAGCATACCTTAGTTTTTATCTTCTACCTCCATCGTGCTTATTCCTAAGAAAAATGAGGCTAGTAATTGGAATGATTTTAGGACGACTAGTCTATGTAATTTTTTTAGTAAATTTATTTTTAAAATGATCATGAACCTCCTCTCCCTCTTACTTCCTAGAATCATTGCTCCTAATCAAACAGGTTTTGTTAAAGGTAGATCTATTTCAGATAACATTTTACTTGCTCAAGAAATCATTCATTTTTTGAATTCTATGGAGCCTTTATCTTTAAATTAGATATAACCAAAGCCTATGATAATAATAATTGGAATTTTCTCCACCACATTTTACAACGATTTGGCTTTAATTTTGCTTTCATTAAACTTATTAAACAATGCATTGAATATTCCTTTTTTTGTTATTATTAATGGTAAGAGTAATGGTTTCTTAAAATATTTGCATTGTTTGAGACAAGGTGATCCTATCTCGCTTGCTCTCTTTATTATTGCCATAGAGTATTTGTCTAGACGCATTACCAATCTTTATAAAAAATATCCTAATGGATTTTATATAACTTTGGTTGGTTTTATTATTTCTTATTTACATTTTGCTTATGATGTTATTATTTTTGTAATGGCTCTATCAATAGGGTTAATAGAATCATGAGGTTTTTAACTACTTTTGAAGATTGTAGTCATCTTTTTATTAATAAAAGTAATAGCTTCTTTATTGTGTCTAACAAGGTTTCTCATGATCGTATACTTTCCATTAAAAATAGTATTGGCTTTTCTAAAGGCTCTTTACCTCTTAAGTATCTAGTTTTTCCTCTTTATAAAGGAAAGAAGAAATCATTTCTTTTTGATGATCTTCTAATTTCTGTGCAAAAAAGGCTTATTTCTTGGGACTCCAACTTTCTTAGTTTTGGGGTAGATTAATACTTATCAAAAGTGTTTTGTGTTCCTTATATTTTTATATCTTTTAAATGTTACAACCTACTACTGTTGTTTGTAATGAGATTGAAAATTTATTTAATAAGTTTTTTTGGAGAGGTTCCAATATGAAACATAATGTTATTCGGTCCTCTTATACTAACTTTTGTGGGGCCCTTGAGGAAGGGGAGTTGGGTTGTAAAAATATGCATGATTAATCTTATGCATTTTATTTTAAATTGTAGTTCATTGTTTTGTTCTAAACTTAGTATTTGGGCTAAGTTTACGAATGCTAAGTATTGTGTTGGCAAGCACCCTACTTTGTGCTGTTATAATAATAGTGATTCTAGGGTTTGGAAAAGGTTGTGTAGTATCAAGTGGTGAGCTGAACTTCATGTTAAATGGGGCCTTGGTAATGCTTCCCTTTTATTTTCACAAAATAATTGGATGGGAGGTTAGTCCATTGATTCTTATATTAATTCTTTTTCCACTACCGCTACTAAAGTTGATTCTTTTATCTTTAATAATACTTGGTATTGCAACAAACTTACTAATATTATTCTTGAGTCAATTATTTCTAAAATTTTATATTTTAATAATTTTAACTATGATGGTTTGTTATTATGTGGCTTGTCCCATAATGGTTTGTTTAGTTTAAAGGATGCTTGGTATGAGGTAAGAAATAGGAACTGTTAAAAAAGTGTTTTCTATGGTTTGTCATAAAAGTATCCCTTAGACTATTTCTAACTTTATTTGGAGAGTCATGCATAATTATATTCCTACAAATAATAATTTGAGGAAAATAGGTTTCATTTTAACGTCTAAGTTCCAATGTTGCTATCATATAGAGAATAGGCAGCATGTGTTTATTTCTTGGCCCTATTGCTATTAAAACTTTGTTTTATTTTGAAGATATATTTAGATTGAATAAGTTCAATCCTCGCATGTCTATTAACACTTTGCTTAAGTCCTAGTTCATTAACTCGAAAGGGCATATTAGAAATGTTATTCCCTCATATATTATGTGGAATCTTTGGATGGATAGAAATAACTCTTTGTTTAATAATACTCGCACAAATTACCTTCATATTATTCAGAATATTAAAGACAAAGTGTTTAAACTTTTCTTTGTAAATCTCTTATCCTCTAATAATTTTTTAAATTATTATTTTGTGGCTTAGAATTTTGGTATTTTGCTACAATTTTCCAACTCATTGGATGACCCTAATTTAGTTTATTATATCACCCCCCTAATATTGTTAAACTTAATGTTGATGGGTCGGTGAATAACTATATTTTTAGTGTGATGGTATTATAAGAGATGATTAGGGGAACATTATCATGGCTTTTGCTGGCCCTTTGGATAAGTGCTCTATGGTCTTTGTGGAGCATTCTTCCATTTTAAATGACTTGAAACTATGTATTTCTATTGTCATTATTAATATTTGGATTGAAGTGGATGTCACTTCAAGTATTCATTACCTTATGAGGCTAAAGGATAGTGTCTATAATCCTGAGCTTTTCTATCTTATTAGAGATATTAATTAGCTTCTTATCTTGGCTAATTATATTATTTCTCAAGTCCATAGAGAAAAAAAATGCTTCTACTGACTGGTTAGCTAAGCTAGGTTTTAATTTAGATTGTCTCATTGATTTCATTGATAGAAATTTACCCAAGTTACTGAAAGGAATGATTAGACCAGAGAAAATGAGTTTACCTTATTTTAGAATCTAAATTTTGCGGGTTCGTTGGCTCTTCCAATTTTCCTCTCCTGTTCTTTCTTGTATGGTGTTTCCATGGTGTTTCTTTTTATGTTGGTCCATTTTTTTTTAATAGAGCATTATATGAGTTATTTTATTTCCTTGTTTGCATCCTTTTCTTATGTTCATGTTTTCTTGGAGTTTTATTTGTGATGCATAAGTGCTATGATTGGAATCCTTGGGAATCTAATTATAACCCCCCTTGTTTCTCTTCTAACCCCGATAAGGTTATTTCTGGTGGAGTGTATTCTAAATTTAGCTTAGTGTCTAGATCTTTGGTCTAGTTTTGCTGCTTATTAGGAAGCGGTTTTATTAGCTTTTTTGGCTCGTTTGGTTGGTTGGACTAGATGTGCTGTGCTGGTCTCATTGAGGCTAGTTTGCCCTATTTTCTAGTCTTCTCTTCTTCTACCTCGCATATGGGTTTATAGTATATTATGCCTATTTCGTTTTTTACCACCGGTGGCTCTTTCGTGGGTTAGTTGTATTGGTTCTTAGTCTTTATGTACTGCTATGTTCTTTCCCTATCTAGGATTCTTAGTCAAAGGAGTATTTTAATGCCTTTGTTTCTAGGGACTAATTGTGTTGTGGCTGTGTCTTTCGGGATGTCTGCCATGTTAAGGGTTACTATTCTCTATGCTTCTCATGTTTTTCTTTTTCTCTTAATATGCCGGAGGGGGTTTGGGGTTAGAATGGAGTGGCATTGGGTTTGCCTTCATGATGCCTACTTTGATTTTAACTTCCTGAGCATGGATGGCCTTCCATTCCTGGGTATACTGTCTTGGTTTGTGGCCCTTGGTTGCTCTACTGATCGTTCTCAGTCCTTCTATAGGTGAAGCAACTTTTATGAAGTGCTTTTTATCTTTTTTCTTTCCTCTGTTATAGCATTGAAACTTGCTTGCTCGATTCATCTTCAGATTTTTGTTGTAATCTCTGTCTGTGTTCATGGTTCAAGTATTGGGATTATGGTTCCAATTGTTTGTGCTATTGGCTCAAGTTTGATCTATTGTTTAGCATTAATGAAGATTGTCCTTTTGTTGGTTAAGATTTTCTTGGTAAATCCTATTGTAATTATTATTGTTGTTATATTGTTGATGAGATCCTATGTTATATTTATGAAGGTTCTTTTATTAGTTGTGGGATCTAGAGATGCAATTTAATGCAAAATTATAGTCATTGGGTTCAAAATTTTTTGGTCAACATTCAGTATTTGGAATTTAACATTAATTACTCTTATTCTTATTTATTAGTTATTATTTTGTTTATGCTATCTTTGGATTATTATACATTAATTATAATTTTTTTGGCCAAGCTGCTTTGTAGTTTGTTATTATAGGTTATTTTTAAATTCTCTTTTGCTGTGCAAGCTGTATTTTTGGGCTTTAGGATTGAGCTTACTAGAGTTGTGGAGAATTCTCATCCTTTTATGTAGGGCTCTTTTTTGGGTGGCAACACCGAGCTGAATAGTTATATTTTTTTTATTTCTTTTGGGATTTTAGCATCTAGCTGACCTAGAAAGTCAATAGGTTTTCTTGTAATTGTGTTTAGTGGGGAACTATGGCTCATAGGTTCTTTTTTTGAGTTTTTTTTAGCTCTTTTAGTAGTAGAGAGTTGGAGGTCCATTAAGGACTTTGAACTTTTTTTGTTATTAACACGTAGGCCCATTGGTGGGTTTTTTCCAAAAAAAAATTCAAATATCATAATTAATAAAAGAAAATGACAAAAATACAAACTAAATTTCAAACAACGTTAAATCAATCATACAATTAGGAAAAATTAAAATCAACTCTAAATTTTAATTAATATTAAATAAAATTATAATTAAACCTTAATAAACAATTAAATAAATTAATTAATATAAAAGTTATATAATTTTAATTAATCTCAAATTTTTAGGGATTGATCCTTATATTATTCCAAACCAATGGTACAAAATAACTTGGAATATTTGAGATTGATTTGGTTAATCAAATCCCAAACCAAGTTCCTTATATGAGGAGGGCATTAAATAAATAATTAAAAATGTAATAAAAACTAATAAATCATAAATAAATTAAATAAATTCAATTAAAATCAGATTTTAATTAAAATTTAAAATATTAAATAAAAACAATTACCAAAATTATTTCACTTAAACTTAAGTCAACTAAACTAAATAACTTAAAATTGAACCAGATATAAAGCTCACATAATAAGTAATTAAACTAAATTTAGATCCCCACTTTCTCTTTCCTCATTTGAGCTCTGGCAATTGTGGTTTCTATGTCATATGAGTGAATTTCCTCTTCCCTTTGTGATCTTCTATTTAGTTGTTTAGGTTGGATTCGTTCTATGTGACCTAAGGCCTCTTTGGCCTTAGGTTTTGTTGGTATGGCGGCTCCTTCAATCCCTATAGTACCTTATGCACCTAAACCCTATGGGGTACCTCCACCAGGTTTGGTTGCTCAGAAACAAGGCTTGTTTGTTTTGAATGGTAGTAATAAGGCTTCTAACTTTCATTTTTAAAAAAAAAATCATTTCTAGTTTTTATTCTTCAAATGACCCTTGTTTTTCATTTGGGTATTCATTTTCTAAGGGCTTCCATGCAATTTTTATATTGGATGATGATGTTGTTAAGTTAGCATCTCCTTTTTAGTTTACATTAGTTGGGACTTTTTTGATTTGTAGGTCAAATCTTGGGTTGATAAGTCAATTTTTTAGAAATTTGAAAATTTTTTGATCTTATTATATGGGATTGTTAGACACTCGTCATGTTACAATTCTACTTTCAAATGTGCTTGATTATAATAGTGTGTTTTCACTTTGTTTGTACTATATTAATAACTGCTAAATGTGATTGTTTAAATGGACAGTAAAGAGGAATTGTTGATTGTTCCTATTTGGCTTTCTTTCCAAATTTACATTTGCTTTTTTTTTTTACTCTCATGTGCTCCATGCCATGGGATCTATTTTTGGTAGGCCATTGCAAATGGATCAAGCTACTGCTTCAAGATTGAGGCCTTCTGTAGATAGAATTTTAATTGAGATGGATATCATGAAAAGTATTTAAGGGAAACTTGGTTAAGATCCAAATCTTTGGGGTATTTGCAGAAGGTCAAATTTGAAAACATTCTTGATTTTGTAACCATTGTAAATTTCATGGGATGATTGTTTTTTGTGCATCCTCATATTAAAAAGATACATCCTTCTTCTAAGAATGATGCGGGGTTGCAAACAATGGAGAAGGTTGAGCAGAATGGTGCATTTAATTCTGGACTTCTGGTTATCTTGTTGGTCGAGAACAACAAATTGAGTGATGACATGGATGATAAACCTTCTAATCTTGGGATACATAATGTAGACTTGAGAAATTATATTAATTATTTAGAAAAACTTGATGATAAAAATGAGGCTATGGCCAAACCAATTTTGATTGGCTCGGTTGTTCCTATTATGACTATTAATTCTATTGTAGATAATCTTAACATGTTAAATTCCTCCTCTGCTTCCATTCAAGTTATTAATGTTAGTTATTTTAAGAATGACCAACCTCAATCTTAAGATTTATGTGGTATTATTTAAAAAGTTTCAAATATTTCAAAATCCACATTTAGCTTTGATAAGGACCTTGTGTTGATTGAAAATGTCAAGGATTTATCTAGCCTAATGTTCATTGATTCTACTAAAGAAAGGTAATTTAATCCCCCCCTCTTAGGTTTTTTTGTGGCTGGTACTCCTAAATTTCATGTAGGTCAAACTATAACTTGTGTCATCACCTAGATCTAAGGATGGTTTGGTCAAAGAGGATGATGATTTTACTAAGGTTGGAAAGAAGAATAATAAAAATAACTTGTGTCATTTCCAAGTGTTACTAGAGCTTTTAATTCCTTGAATTGTGTTAATGGTTATTTCTCTTATTTGGAACATTAGTGGTGTGGGTGGGTCTGTTTCTAGAGTCAGACTGAGAAATTTTTGTAGGATTCATAAGATTTTTGTTAATGTGTTAATTGAACAATTGATTTTTTCCTCTAATTATTGATTTATAGTAAGCTTCTTAAGTTTAATTTTTTCTTTTCTAATTATTCTTATAAAATTTGATTTTTTTAAAAAAAACTTTTATTGGTTAAGTTGGATATTATTGTTGATTTTCCTTAGATTGTGCATACTCATGTTGCTTTTCATCAATTTTCTTATTGTGGGTCATTCTTATTTATGCTTCATGCTCTAGGTTTGCTAGGAAATACCTTTCGAAGCAATTTTGCTACTTTTTTTCTATATTGTTGATACTCCTTGGTTGGTTGGTGGTGATTTCAACACTATCTCTTACTTGTTTGATGTTATTGGGGGTAATACTCCTATTTCTTTTGTCGTGAAGGATTTTAACAATATGATTTTGGATTGAAATTAGCATGATAATGGTTTTTCTAACAATGGTTTCATTTGGAATAGACCTTGACCTACAGTTCAAAAAAGAAAAATACACAAGTGATTTTTATAATGGTTTAGTCAACCTTGACCTACATCCACTTCCTAGAGTCCTTTGCTCTGAGAATTTGCACTAAAATAATGTGACTCTCATTTAGCTCCCACAGCAAGGTGGAGAAGCACTTACATACTAACTTTCACCAAACCTAATGCGGCGGACTACCAAATGTTATGTCTCCCAGGTGTAGTGGACCTTGATTCATTTTTCACCTAGGCTCCTTTTTCTCCCTCCTAAAGAAGGTATAGTACCTCGAGGACTTGACCTAGAAGCCTCTCTACATAAACAACTTCCAAAGACTCATCAAGGCCATACGAGGAGCAAGGGTGTAGCTGGCTCGGAGCAACTATGTGATCCCCTCGCACTCCTCCCTCATGCTCAACCTCACCTTCTCCTTCCTCTCAAACCTTAGATTTCTCAAAACCTTCTCTCACAAAGTTCCTTCAGCAGTCACATAATTCTCTCTTTATTATAAAGAGAATCTTTAAAACATGCTTAATTAGTGGGCTTCAAGAAATCCTAAAAAATTTATACAGTCATCACTATTCGTACAGTATGATTCTAATTCGAATAGTTCAATCAGTTTAAAACTAGTCCCATCTAGTATGATCTAAACAGTTATTCAAATGAATTGTTCAATTAATTTGAACACATCGTATAGTATGATACCAGGATCGTCCAATACGATCTATTTAATTTCCTCTATTCGTATAAGATGATTCATGGGATGATTGAAAATCATCTATGTTAATCTTTACATACTTCTCTCATCGTATAATATGGTTAGTTGATTTCAAGAAGGTCATCTAGTATGATATTATTATCGTACGGTATGATTAGTTCAAAAATCATTATTTTGTTTGGTACGATCTTTGGGACGACCAAATTTCATCTCTGCTAATCGTTTGGTATGATCAATATCATATATTACTATTGGCTATCATTAATTAAACCATGATTTGATTGACTAATCATGGGCATTAATTTTAGCAAGATTTTAAATATTTATAGATTATGATTCACATTGTATTGTATAATTAGTTCAAAAATTAAATTTCAAAATCTTACTTAAATTAATCTGGCGGCTAGGTTCTAATTTTTCGTGCTATTGGCTCAAGTTTGATCTGTTGTTTATCATTAATGATGATTGTTCTTTTGCTGGCTGAGATTTTCTTGGTAAATCCTGTTGAAATTATTATTGTTTCTATATTTTTTATGAGGTCCTTTGTTATATTTATGAAGGTTCTTTTATTAATTGTGAGATCTAGAGATGCATATCAATGCAGAATTATATTCATTGGGTTCAAAATTTTCTAGTCAACATTCATTATTTGGATTTTAACATTAATTAATCTTATGTTATTTTATTAGTTATTATTTGGTTTATGGTATCTTTGGATTGTTACTACATTGATTGTAAATTTTTGGCTAAGCTACTCTGTAGTTCTTATTGCATGTTATTTTTGAATTCTCCTTAGCTGTGCAAGCTGAGTTTTTGGGCTTTAGGATTGAGTTGACTAGCATTGTGGAAAATTCACATCCTTTTATGTAGGGCTCTTTTTTGGGTGGCAACACCGAACTGAATGGTTATATTTTTTTTCTTTTCTTTATGGGTTTTGGCATCTGGCCAACCTAGAAAGTTAATAGGTTTTCTTGTAATTGTTTTTAGTGGGGAACTCCAGCTCATAGGTTTTTTTAGCTCTTTGAGTAGTAGAAAGTTGGAGGTCTAATTAAGGACCTTGTACTTTTTTTTATCAACTTATAGGCTTGTTGGTGGGTTTTTTCCAAAAAAATTTCAAATATCATAATTAATTAAAGAAAATGACAAAAGTACAAACCAAATTTCAAAAAATGCTAAATCAATCTTACAATTAGGAAAAATTAAAATCAACTCTCAATTTTAATTAATATTAAATAAATTTATAATTAAAAATTATTAAACAATTAATTAAATAAATTAATATAAAATTTATATTATTCCAATTAATCTCAATTTTTTAGGGATTGATCCTTGGTTTAATCCAAACCAATGGTACAAAATAACTTGAATATTTTAGATTGATTTTGTTAATCAAAACCCAAACCAAGTTCCTAAAATGAGGAGGGAATTAAATGAATAATTAAAAATGTAATAAAGACTAATAAATTTTAAATAAAATAAATAAATTCAATTAAAATCAAAATTAAAATATTAAAATGAAACAAAATTACCTAAATTGTTTCACTTAAACTTAAGTCCACCAAACTAAATAACTTAAAATTGAACCAAATATAGAACTCCCATAATAAGTACTTAAACTAAATTAAGATCTCCACCTCTCTCCTCATCTGAGCTCTGGCGATTGTGGTTTCTTTGTCATCTGAGTGAATTTCCTCTTCCCCTTTCAATCATCTTTTTAGTTGTTTAGGTTGGATTTTGTTCTACGTGACCTAAGGCCTGTTTAGCCTTAGGCTTTGTTGGTATGGGGGCTCTTTCAATCCCTAGAGCCCTTTATGCAAAACCCTATGGGGAATCTCCTCCAGATTTAGTTGCTTAGAAATAAGGCTTCTTTGATTTGAATAGTAGTAATAATGTCTCTACCTCTCTTTTTGTTTTTAAAATATCATTTCTGGTTATTATTCTTCAAATGACCCTAGTTTTTCATTTGGGTATTCATTTTTTAAGGGCATCCATGCAATTTTGATATCGGATGATGATGTTGTAAAGTTAGCATCTCCTTTTTAATTTACTTTAATTGGGAAGTTTTTGATTTGTAGGTCAAATATTGATTTGATAAGTGAACTTTTTTTAGCTTATTATGTGGTTTTGTTAGGCCCTCATCATGTTACAATTCTACTTTCAAATGAGCTTAATTATAATAGAGTGTTTTCAATTTATTCTTACTATATTAACAACTGCCAAATTCGATTGTTTAAATAAACATTAAAGAGGAATTGTTGATTGTTCCTATTTGGCTTGCTTTTCCAAATTTACATTTGCTTTTTTTTTTTTTTACTCTCATGTGCTCCATGTTAGGGGTTCTATTTTTGGTAGGCCATTGCAAATGGATCAAGCTACTGCTACTAGATTAATGCCTTTTGTAGATAGAATTGTAATTGAGATAGATATCATGAAAAGCATCTAAGGGAAACTTGGTTTAGATCCAAATCTTTGGGGTATTTGCAGAAGGTGGAATTTGAAAATATTCTTGATTTTGTAACCATTGTAAAATTTATTTGCATTCTATTAATGAATGCTTTTTTGTGCATCCTCATATTAAAAAGATACATCCTTTTCTAAGAATGATGGGGGGTTGCAAACAATATAGAAGTTTGATCAGAATGGTGTATTTAGTTCTGGTCTTCTGGTTACCTTGTTGGCCGAGAACACCAAATTGAACGATGACATGGATGATAAACCTTCTAATCTTGGGATACATAATGTAGACTTGAGAAATTATATTAATGATTTTGAATAACTTGATGACATAAATGAGGCTATGGCCGAACCAATTTTGATTAGCTTGGTTGTTCCTATTATGGCTATTAATTCTATTATAGATAATCTTAACGTCTTAAATTCCTCCCTGTTGCGATTCTAGCTATTAATAATAGTTATTATAATAATGACCAACCTCAATCCTGAGATTTATATGGTATTAATTAAAAAGTTTCAAATATTTTAAAATCCACATTTAGCTTTGATAAGGACCTTATGTTGACTAAAAATGTCAAGGATTTATCTAGCCAAATGTGCATTGATTGTACTAAGGAAGACTAATTTAATCCCTCCTCTTAAGCTTTTTTGTGGCTGATACTCCTAAATTTCATGTAGGTCAAACTATAACTTGTGCCATCACCTGGATCTAAGGATGGTTTGGATAAAGAGGATGATGGTTTTACTAAGGTTGGAAAGAAGAATAATAAAAATAACTTGTGTCATCCCCTAGAGTTACTATAGCTTTTAATTCCTTGAATTTGTGTTAATGGTTATTTCTCTTATTTGGAACATTAGAGGTGTGGGTGGGTCTGTTTCTAGAGTTAGGGTAAAAAATTTTTGTAGGATTCATAAGATTTTTGTTAATGTGTTAATTGAACAATTTATTTCTTCCTCTAAGTATTGCCTGTTGGTAAGCTTCTTGGGTTTAATTTTGTATTTTTAATTATTCTTATAAAATTTGGATTTTTTTAAATTTATATGTTTAGTTGGATATTATTGTTGATTTTCCTTAGATTGTGCACTCATATTGTTTTTCATCAATTTTCTTATTATGGGTCCTTCTTATTTATGCTTCTTGCTCTAGGTTAGGTAGGAAATTCCTTTGGAAGCAATTTTGTGACTTTTTATATATTGTTGATACTCCTTGGTTGGTTGGTGGTGATTTCAATGCTATCTCTTACTCCTTTGATGTTATTGGTTGTAATACTTCTAATTCTTTTGTCATGAAGGATTTTAACAATAAAATTTTGGATTGCAATTTGCATGATATTGTTTTTTCTAGCAATGGTTTCATTTGGAATAAACCTACTTACTATGTAGAAAAGGCTTGATTGTATTCTTTAATAATCTTTGGATTACTAATTATAAAATTTCATAAAGGTTTTTAGACCTTAAGGAACTAGCCCATGGCTCATCATGAGTGGTGTGAATTAGTAATTTAAAAAATTTCTTAACTTAAAATAACAATGATAATATTTTTAAAACATTTTTAGAAATAGGAAATACCATATATTATTTTTTTGCGAAAGCAAAAGAGTTTATAAAAAATATTGATTTAACTATGATGATTTATTTATTTATGAACCTAAGCAATAATAACAAATTTTTTCAAGCAGTTATAATGGAAATAAAATGCAGAAAATATAAAAGTTCAAGAAAGAAAAAATACACAAGTGATTTTTATAGTGGTTCGGTCAACTTTGACCTACGTCCACTCCCTAGAGTCCTTCGCTTTGAGAATTTGCACTAAAACAAAGTGACTCTCCTTTTGCTCCCAAAGCGAGGTGAAGAAGCCCTTACATACTCACTTTCACCAAACCTAAAGCTGCGGAGTGTCGGGCGCTATGTCCCCCCCCCCCTAGTGATGGTAGTGGACCTTGACTCATTTTTCTCCATCCTAGAGAAGGAAAAGAACCTCAACTCCTTTTCCTCCCTCCTGGAGAAGGCATAGTACTTTGAGGACTTGACCTAGAAGCCTCTCTACATAAAGAACTTCCAAAGACTTACCAAGGCCATATAAGGAGCAAGTAGGGGTGTCAATTTCGGGTCACGGGTCGGGTTCGGGTCGAACCCGAACTGACCCGGGTGCGAAACGGGTCGACCCTAACCCGACCCGGGTAGAGAAACGGGTCAAAAAATTGAACCCAGACCCGACCCGGCGGGTTTTCGGGTTGACACGACCCGACCCGGTTTGGGTGGCCGGCGCCAGAACGGCGGCGGCCGACGGCGGCGGACACGAGCGCGGCGGGCAGACGCGAGCGCGGCGGGCGGACGCGAGCGGGACAGCGGGTGAGGTCGGGCGCGGGCACGCGGGCACGCTGGGGGGCGCGCAGCGGCGCGGTCGGGCGCGAGCACGCGGGCACACAGACAGCGCTGGCAGGCGAGAGCAGACGCGCGCGGCGGGCAGCGCGGGCAGGCGCGCGGCGGGCAGACGCGGGCAGCGCGGGCGGGCAGGCGCCGGCAGCGCGGGCGGTAGCTAGGGCAGGCGCGGGAAATGCAAAAATTCAAATTTTTTTGAATTAAACGGGTTGGCGGGTTGACCCGGCAACCCGCCGGGTCAACCCGAACCCGACCCGTTTTTGAAACGGATCGATTTCTGGAACCCGAACCCGACCCGTTTTGAAATCGGGTCGGGTTCAACCCGGATTTTCCGGGTCGGGTCCGGGTCGGGTTTTCGTGTCGTGTCAAAAGTTGACACCCCTAGGAGCAAGGGTGTATTTAGCTCATAGCAACTATGTGATCCCTTTACACTCCTCCCTCATGCTCAACCTCTCCTTCTCCTTCCTCTCAAAGCCTAGATATCTCAAAACATTCTCTCTCAGAGTACCTCCAACAGTCACATAATCCTCTCTTTATTAAAAAGAGAAACTTTAAAACATGATTAAGTAGTGGGCTACAAGAAACCCTAAAAAATTAAGTTAGTCATCACTATTTGTATAGCACGATTCTAATTCATATAGTATAATCAGTTCAAAATAAGTCCCATCTAGTATGATATAAACAATCATTCAAATGAACAGTTAAATTAATTTGAACACATCATACAACATGATACCGGGATCGTCCAATACGGTCTATTTAATTTCCTCTATTCGTACAAGATGATTCACGGGATGACTAAAATTCATCTATGATAATCATCACATGCTTCTCTCATCATACAGTATGGTTAGTTGATTTCAAGAAAGTCATCCTATATGATATTAATATTGAACGATATGATTAGTTCAAAAATCATGATTTTGCTTGGTACGATCTTTGGGACAACCAAATTTCATCTCTGCTAATTGTTTGGTATGATCAATATCATATATTATGATTGGCTATCATTAATTAAACCATGATTTGATTAACTAATCATGGGGATTAATTTTAGTAAGATTTCAAATATTCATATAATACAATTCACATCGTACTATACAATTAGTTCAAAAATTAAATTTTAAAATCTTACTTAAATTAATTTGGCGACTAGGTTTTTTATATCATAATGAATAATATACTATGATTAGTTCATAGAAACTAATTTTTCAATTAGTTATTAATCCCATTCTTTATATATTGATCATACTTTACAATTGTAAGTTGTACAGTACGATAAGAACCAAAAAATTTAATTTTTAAAATTCATCACTCTCCTTATGTGTGTGCATGATCACCTAATTACATAAACTCTTATGTGGCCAGACTAAAGAAATAAAAAATAAAGAAAACAAAAATTTCACACTTTGTTACTTGTCACTCTTATTCTACCCATTTTTAAGCTTTCAATAGCCTTGAGTGGAGTATGTATTACCTGCAATGATAGTGCTCATAGACAAAAGAAATATCTAAAATATTTAATGAGAAAAACAACAATTCAATCAATAAAATTTTTCATTATCAAAATCAAAGAGTAGGGATCCTGGATTGCAATAATATCCCCGTATTTGATGATGTCAAATAATGTTAGTTGATAGGAAACATAAGTAATCTTTTCTCCTAAGCTCCCCCTTACTAGGTGATAGATTTAAAAAAAAAAATAGGGGTTACAAATTTCAAATTTGTATTATTTTGTTTTATTTATATATTTATTATTAATATGAATGTATGAGACCCTCCTTGAGCTTGAGCTTACTTCTTAAAATCATTAAAGTTTTTTTTTTAGCTTAAAAATTTTAGTTTTATTAAATTAGAAAAAATTTGAATCATACCCTCATGAGCCTTCGATTGCTCCTGGCTAAAAGAAAACTAGCATGCAATAAAAAAAAACCTTAAAAAGACATGAAATTTTTAATGCTCAATAAATTTAAAAAAATCATATCAAATCAACTAAATTAAATTTAAAGTCTATGTGGCAAGTGCCACTTAATATTACAACCTAGAATTATAGAAATTAAAATTGGCTGGGTATCACTGATAATAATTCGGATTCTACTCCTAAAATTAAAAAAAGTGATTTTAAGAATTAGATTCATCTTGGAATTCACTTCTTCATCCTTTTGTGAACTTCTTGAATTCGTTGGGTCTAGATATCCAAATGAAAAGAAACTCCCCCTTAAAATGGGTGTTTTCTTTTCTCATTGGATATTTAAAAGTATCTTAATTTGAATCTTTTTTAAAAGAAGAGGAACTCTCCCCTAAGGGATGTTACCCTTTTCTTTGAATTTAAGGTTGGATAATTATTATCCCATCTTAACACTTTTTATAACTCTTGATTACAACTCGAATACATCAAATTATATTGAATATTAAAAAGAAAAACTAGACTCAATCACAACCTGGAGGGTTGTCCTATGCAATTATAATCAAAATCATCCCAAGCAGTTATATATATCAAAGTATTAAAAGTACTCAAATCATAGTGACACTTGGCCATGATGTTTTAATTTTAAAGGGGGTCTTATGAATGCGTAAAGGCTATAGAAATTTTATCAATTTTAAAGCTTTAAATTATGCCCCCTTTATTTTTATTGTTCTATATGATTATGGACACCTACATAAAACCTTGTGACCAATTCAAATCATTCATAACCTAAGGATAATATAACGCCCATCACATCAATTCATAGATTGTATTAAACTTAAATAAACAATCATATCAATCACTTAATTCTAACATCTAGCATGCAATGAAAACTCAAAAAACTTGGCACACAATCTTAAGAAAAGTAAATGCTGACCTAGCCTAAATCTAGAGTTGTTCATCCTAGAAAACCATCTAAATTATGCTAAGTAGGCTTGGTGGTTTGGATATGTCCTATATTTGGTGATTAGTTAAAGTTATCGAGTGTACTTCTTAGTTAAAAGGCTTAAAAGAAAATTTTATTAAAGTTTAAATATTAATGTTTTAAAGTTGATTTTAAAATATATTTTAAGTGTTGAGTGATTACTACCATTGTTAAACTAGAGCCATTAAATTTATTTCACCTTCGTTGGGGCTAACTTCATAGCCTCATATGCCCGGATTACCCAATAGTAATCAATATTAATTAAATGACTTAATTGATTAAGGTTTGAAGGATTTACCATTATTAATTAAACTTTATTGGTTATTGATTTTGGAGATTTAATTAGTTAAGACTAACATCAACTTATTCGTGGCATTGTCATACTGGGCTTCAGGAACCAGGCCTCCTTATGACACTTAGACTTGCAGCTCAAGGCAGTCCAATCTATAAACCAGATTGATGTAATTGAATTAAAGATCTTAATTTGGTTAAGTAATTATTAATTAATTAAGTTTAAATTTTTATACTACATTGAATCCGTTTGTTGCGTTGTTACAGTGGAATCGATGAAACATGCCTCCTTAGGATGCTAAATTATGCAGCTCAAGGTAATCCTTCCTAAAAACATTATCTTTGGAGTACTTGTTATGTATTAAAGGGTTGGATGATTGATTTTATTAATCAAATTCATATTTTCACTATTTAATTAACTATTAAATTTTTGGAAATTTCTTTTGAATTATTAAAATGCATTAATTAAAGGGCTCAAAATTTAACTTTTTTATTAAGGTAGATTTCTAGAAATTTGATATTTTTCTTAAATATGAGACTTTAGATTGAGTAATTAGACTCTATGTTAACTAGTTTTACATTTTTCTATATTTAGTTATGAATTTTTAAATTTGTTACTTAAAATTTAACTTAATGTTGACCAAAAAGTTGATTTTTAAATTTTAAATTATTTATGGTGATTTGATATTTTTAATAAATATTAAATCTTAAAAGGAGTTGAATGACTTTGAGTTTCTTGTAATTAGTTATGAATTTTTAAAGTTTTGACATTTAATTGAATTTTTTAATTGGTTTACTTAGACGAATTTAAATAATTTGAGTCCAAATGAACTCCAAACTTTTGAAATCATCTTGAAAGGTTCGAAATGACCTAAGTAGGTGTTCTCAAGTGTTTGAGAAATTTTTTAAAATTTTAATTATTTTAATTAATTAAATTAAATTAATATTAATATTAATATTCATTTAAAATTAAATTAATCTTAATATTGATATCAAATCAAGGAGATTTTAATTTTCTTAAGTTAAGGGTTTAATTTTGGCCAATTTGGTAGATTATTTGTATTTTTATGTTTTAATTTGAATTTAGTAGAAATTTTTGAAGTTTTAATGCTTAATTAATAGGTTAAATTTGAATTAATTAGTTAAATTGCTAATTTAATTTTAAAATTTGTGGAAATTTTTCTTAAGGTTGGATATGTAGACTGCGTAGTTATGAAGGATTGTGATATGATGCAATCCATGCCTTTGATCTAAAATGTTCAGTTTATGGACATTTAAAACTGAAACCCTAACGAGGAAAAGGGCTCATTTTCAAAAACTGCTAAACCAAATCCAACAAAATTTTAAATAAAGATTAATATAAATCATGGGGATCTTATTTGAGGGTTTGAGAAGCAATTTTTGAAAAAGTTAAATCACTCTAAGTGTCCTAATGTAAGGTTAAGGTTTTACCTCAATCCAACCATTGAATTTTGGATATCTTGATTTCTTTGAGCTTGTTGATTATCCATGTAAGTTTCCCTTGAAGAAGTTGCTGTCTGAAACACAGTGGATCGAAAGCTATTAGAGTTGGATGAATATTGAAGTGATGGTGGTCGGAGATTAGTTATCAATGGCTTTGACTTGTCGAATTTGGTTGGGGAAGTGTAGAGGAAGGTTTGGGGAGCTTGAATGAAATTAGGGAGAGGTTTGAGGAGCTACGGATAGAGAGATAAGGTTCAAGTTAGAATGCCCCTTATTTTAAGTCTTTTGCCTAATTCAAAATGATATAGGTAGTTTGAACAATCGAGATTATTTTAGAAGCACTCTTAGATGGATGTCAAGTGTGCTGGGATTGTTAGGATGGCAGGGAATCAACAGATAATAGGACATCCTATGTTTAAAACTCCCATTGTTCTCTTATGCCCAAATGGAGGGATTAGAGATTAATTAAAGCAAAGCCAGGGGTTACAAGAGGTCTTAGAAGCCTCCATAATTTATTTAAGCTGTTGGAGTTAAAGGGAATTGAATGGAGTGCATTTGGATGGATGATTTGATCATTCAAACATCCTTTACTCACTTGTTGCCTAGGTTAACTAGTAAAACAGTAGAATGGTGGTGAGGTGGCACCCAAATGGCATCAAAGTCTAGTTGGAATGACTTGGAAGGAGGCTTGAGGTTATGTAGTGGGAGTTTGAGTGTATATATATGAATGGGAAGAGGTTTAACCAAATCAAAATCGGTTGACATGATCCAATCCACCATAACTTGACTCACATTGAGCTAAGGGATATTCAAGGTATTAGATGAGGTGTAATCAAGTATTCTTGAAGTAATAGGGTTAGTATTTGAGTGAAAAAACATATAGATTATAAGGTTTGACCATGGATTAAGGTTTCACTAAGTCAAACCAGATGTGATTGGACTCCAAATAAGTTTGAACATGTTTGGGTCATTATTTGGGATGGGTTTGAGAGCTTGAAGGGTTTAATTTAGTTAAATGGTTTGGAGTAACCCATTTGAACCCTTAAGGGATTATTAGGTTAACCTAGGTTAACATAGACAACCAAGTTGACCCAAGGCTTGGGTTTGAGCTCAATAGATCTAATTTGATAGTTTGAGTCTAATGGAGGTAGTTACATAGGTCATGATGGTCTAAATTGTCAAAATGACTAACCCTTAAAGGGCTATTGGGTTAACCCTGGTTGACTTGGTCAACCAGGTTGATCTAGGGCTAGAGTTTTGGCTCAAAAAATTTGAAATGATATTTGGAGTATGGTAGAGGTGGTCCATAGGGTTAGAATGTTCATTTGGGTCAAATTGACCATTTAGACCCTTAGGGGGCCATTTGGTCAACCAAGTTAACCATGGGTATGGGTTTATGCCCAACAGGTTTGATTTAACATTTGGAGTATGGTGGAAATTATCTCATACAAAGAGGAGGCCATTTGGATTGAAATGACTATTCAAATCCTTTGATTAAAATAGGTTGGCTTGGTTAACCAAGATTGACCAGGGTCTGGGTTTGAGTCTTATGCATTCCTAATGGTGTTTAGGATGCATTGAAGGAGGTTTCAATGTTTGCTTTCACTAGATCATGTTGAAGTTTAAAGGAAACTTCAATTTTGCCCCTTAGGGGCATTTTGGTCATTTTGATCACTAGTCAACTGTGGGTCAAAGTGAGTCCACCAAAATATAATTGAATGCTCCAAATATCATAATCAATGGTCTAGATATGATCAAAGGCCTTGGAAAAGTTCCCAAGGTTAAAATCCACTAGGTAGAGGGTCCAGTGGCATATGCTACAAATATTTGAAGGTTTTATAGCCTTTAAAAATATATTTAGTTTTTGGGGATTGAGGTTTTAGATTGAACTCAAATTTGATGGGTTGACCCTAGATATATTCCTAATCAATGTGCAATTGATAGATCATGATTTGGTGGTTATTTGACTTAATTTTGAAGATTTTGAAAAATCACTCAAAAAGGCTTCCAAGACAAGGGCCTTTAACCTTGGGTTTTGGTCTAGATTTTTAGGTTTAATCTGGCTTTTGATTTTGATTGCTTGAATTTAAATTATCCACATCACTTAGAATCAATTAGATGATTGTAAATGACGGGATAAGATTAAAACTTGATATGTGGTTTTTTGTTACTTGCTTGAATAAGTTGTTATTGATTGTTTAGATTAATAAAATTCTATATTTTTAGATTATTTAGGTTTTTATAATCATTTTATTACATAGATATATTGTAATTATATTGAACCAATCTAGGTTATTTTGAAGGTATGTTATTATTAGTAGATTATACAACACAAAAATATTTGATTTAAGTAGGAAAATAATTATTTTAACCTTAAATTTATAAGATTATGAGTATAAGTCAAAGTATCAATTTAGCATAAAAAATGAAACAACAAGTACCAAGCTCCTTGACAAAGAATTGGATTGAGTTGGGTATGATATAAAAAAGGGAATGAAAATCATGCTCACCAAAAAAGGGATTTGAGTCATCCTCCCTAGTAGCAAAAGAAAATAATGTTTTAACATATAATCCTTCTTTATAATAATTTGCATCATCCATATGAAACTTAGCTAAGTAGATTGATTATTGAGTGATTATCCATGTAACGTATGATACATATAAAATATTTAAGAGATCAAGTGTTAAATAGCTATATTATTGTAAAAGTCAAATAGTCGTTGGATTATAAATGTAACTTAGTATGGCAAGGAGACAAATGATGAAAATAATTAATGCACTAATAAATAAAATGCATAAAACTCTTAGTAACCCAAATTATTGTAAAATGTGAACACCGCTAACATTTAATGTAGTCAAAGCAAGTAAGCATATTGTATTTCCAGTATGTTACTCGAATTAATTTTAGTTAGTCCTAGTTTTTTTTTTTTTTTTTTTTTTTTTTTTTTTTTTTTTTGCATAAGGAAGAGCAAAGATAAAAATATAAGAGTATTTGATACACATACTTTTTATACTATTTTACAATAGTTTAGATGGTTGATTTTTTCATTTATTACATTTAAATTTAAAATTTTAGTACACTAATTGAATTTAAATATACAAGCATCTATTATGGTGGATTTCTTGTATATTATGATAAAATACAAGAATCTTGGATTAATTAGTGCAAAACTTGATGAAAATAGCAAATTTGGAGGCTTCGAGGGCAGCCCTATCAAGCCAAGATGTCGGTCTTAGCGCTTAGGCAAATAAGAAAATTTGAGGGGAAAAAAATAGAGATCATGGTGCCTATGTTCCTAAGTTTGACACACATATCAAATTCTTATGCACAAGTCTCATTTTTCTTGGAGGTTTCCACATACAAAATTTTAGATCGTGCAATAAAGAGCCTAGTACTTAATTACCCAACCAAATGCTAGACACAAATTACCTTAATTTTGATCAAATTCTTGACTTTTTTGGAGCAAAAATTTGGATGATAATTATGCAGCAATTTTTTAGAGTTTTGAGATTCCTTTTTCAGTAGTGTTTAGAGAAAGTTTTTCTAGAGTTTGGAGAGAACATCTTGGAAGAGTATTGATAGTGACTAGGATAAGGAAATTTCAACAACATGGAGCGATAGATTGATTAATATAGTTTTTCTTTCTTCTCCTTTACTCTTGTTCAAGTTAACTACCATGTATTTCTTATTTTCTTTCAGAATAGTTTGAGCTAAATCCAACTTCTAGGAGTTGGAAGTAACTGTTAGTACGTTTATGGATTTTTATTAAATACAATCATATTTATTTATTTTTGGTTAAATTCTTACAATAACAACAAGTCTTTATCACACTATGTGGAGTTAGCTACATAAATCCTTTTCGTCCATTGTATTCTATTAAGAGTCAAATTCTCATCTTAATCAAATAAAGAAAGGTCATTTCTAATATTTTCTAACCAATTCTTTTTTGGTCTACCTCCACCTTTCTTAACATAAGTCAAATTTAATACATCTAGTTTCCTAATCGGGTCATCGTAAGGCCACTTTTTTAAGTGACCAAACCATCTAAGGTGACTCTCTCTAATCTTATCTTCCAATAGATCTACTCCAACCTTTTCATGTATATGCATATTTTGTATCATGTCTTTAGGAGTAAAGCCACTCATCCACCTGAGCATCCTCATCTCTGCAACACTTAACTTAATATTATGCTTCTCTTTTAAAGACCAACATTCTGCACCATAAAGCATTCCAGGTTTTACTACCATCTTATATAATTTTTCCTTAAGTTTGAGAGGGACCTTTTTATCACATAACATGCCCGGTGCATTCCTCTACATCAACCATCCAAATTGAATTCTACTAATAATCTCCCCATCTATTTCACCATCACTTTGAACAATGGACCCAATATATCTAAAATGTAAACTCTTGATCGCTCAAAGTCACATTTTCCCAATAGATCTATTATTAATAAAATTACACTCTATATATTCAGTTTTAAATCTACTCAAATGAAAGCCTTTATACTCTATAGCTTAAGGCTGATCTTTGATGCAATCCAATTGAAAATAAGAAAATACTTGGTCGAACCACCTTGTGTTTGAACACAAGAAACAACTCCTACATACATATCCTTAATGACTTGAATATAAGCATTATTAACCCCTTTCTTATGTAGAACTCTCCATAGCACTTCTCTTGGAACTTTATCATATGCGTTCTCTAAATCATGATTACTCGATAAGTTTAATGATGGCTGTCGACTACCTAATTAACACAACCCTCCACTTTTCTCACCCAAGGCTTAGGACATTTTCTCCACTTTTATCTAGTGCTTCATTATTTATTATTAATTAGTCATCAATTAGAGGCTTAAGAGCTCCATTCAAAATTGAGAGGTGGATATCATGGGTAAATTACCATAATGGAGTGTAGAATAAAGGTATCTAAGTTGAACTTATATAATTTGTTAGATCACATGTACTTCATATTTGAAACCTTCTATGCATTAAATTTACCATCGAGATATAACAAGTGCAATGAGGTTGGTGACCCTAGGCTTTTGAGAATATCATAGGGTCTGCCATAGATTTGATCACAACAATTTTTATATAACTCAATGATTGTATTAGAACTAAATATATAAAAAGAAACACTGGTGAAATCTAATCTTTAGCCTTAGTCACATGATTTATAACCCCAAACACTCTTTATTTTTTACTTTAGTTATCTTTTTTTTTTTCTTGTTTTATTCACATAATGGAACTCAACTTTGATTGTTTGAATAGTTTGAAATTAATTTAATTTTAGTAATTCTCAACACAGTCTCTATGAGATAGTACTTGGTACTCATCATTTCATTACTTATATAATTATATAATCTTACATGCTTTTTGAACATAACAAAAAACTTGTTCATCTTTAACAGACGTAACAATATTGCTAATACTTTATCTATTATTTTTTATAGGCAAATCATGGTTCTTGCACTAATTATATTATAATTATTATTTTAGCTAAGTTCAAGATTGATGGTTATTATGAGGAATATGACTTGATTTTGAAGTCTTATAGAAAAATTGACTTCTATAGGCATTTTAATAAAGTATGTGTCAAGAATCCTACCATATCGTTCTATTTAAAGACTGAAGTTGATTTCGAGTGTTGAGCTTATGCTTTTCTCCCTAGAAATTGATATAATTTATTGATAATTGGTATTTCAAATAGTATCAATAATATTTTCAAGAGTGCACACTATCTAATAACTATTTTATTAGAGTTTTTAAGGTGGATGATGTATAAGTGGTTCATCAAAAGATACAATCTTATAGTGAAAAATATCTTTGGCGAAGATGAAGAAGCACTGAAAAATCTCTTAAATAAACTTCAATGTTTGATTGCATGTGATATTAGTCAATTTAAAGTGCACATCTATGACACTGATCATAATAGTGAAGTTTATTTGGTGCTTGGGTTGTTTGTTAACTCAATATTATGGTTTAGTGGTGGTTTCCTTTGCTCTGGGTGACTCTGAGGCGATTTAGGGCTTCCTCCTTCAATCGCATCTTTGAAGCATTTTTTGCTTGTGTTGTTGGTGTTTCTTCCAGTTTTTATTTCTTCTGTTCAATTTTTTCTACTTTCTTTTCTGTTTGCTTTCTCATCTCATTTTCATGGTGTTTTGAGCATGGGTGTTAGGGATTGAGGCTCTTTCGGGAGATGATGATGTAGTCATCATCTATCCTTCATTCGCTTCCTAATGAAAAATCTCATTCTTTTAAAGAAGTTTTAGCCGGATCTTCATCTTCTTCTACCAAGCTTCACTTAGTGCACTCATCCTTCAAAGGATGTTCGGCGTTATTTCTTGATGATTATACTGTTTCCTTACTTGTAGATCCTTTTTCTCTTACTCTCATGGGGAAATTTATGCTTAAGCGGCCTAATCTAGATGTTATTCAGAAGTTCTTCGTAAGTCTTAAGTTGTCTAATTCTTTTTAGGTGGGGTTATTGAATTCTCGACATATTTCAATTCAACTGAGTAACGATTTGACTATAGATGTATTTTGTTTTAGGAGGGCTTATTACATATAGGGTTGTCAAATGCGGTTGTTTAAATGGTCTCCAGACTTTGACGTGCAAGAAGAATCACCTATTACCCCGATTTGGATTTCTTTTCCCAAACTTCATTTACATTTTTTCAATTCTCAAATTCTATTTGGTTTGGCTTCAATTTTTGGTAAACCTTTGCAAATGGATCAGGCTACTGCTTCCATTTTGTGACCGAGTGTAGCACGTGTTTTAGTTAAGCTAGATATATCTAAGAAACATCCTTCAGAGGTATGGATTGGTTCATAACTTAATGGTTACTTTCAAAAAGTTGAATTGGAAAACTTACCTAATTTTTTGTTCACATTGTAAGATGCATGGACATGGTTTATCTTCTTGTTAATAATTACATCCTCATCTTCGCATGCCTAAAGAAACTTCTACTTTTAATAACGTTAATTTAAATTCTGTTGAATTAACTTTGGTTATCCCTAATCCTGTTACAAATGCGGCCAAGGAATCTCTTGGGCTTGAGCATATTACTGTTGTTGCTAATTTTGCTCCTATTCAGGTAGAACCGATCCTGCTTCCCATGGAGGATCTAGGGAATGGTCAGGAAGTTAATCCTAACTCTAGCTCCCAATTAGCAATGGATTATGGTAAAGTGGTTGAACAAAATAATGAGGTTTGGACTTCTCCTATGGTTCCTCTTTTGGAGGATGAATTGATTAATAATATGGTGGTGGATGATACTATGCAAGCTATTGTTACTAATCATGGGAAAGGTCAGGAAGTTATTTCTAACTCTATTTCCCATTTAGCAATTGTTTCTAGTAAAGTGGTTGAACAAAATATTGATGCTCGGTTTGCTTCCCCTATGATTCCTCTTTTGGAGGATGATTTGAGTAATAATAATGTGGTGGATGATTCGATGCAAGTGATTATTATTAATCATGGTTTCTTCCAAACCAAGGTTGAGAAGACAAGGGATGTTGAGGTTCATAATGCAACTTTTATGGCAGGTGATGTTTTCTATGAGGAAAGAGAATTGGCATTTACTAAGGAGCACAAATGTAGGGATAATGATAGTAATTTTCTTTTGAATACTAATTACAATAGTGATTCTTTTACTGATAATGAGGACATGGACATTTTGGCTAAATGTTATGCTATAGATGATAATGATACTAGTTTTTCTAAGGGACGTGGTAGAAGAGGAAGGAAGCCTAAAGCTATTATTATCCAAACTCATACTTCTAGAAATACCCGTTCTCTTACTTTGAAGTAATTTTGTTTTTATGTTTAGTGCTATTATTTGGAATGTTAGGGGTATTGGCTGACCTTCTTCTAAGCTTAGAGTTAAAAACTTATGTCGTATTCATAATGTTTCTTTGCTTGTTTTATTTGAGCCTCTTATTCCTTCTGATAAGTTACTTAGTACGGCTAAATTCATGGGTTTTAAACATGCTTTCTTTAATGTGTCTAATAAAATTTGGGTTTTTTGAAAAAATTATGTCAAGGTTGACGTTATTGGTGATTTTAATAAAGTTATTCATTGTAATGTTGAGAGTTCTAATCTGCAATGCGGTGCTTCCTTTGTTTATGCTGTTTCTTCTAAGTATACTAGAAAGATTTTATGGGATCAAATTGTTCAATTTCACACTATATATTCTCTTCCTTAGCTTATTGGAGGAGACTTTAATACCATTGCTAACCCATCAGAACGTATAGGGGGCTCTCTCCCTATCTATCAATCTATGGAAGATTTTAATAACTTGATTATGGACTGTAATCTTATTGATATTGGTTTTATTGGTGACAATTTTACTTGGCATTGTGGATATTTATGGCAAAGATTATATCGTGTTCTTTTTAATGATTCTTGGTTGCATTCTTTTGATTCTATTAATGTTGAACATCTAAGAAGGACCCTCTCGAATCATTATCATCTTCACACTGAAATTAAGTCGAGATTAAGAGATGTGCCTTCTCAATTTAAGTTTCAAAATATGTGGCTTTTGCATGATTCTTTTTTGAATGTGGTCAAAGATAATTGGACTGAACCTTTATACCCTGATAATTCTATATCTGGTTTGCATAGATTGTGGTATAAACTGAAAAGACTTAAGTTTGTTTTGAACTGGTAGATGTTGACCTCATTTTTGTATGAGGTCACTAAGACCCTTCCAGAATCCAGATTAATTTTAGATCCTAGGATCCACTCTAGACCTTAGGATTCTTTCCTAGAGCTAGACCTTTGAGCCTATTCTAGAACATAGGATTCCTTTAAATCCTAGATCTTAGAACTCTCCTAGATCTTAGGATCACTCCAACTTCAAATCAACCTCCACCTTTGATCAACCTCAATTTTAAATCAATTCCTATACTTAATCCACTCCAATTTCAATTTGATTCCTACCTATGACCAATTTGAATCTCAAACTCCATCCAACTCAAATCCAAATTAATTCAAACTTCAAATCAAATCCAAACCCAGAGTTTAAACTCAAATTCAAACCTTTAAGGCCCTGTCCTAAACACCCTTTTCAGAGATTTTTCAAACATTTCAAAACCCAGTCAAATGGCCTCTGATTCAGGTCTATCACTTACAAAGTGATAAGACATGTCTCTAAAGGCTACCCTCCAATTTTGAGCTCATTCTGAGGTCTCTAACCCCAGAATCTGAATTAAAACTCAAAGGCTGTAAAACCTTCAAATATTTACAGCCTGTGCCACTGAGCCTAACCCCTTTGAGATCTTGACCTTGGAACCCTTATCCAAGCCTCCAATCACTTCCAGATCCTTGATTTTAACCCATTGAGCAGTAAACTGCATTTTTTTAAACCCTTTTTGACCTTAGTTGACCAATAGGTCAAAATTGACCAAAACACCCCTATGGGGCTCAAATGGGGATTTCAAACCAAATGAGCTCCAAATGGGATGCAACCACCTTTAACAAATTTCAAATGCCATTTCAAAACTTTTGAACCTATTTCCAACCCTTGAGTCAACCTGGTTGACCAAGTCAACTGGTTTGACCCAAGGGGCCCTTTAAGGGTCCAAACATGTGTTTTGACCCAAATGACCTCTCTAAGTCACCCAACCACTTCCATTAACCTTAAAATATCATTTCAAACCTGTTGAGCCCAAACCCAGACCCTGGGTCAACCTGGTTGACCAAGTCAACCCAGGTTGACCAAACAGGCCCTTAGGGGCTCAAATAGGGATTTTGATCAGTTTGACCTCCCCAGACCTAGGAACCACCCTCAATGGTCTTCAAATGCCTTTTCAAACCTGTCCAGCCCAGACTTACCCATTGGGTCAACCTAGTTGACTCAGTCAACATGGTTTGACCCAATGGACCCTTAAGGTTTCAAATGAACCATTCCAACCCGTTTAACCACATCAATATCTTCAAACTCTTAAAATCATTCTATTCAAAGTCTTGAACATTTCTAAACCTATTTTGAGCTCAACCCAACTTGGTTTGACCAAGTCAACCCTAAATCCTAGGTCAAAGCTTGGTGGTGTTTGCTCCTATTCCTATCAAGCCTTGACTTTGACCTTTGACCCTTGATTGAACCATTTCAAATATCCCTCTCCCTCCTTGAGTGCCACATCACTAATTTTGACCTGGTTGACTGGTCAAACCAAGTCAACAAAGCCCTAAATCCCTCCTTGAATTGGTCAAACCTTCTATTTAACTTCAAGGAGTGTGAGATTAGGCTTGGAAGCTCTCCCATTGGCTGCTCTTACTTCCCTTCATGCCACATCAGCTCCATTGACCAGTTGACTGGTCAACTTGGTCAAACCCTTGCTTAAACCCTTCTAAAAGGTCTTAATCAACCTTTTAGACCTTTTTCCCTGATTTAACTCCCCAA
The DNA here is from genome assembly GCA_016618105.1 of Dendrobium huoshanense. Classification (NCBI taxonomy): domain Eukaryota; kingdom Viridiplantae; phylum Streptophyta; class Magnoliopsida; order Asparagales; family Orchidaceae; genus Dendrobium; species Dendrobium huoshanense. The sequence goes on from CM028344.1 coordinate 27,169,241, forward strand.
GGCCGACCCCTTAATATCCTAAAGCTCACTTGGAGCTCTCCTAACCAAGCTCAGGGCCTGGTTTAGCCAAAAATGGCAATGGCCCCCCCCACTTGTCCCAAGCCGCCCAATGGAGGCAAGGCTTGGCCAGCCTTTGAGGCAGCCTTCTAGCTGTCCCAGGGACATGTGGCACCATCTAGGGAGCTCCTCCATCAATCCTAGCCATCCAATCTAGCCCAGCTCGTTTGAATAGGGAGAAAGGCAACTTTTGAGGATGATTGATCAAAGCAGCCTCTCTCACTAACCCTAGCCTCCCAGATCGAGCTCTCAGTTCGTTTCGAACCTCCAGAGCTTCCTCTACCTCCCCACTACAAAACCCAAGTGGTTGCACGTCACCGGCGGCGAGTTCTCCGGCGAACCCACCACCTAGACCGTCTCAAGCCCATAGCAGCCGATCCAGACGCGTTCGAGCTTGGATTTTCGCTGGGAATCTTCACTTGGACAATCTACAAGCTCAACCATCCAGAAATTTCGAAGATCTAACGGTATAGCTCCCTAAAACCCTAGATCTAGGTCACATTAGTTAGGCCTAAATAGCTTTACGTTTTTAGGGTTTTAGCTAAAACAAACTATTCCCCATAATTTCTGTTCATGTCCTTAATCTATGTTTAAAATTTTAAGTGAAATGGTCGATCCGATCGAGAGAACGAAGCGAAATACGTTTTCTAGGGCGTCACTCACGGTCTCCGGCGAGTGTACGTTTTCTGGACCGTTGATCGTTCGATCAACGGTCCAGATCGAGCCCTTCCGCGGTCTGATTCGACCGCGCTTTCGATCTCTCGCTCGATCAGCCGTCCGGCGAGATCTAGGCCGTCCATTCGGAATAGCGGGATCGAATCTCCGCCGTCTGATCTTCTCCTGGTGAGATCAGACCGCGGGATCTGATCTCAGCCGTTGGATCGAACCCGCGGTTAATCCAACGGCTGTTACGCGCCGCTGACGTGGTTAAGTGAAAACCGCGTGAAGCGGCCAGCGGCCGACGCGTGTCCCCGCCGCCGCGCGGTTTCGATCCCGCCAATCCTAGCGCGCCGCGTGTCTGACCGCCGCCATTTAATTAAAAATAATGGATTTTAATTAGTTTTAATTGCTGAAACTTAAATAAATCATAGTAAATCAAATATATAACCAAAAATTAAGTATAATATATCAAACTTTTTAGAATTTCATCTAGTTTAATTTAAAAATAAAATCAGTTTATTTTGACTATTATTTTACTGGTAATTTAAGAAATACAGAAATATATATTTCATTTTTAATTAATTATATAAAAATTATTTTTATTTGAAATTTGGCATGCATGTTGTTGAGTGCATGGCTGGTCTCCAGAAAATTTTTCAGTATTATTTGAATAGTTTTTAAGGATATTTTGAATTATTGGAGTATTTTCACCCTTTTTATATTTAATTAAATATTAAGTATTTAAAAAAAATACAAGAAATATATTTTATTATTTCCAAACTTCTATGGAGATCAGTGGATCTTTCAACCCATTAACATGTATTTTGATAATATATTTAATTATTTTATAATATATATTCCTATTTATATATATATAATTTCATTTATATTTATGTATTTTAATATATATTTTGAAATTCTATATATATAAGTAAATCCTTAAGTGTTTAAGAGTCATTTGAGATCTTAAATGTTGATTAAGCATGTTTGAATAGAAATGAAGGGGATGATTGGTGAATAATCATTTCTTGGTTATTCACTAAATATGTCTTAATTGTGTTAATTAGTTAATTGCATGCTTAAGGTGCACACATCACCTAGTCTAGGTTCTCCTAGATCTAAGGACTTGTTTGCTTGCCACTTGTATATGCATGCCATGTTTATTCAAAGGGTTAGAGGAACTTTGATTTGAACCTATTCAAAACTAGTGACATAATTAAGGACAATAATTAAGGACCCATGTATAGAAAACTTAAAAAATTTCAATAATTAGGATTCACTTCCCCTTGAGTTGAAACTTTGAACATTTGAACTTAGTGACATCCTCAGCCCCTAGAGAATTTTCACTGATTTTTGAGGTCATTAGGTCCCCTAATTAATTTTCTAAGTCTTAAACCCTTAATTAAGCCTTTAAAACTTTTAAAAATTGTAATAAATCCAATTTAAATCCAAAAATTACATATAAACCCTCAAACTGACCAGAATTCAGTCCTTAATCTGTGATAATTAAAAGCCCTTTGATTTGACAGCAACTTAAACCCTAATTTAATTTTAAGTGAAAACAATATTTAATTAAGATAATTGATTAATAATAATATAAAAATCTAAAAATCTCCCAAACACTTGGGGATCCCTCCTTAGGTTGTTCCTGACCTTTGGAGGTGTTTTCAAGAGATTGGGAATTTGTTTGAAGCAAAATCACAAAAGAGACCCTCTAATTAAGAAATTCCTAAAATTCATTAAAATGTCCAAACTTCGATAATTCATAACTAATTCAAATAAAATCCAAATCACCCAAACTCACTTGCATTCAACTCCTAATAAGCTCTAGTATTTATTAAAAATATTAAATTCCAGAAATTTGCAATATTTTAAAAAGTCAACAAATCGGTCAACTCTAAGTCAAAACTAGTTCAAAACTTCAAACCTTTGTAATAAAATGTAGAAAAATCCGATTTCAACGTACTTACCTTCTAACTGATCGTAGTAAGGTCTAGTATTTTAATAAAATACAAACATTCCAGAATTTGAACCTAATCAAAAAGTCGATTTTCAACCCTTTAATTAAATCATTAAAATATTCTAAAAAAACTTCATAAAAGCTCAAAATCATTCTAAAACTCAGAAAATATTGGCTTTAATGTTTAAAACACTTAACAAATCCTTTAAAACACAACAACCACCCTAAAGTTGAAGTTTATTGGCTGGACTACTCCGGGCTGCGGGGCTAAGTGTCCTAAGGAGGCTGGTTCCTCGAGCCTGGTGGCACAACGCCACGAATGGATTCTAAGGGGTGTTAAATCTTAAAATAGATTAATCTTTAATTATTTAACATTTTAAAAGTCTCTGATTCAATTACATTAATTTGGTTTATCGGCTGGACTACTCCGGGCTGCGGGGCTAAGTGTCCTAAGGAGGCTGGTTCCTCGAGCCTGGTGGCACAACGCCACGAATCAATTAATGGCAAACTTAAATTAATCAAGCCTTTAAAATCAGCAACCAACTCCCTTTAATATCAATCCACTCTTTTAATTCTAACCAATTTAAATAACTTAATCAACCCCGATTGCTACTGGGTAACCCAGGCCTACGAGGCTATTAGCTTAGCCCCAAGGAAGGTGAAATAAACTTCACGGCCTCGGTGTGAAACAAAGGTAGTAATCAATTAACTTTTAAAATATGTCTAATTAAAATTCTTAATTCATTAATATTTAAATTTTAATTTAAATCCCCTTTTAAGCTTTAACAAACCCAAACTTTTAGACAACTTTAACCAATCACCAACTTTAGGATCTACCCCTGCCACACGACCTTTCTCACACACTTTAGATGATGTGCTAGGACAACCAACTCTAGATCTAGGATAGGCCGGTGTTTACTTTACTGTTGTGTGCCGGATTTTTCGTAGTTTTCACTGCATGTTGTGGATGAAATTGCTTTGCTGTGTCTGCTTACTTTTTCTGTACTCTGTGGATGGATTGATGTGTTTGGCGACTAGATTACCCTTAGGTTAGGTACGATCTGGATGTTGACACAGTTTTCTGCAGGTGGCCACGCTCATGCAGGGCAATATAAAAAGGGGGCAAATCAAAAAAATGCATAAATATTATAAATTCTTTGCACAGGTGCTTCAGCTGCTAAAGCCCCCAAATCATAAAAAGAGCGTGGCCAGTGTGTTTACTTTCTTTTCTGCTCATATACAACTGCTTGGGAATAACTGCTTTTTTTATATTAATTGCTTAGGATAACCCTGCAGGTGAGTCTAGATTTTTATTTTGATATCAATGTAATTTGTGCAAGTGTCAAGTGTTGTGAAAGTTTATTTTGAGTTGGGATACATAGATCCAAAGCTTGGATTCCAAAGAGGAAAGGATACCCCTTTGGGGAATACTCCTTTTCCATTTGGAAATCCAAATTTGGATCATACCTCTTCCTTACCCAAAGAGGAAAGAGTGGCCTTCCCCTTAGAGGAAGTGCCCTCTTATCCATTTGGGTAATCCACTACGAAGATTCCAAGAAGATTGAAGAAAAGGAGTCCAAAGAAGAATGAAATTGAAGATTTGAAGACTTGAAGATTGAGAGTATCCCACTCAAAATAACTTGCGTCATTACTAGGCTTAGAATCCGGGTTGTTGTCAGTGGTGCCCGGCCACTTTACTTTCTGTAATATTCTGGTTTGTAATAAGCAAGGCAATTCTGCCTATGGACATTTATTAATTAATTTGTATTTGATTTGATGATTTGATTGCCTTTAGGATTACTTGTTTTTACTAGTTTTTTGGCGATTGCATGCCGCTCTTTGTTTTCGCCTGGATACGTGAGGCTCGTGAGGGTGTGAAAGTTTTATACTCATAATCTTAAAAGTCTAAAATTTTAGTGAGTCTAAATAACATAGAAAGATAACGAATCTAGGGAATTAGCCGGGGATCGACCCCGGGGTCGCATGCATATTTTTGCATTCTTCTTTCCTTGTTTTAGACCCTTCCCCGCCTGCGGGTAGAGTCCGGATAGTCTGACCTATGAGGACGAGGTGCCGGACCTGGGGAAGTCCAGTCTTCTAAAAATTATTTTATAAGCCTGTTTTTAAAAATTTCAAGCATATTTGATTTGAGGTTGTTAACCAGCACGCATTGCATTAGATACAAATTAAAGAGTCAAAATTTTAATTTCATAGTCCTTAGCATTTTAGCACCCAACATAAGTCAAAGGGGCCAATTAGGAAAATCTCTAGATGTCGGCCCCGCCTCCCCAAAACTTTAATTATAACGTCCCTACCACTCTTTCATAAAAGACCGGATTCATGTATTTTAAATCGATTAGGTGGTTAGCTGGCTCCCCAATCCAGGCCGGGGTAAGTCCAGACCTTGCACTGCATTAGTTAGGATCGGACGACTGTGGTCCAGTGTCCAAAATAGATTTAGGTTCCGGGGCAGATCTTTGATTATAAGACCCCAAACTTTCGGGAATATAATCCCAAATTTCTAATAAAATGCTCAACTCTAATTAAATATCATTTCAATCCAAAACATAAAGCCCAACACTTAGATTAAGTTGGGACACTTCCGGATGGTTCTGGAATCTCAAAGTGTCCCCTACCTCTCATCCTTTAACTCCGTTAATAACTGTTCAATTTTGATCCATTCCCTTTTGATTTTCCAATAATTCTATTCATACTTTGATATCACTCCTAGAAACTCTAAACAAAATTTTGCCACTATTTTAATCGAGAGTTTTCGTAGGGGATTTTATCTCCCTACGATGTAATTAACTACGAGGGCTTGCGCTCGTAGGAGATTTAGAACCACACACACCTGATTTTTAAAAATTGATTTTTCAAAATTCAATTGGGTTTCTTTGGGAAAATTTAAAATATTAGTGATCATTATTATCATATTCAAAGAATTATCATCGAGTGATATTTTCTCCCTTCGGGGAGATATATCTTTCTTCGATAAGGCTTTGGATGTGAACCTAACGATCACACTTCTTGAATATTGTAGCTGGATATTCAATTGAACCTCACTTTGACCCTTCGGGGTCATATGAATTTCTCTTTAGCATCCGCTCACAATATTCAAGATGGATTTCATAATTCTAAGTCTGAACACCGTTATGAAAGTTTATTTTTGTCCTTCGGGGTGATATACTCTTTCTAACGAGTTGATTCGACCTTAGAATTAGAACTTAACCTTAATCTTAAAATCCCCAAAGAAAACTAATATTTTTCAAAACATGTTTTCAAAATTCCACCAACAAAAAATGGCACGCCCGGTGGGACAAATCTCTCTCTCCATCTTTAATAGTGGCAAAATTTTGTTTCATCGGTAGTCTTAACTACCTTTCTTCCGTTGGTCCCTTTGCCCATTTCTTCCTTGGGTTAGTGTGGCCAACATCTAAAATAATAATAAAACATTAAAAGAGAGGTTTCACCTCTAAATTTGATTTTATTTAGACTTCTGTTCTGATTTTGACCTTCTGCCCCAGCACAGCCTGTGAGGCGACAGTGTCAAATCAGATCTCTGGGTATCCTTTTTTTAATTTTATGGATTTATAGTCGATAAATTTTTCATTCAATATATAAATCCTTAAAATTGAAAAGCATTCGAAATTTTTGATTTTCATTCCAAACTTGTTAGTTTTAACCCCCCTCATTTCCCCTTTGACTTTTAAGGGTGGGGAGGGTTAAACTATCCTTTTACTTGGGCTTTCTCACAATTCCATAAGCCTTCGGGCAAGGGGAAACTCTGTCCGTTGTGTTTTGGAATTCGTAAGAGAACCCATTTCAAATTCTCAAAATTTCTTCAAAGATTTTCTTAAACTCCAAGTTGACATATGTTACCCCATACGATTTCCTCGTGGGCTAATATATGTCATACTTTCAAAAAATAATAATAAAATACTTTCTACTACTCTTTTCAAAAAAAATCTAATTTCAATCATTTTCTTTAACTTTCAGAAAATTTCAAATGGCTGGCCAACTGATTTTCTCCTTTGACCGAGAGTTGAATTCGACTGTTAATGACCAAGGGAGTACTGTGATCTTTGGAATGGGATTTAGTACTCTAGAGCTCTCTATGGATGGACACCAAATTGTGAGCCTGGATGCCAGTAAGGAAACTCCCCCAGTAGTTGAGTTAATTGTGGGATCTGCACCCACCTTGCCAGTAGTCAGTGATGATCAGGAACAGCCTGAACCAGTTGTTGAGCCTTCCACTGAAATTAAGTCTGTCTTTGAAGAAGGGTCTAGTTCTGGACTTAGATTCACCACTAAGAATCAGAAGAAGAATTATTTGAGGAGACTTAGGAAGAAAATCTCTAAGGCTAAGAGAGTCCTACCTTTTAAGACCTTGGCCCAAGTAGAACCTGAGGCTGTTGAGGAACTACCTATTCCTGCTTCCTCTCCCCTCCTAAAGGGAAGTCGCTTTTACCCCCTGGCTTCAGCTCAAGGGGAGGAGAGGATAGCTAGGATAGCCCGTTCTCCACCATGCCCGGTCGACTACTCGGCCAAGAAGACTCAGAAAGAAAAACACCTTCAAAAGACAAGAACTTTGAGAAATATAATTCACACCTGCGCTGCACAGACCGGACAGACTAAAGAGGAATATGTGAAACAGTTAAAGGGAGTGATCTCACATCGCTTCCAAAAAGAAGTATTGAAGGAAGAAGCATCTGAAGCAAAGAATTTAACCCCTCAATTCGTTAGGAAGAATAAGAAGTATGCTAGACAGCCTGCTACTTCGGTGCTGGTTGATGGATATCACTGGGTGCCACGCCCTCTGTCCTCTCAAACAGAGGGTATTGTGTTGACTGGGTCCGAGAGAGGCCGCCATTTTACTGGTAGACCCCCGGTACCCCCACATAAACCTGTGAGATTGGCCTCAGTGATTGTCAAACCAAAGGGGGTTGAAGTTCAAAAGTCTGTGGATCTTAAAGGAAAAAGACATAAATCTCCTGAAAGGAGATATGTGCCGAAAAGAACTAAGTTGGAGAGTCTGCCACCACCTCCTAGAACTTCTAAGTTCATTCTGCAGCTCCAACGAGTTTCAATCAACCCTACTCCAAGTGCAGTTGAATTGATGGATGTTCAGGCTAGTACTCCAGTTGTTACAGTTGACAGTCCTACCACGGCCAGTTTAACCCCGGATCCAATAGTTACCGTTCCTGCTACCCCAGTTGATGATCCCCAAAGTCCGAGTGTCATTCCTAGGCCCCTTAGTCAGGTGTCTGAGGACCTTACCTTACCGGATGTGGGAACTATCACTTTACAAGCTCCTACTTCTCCTGAGGAATATGTCCCTCTCCCTGTAGAGGATGCCACTCTTCTGACTACCAGCTTTGGGATAGTCGAAGAGGAGAGAGTTGACCAGGATTTAGAGATGGAAGATGAGCCAGATACAAAGTCTCAACCAGATCCTAATCCAAAACTTACAGAAATCATTGCCCTTATGGATTCTGAAGAGTTGTTTGATATGGCTGAGTATAAAGGATACTTACCCCTCGACCCTAAATCAATTGGGGATAGACCGGTCGAGGAGGTAGTTCAAGAAATAAGAAACATCTTGTTGAACAAAGAAGGAATGGCTTCTTTTGACCCTGATATGGATGATCTCCTTGGAAATGAAGATGATTATGTTGGAGGCATTCATGTGGTTGAGACTAGAGGGTCTAATAAAGAAGCTGAGCCCAGCAAACGCCGATTTGTTAAAGATGATGATCCGCATGCTGTTGAGTCAGAATCAGATGAGTCTGTGAAAGATAGAGATGAAGAACATATAAAAAACTTGGAGACTCAGCTTGCTACCATGATGTCACAAGTTAGAGAAATGCAAGAAAAGTTGGACAAATCACAGCAAGAGTCTTTTGTGATTCACCAATCAGCTCGAGAGCTCACAGAAAAGGCCAAAAGGGCAGAGCTTAAATCCAGACCTCTCGAGTCACCACCTGCGACTCTCCCTTGTCCAGTAGAGACACCTCCAGTTCACCCTACAGTTTCCACCATTCCTCCGATCCCACCTCAGAAGGATATCAAGCAGTTAATTGAGGACCAGGTAAGGGAGGCCTTAGCCCATGCTCAAGGAACTGTGTCTATTGCAAAGGGTAGACCCTACCCCGAGGAATATGACTTAGTTCCTTATCCAAAGGGTTTTGTGCCACCAACTTTTAAAGTTTTCACCGGAATTGAAAATCCGAGACAGCATCTGGCCCATTTCCGAGCAAGCTGTTGCAATGCAGGAGGGTCAGATGCTCTACTATTTCGCCAATTTGTAAGTAGTCTATCTGGCATTGCTTTTGAATGGTACGCCGATCTGCCCAACGGTTCAGTAAGAACCTTTAGCGACCTAGAAAACCTCTTTCTTAAGAGATTTTCCGGAGCGCAACAACGCACCACCGTGGGCGATCTCGTGGTTGAAAAGCAAAAGCCGGGAGAGTCTCTAGTTGAGTACATCTTGAGGTGGCGAAACCTCTCGATGAAGTGTGAACCCCAGTTGCAAGAACAACATGCTGTGGAGATTCTGTTGAAGAATATCCACGGTCCTGTTGCTTTTCTCCTGAAGGGTTTCACTATTAAAACTTTTGAGAAACTTCTTAATAAGGCTAGCAATTTGCAGGAAGAGGCTCCTAGGATGCCATTCTTACGAGAGCAGTCTGAAGAAAGGAAGGGTCCAAAACTGGTAAAGACATTTGAAAAGAAAGCTGTGGTTTCAGCAGTAGATAAAGGAAAGAGGCCAATGGTTAGTCAGCCTAGCACTCCACTTCCACCACAGCCGCCTCAGAAGCAGCCCTTTCAGATAGTTCCTCAATATACTAGAGATCCCTCTTTCATCCCTTTTAGAGAGAGATTGGCAAAACCTTATCCATTTAAAAGGGAGTCAGTTAAGAAGATCTTCAGGAGTCTGTTAAAGAAACCGGATTTCCAGTTGCCAGAGGCTAGAAGGCCTGAGGATGAGAGCAAGAAAGATGATCCCAAGTACTGCCCCTACCACAGGATGCTTAGTCACCCTCTTGAGGACTGCGTTGTGTTCAAAGATTGGCTTGAGAGGAACTACACCCAAGGTAACATCATAATACCTAAGGAATACTTGGTCGATCCAGAAAAGGCTTCAATTAAGACCATTTCAGGTAATCCTCTTAACTCTTCTTGTTTTGTTGAAGATGGTTGGGACATTGCTTTGTCCCGGGCACTTAAAAAGTCGATTAACAAGTCTTTTCATCTTTCTCAACAGCTGACTACGATAGCCCAGGCCCCGGTGTGGAAGGTTGACCTGGACGCTTCGCAGAAGGATGTTGAGCCACTTCCCTCTCCAGTAGTCTTAGGAACTACTGAGAAAAATGTAAAAAAAGAAAAATCTGATTTTGTAGAGAGGAAGTGTGTAGATGAGAGATGTATTAGAATGGCGGATGGTGGTGTTAAAACCCTTTCCCCTCTTTTGTTATCTGACTTTTACTTTGCCCCATCAAAGGCGAAGGGTCAAAAGATGAATAAAAAACATCCTTCTACTTCTGTCTTGATGATTAACCATGAATCTCAAATGCAAATTGATGACTCTCCTGCTTTGAATCAAACTCCTAATGAACCAAATATTGAGGCTAATCAAACCAACCTCACTGAATCGACTATTCAAGAAGAGGTCGAATTTGAAGCTTTATCAGAAAGTGATTTCCCTCAAATTAATTTTCAAGGAAATCCTATCTTGATAGAACTTTCAGATTCTGACTCGCTTTCAGAAAATGATGATCCGACACCTATGGTGTGTGTAGACACTGCTCTAGTTTGCCCGCCCGAAGACATCGAGCAGGTGCAACTCCGTGGCGGTAAAGTCTTACCCCCTAGGATGCCCCCTCAGGATAAAGGCAAGCAACCTTCATTCGAAATTTTAAGTCCGGACTCCCCTCAACAACCAGAATCTCCTTTAATTCCTCCGGGTTTCGAGTCTGTCGTTCCTAAGGTTGATTATAATGTTCTAGCCCACCTTAGGAAGTTGCCAGCAAAATTAAGTATTTATGACGCCCTCCTTCTTTCCAAAGAAATGAGGGAGTCTTTAATTAAAGCACTTCTCGATCCCGAGATTTGCTTAACACAGTTGGCTGCAACTTCAGAAGGTGAGGCTCTCTACTTCAAAGAGGTCCCTGGGGTTACCTTTTCAGACGAAGATTTACTCTTGAGAACTGCTGACCACAATCGTCCCCTCTACATTACTGTAGATGTGGGAAATTTTAAGTTATCAAGAGTCCTTGTTGATCCGGGTGCATCGGTCAACGTGATGAACATAAAGACCCTTGCTTATCTCAGAGTTGATACTAGCAAGCTTTCAACCGACAGGTTGGTGCTTCGTGGGTTCAACGAGAAGGGCGAGAGAGCTTTAGGTTCAATCACTCTACTCCTGGAGATAGGAGGTTTAAAAACTGAAGCTAAATTTCATATAATTGATTCAACTACGTCCTTTAACGCACTTCTAGGTAGACCTTGGATTCACGAATATAGAATGGTTCCATCTACCCTGCACCAATGCATTAAGTACCAACGAGATGGCATTGAACATGTGATTAAGGGTGATTTGCAACCATTCTCAATTCAAGAAATTGGGATCTACGAAGATGCTGCATATTTCGTACCAAAAGGGTCCTCGTCCCGTTCTAAATTAGAGATCAAATTTGAGGAGAAAATGGTTGAACAAAAATTCAACCAAAAGAAAGAAAAAGATAAGAATATCAATCAAGAAATGATTCAATCGAGTAGTGAAGACGACTCTGATATTGTTGTCCTTAGACCTCCAAGCACATTACCTCAAAGAGGTGGGAGGATGGCTTTAAGGGCACGAGGTCGAGGCCGCGCTTCATTAGACAGGAGAGCAGCACCCGTATACATTGATTTGGAATCAGATTCCGATAGTGAACTAGAAAGTCAAGGTGCTGCCCTCTCTCTCGATTATCAAAACATAAATACTCCTCCAAAATTTGATCTCACCTTAGACCAGGACAGTGACCCTGAGGTAGATATTTCAAAAGTTAAAAGTGACGAGCCTGAATTAACAATGTATGAAAAGCTCACTAGAAGGATTGAGGCCCTTTCTCTGACCCCACTGTCGGCAGGCAGGGTTGTAGGGTTAGAAGTCAAAGTGGCCCCCAACTTGGATGGTGAAGTTAAGAAAGTCCAGAAATTCTTTCCTGGCTCCTCCTCCGCAAGGGACGAAGGTGATGTAACCCTTGAGGAGGCAGATTTTAATGAATTAATGGAATTACCTTTCGGCTACTTCCCTGTTTGTGTAAAAAATACTTTTTCTAAAGGTTCTGTACCATACCGATGGACTAAGGGTCAAGCTAGATACCACGAGAACATTTGGCGAACAAAAGTAAATAAAAATCCAACAAGTGGTATTGGCTTTGGGACCGTTAGTTCATTTGATGATGATGAGTATTGCCTAATGATAACTTACCATCTTGATTCTCCAAATGTCCCTACAGATCCTCCTTGTCCTTTGGATGGACTCTGTTTGGAGACTTTAGACGATCCCGATGATCTTCAAGTTCGGGATGCACCCCCTGAATTTGAAGAGGAAATTAAGTCGACAGTCGATGAGTTAAGAGAAATTAACTTGGGAAACGATGATGACCCCCGTCCGATTTTTATAAGTACTCTGTTAAGCGAGGGTGAAACTCAAGACTTAATCCAGTTGTTATTCGAGTTTAGGGACTGCTTTGCCTGGACATATGACGAAATGCCAGGTTTGCCTGCTGAGGTAGCAGTTCACAAACTTGGGGTTCGGCATGATGCCATCCCTGTTAAACAAGCTCCTCGACGCATGCGCTTAGAGATTGAGCAACAAGTCGTTTCTGAAGTTAAGAAATTGGCGGAGGCCGGATTCATTCGAGAGGAACAATACCCCTCTTGGGTGGCCAGCGTCGTGCCAGTTCGGAAGAAAAATGGTCAGATTCGGATTTGTGTCGACTATAGGGATCTGAATAAGGCATGCCCTAAGGATGAGTTCCCTTTACCAATACCAGAACTCATGGTGGACATTGCCTCCTCACATGCTATTTTCTCCTTCATGGATGGCTCGTCGGGTTATAACCAAATCAAGATGGCCCCTGAAGATGAGAGAAATACGGCGTTCAGAACCCCTATTGGAATCTTTTGTTATAAGGTAATGCCATTCGGCCTAAAGAATGCCGGAGCAACCTACCAACGGGCCATGACCCGTATCTTTGACGACTTAATTCATAATCAAGTTGAATGTTATATTGATGATTTAGTTGTCAAGAGCAAGGTTAAAGAGGCTCACCTGTATGACTTAAGAGTTGTTTTCGAACGGTTGCGCCGCTACGATTTGAAAATGAACCCCTTGAAGTGCGCCTTCGGCGTCGCTTCGGGAAAATTCTTAGGATTCGTAGTGAGGCACCGCGGAATCGAGATAGATCCTGCTAAAATTGAAGCCATCTTAGATATGCCATCCCCTAAGAGCCTTACTCAATTAAGGTCTCTACAAGGTAGATTGGCATATATAAGGAGGTTTATTTCTAATCTTTCCGGGAGATGTCAACCCTTTTCTGTCCTTGCGAAAAAGGATACTAAATTCGTATGGGGCGAGAAGTGTCAAAATGCTTTTGATGATATCAAACAATACCTGTCTAACCCGCCAGTCTTGGCAGCTCCGATTCCCGGAAAGCCATTAATCCTCTACACCGCAGCTCTAGATGAGTCTTTAGGTGCTCTGTTGGCTCAAGTTAACGACGAGGGAAAAGAGAATGCTCTCTACTACCTTAGTCGAAGACTCCTTCCTACTGAAATTCGATACCCGTCAATTGAGAAGCATTGTCTTGCTTTAGTTTTTGCAGCTCAGAAACTGAGGCATTACATGCTCTCCCACTCAATCAGTCTGATTTCAAGAGTTAATCCTTTGCAATATCTTATGACCCGACCTACGTTGTCAGGACGTTTAGCTCGCTGGTCTATGATATTGTTGCAATTTGAGATTACTTTCACTCCTCTTCGTGCTGTGAAAGGACAGGCTGTTGCCGACTTTCTGGCAGCACACCCGCTGCCAGCAGATTCTCCTCTGAATGATGACTTACCCGACGAACAAATCATGAGTCTGGGGGAATCTAGCGAGGCCATCTGGGAATTATATTTTGATGGGGCAGCATCCTCTCGTAGGATTGCGACCCAACAATCTGTAATTCCTGGAAAGGCTGGAGTCGGTCTAATTTTTATTACACCAGAAAAAGGAATGATGCATTTTTCCTACCACTTATCGGAGCCTTGCACAAACAACGAAGCTGAATACGAAGCTCTGATAACTGGTTTGGAACTTGCAATTCTAATGGAGATTAAAGAGATTAAGATCTTTGGAGATTCCCAACTAGTTATTAACCAAGTCGCCGGAACTTATAAAGTCTTGAATCCGAATCTCCTAAAATATCACCAGTACACGCTTCACTTGTTGGAACAAATTCCCATTGCTACTTTGTATAGGGTTCCCCGTGGAAGCAATTCTGCGGCGGATGCCTTAGCAAAACTTGCAAAGGAATTTGCATGTCCTGAGGAGGATTCCATCCCTATAGAGATACAGGGTCGTATGACTCTCTCTCTTATAGATTTGGAACATATTAGTAAGACTCCCCTTCAGATCCTTTCTGCCTCTTCGACGACTGACGAAGAAGGCGATTGGAGACGACCCTTAGTCGATTACCTTAAAGAAGGGAAGCTTCCTCAGGATAAATCACTCTCCAACCAGATTAAGAAACGTGCCCTATCATATGCACTAGTTAACGATCTGTTGTACCGTCGGTCTTTCGATCACATGTGGCTGCGCTGTTTGAACAAGCGAGAAGCCCAGAAAATTGTTAATGAAGTTCATTCAGGACTGTGCGGTGCTCATCAATCGGGTCCAAAAATGAAATTAAAGATTAAAAGACTTGGATACTACTGGCCTACAATGATTGACGATTGCATGAATACTGCAAAGCACTGTCATCAATGTCAGGTCCATGGTGTGGTTTTACATCAGCCGCCTAATGTGTTACACCCTACGATAGCCTCGTGGCCCTTTGAAAGTTGGGGCACGGATATCATTGGGCCGATTGACCCTCCCTCCGCGAGAGGTCATCGTTTCATATTAGCTGCAACTGATTACTTTTCAAAATGGGCGGAAGCAATTCCCCTACGAAACGTAACATCACACCATGTCTTAAAATTCTTTCGTGACCATATTGTATATCGATTCGGCGTACCCCGCAGAATCATATCCGATAATGGGTCCGCATTCAAGTCTACAAAAATCAATAGTTTTGTAAGGCGCCATAATATTGATTGGAGATATTCGACGATCTATTACCCTCGGGCGAATGGATTGGCCGAGGCCTTCAACAAAACCTTGGTGCAAATTGTCAAAAAGACCCTTGATGATAACAAACGGCAGTGGGATGAGCGGTTGGTGGAAGCTCTGTGGGCTTATCGTACCACTTATAGAACCCCGACCCAATCCACCCCGTTTGCACTAGTGTATGGATCTGAGGCTGTTCTACCCTTGGAAATACAAATCCCTTCGCTTAGAATTGCAGTTCAGAATCAAATTACCAATGAACAAAATGCAAGACTACGATTGGAAGAACTCGAAGGCCTTGAAGAGCGACGTCTCCAAGCTCAACAAAGTTTAGAGTTGTATAAATCCCGTATGGTTCAAGCCCATGATAAGTTAGTGCGACCTAGGACCTTCCAAGCGGGAGACTTGGTTTTGGTCCTTCGGAGGCCTATCTTGGCCCATCGGAAGTTGGGAGGCAAATTTGAACCTACATGGGAAGGACCCTTCGTTATAGAGACTGTCTACGAAGGAGGCTCGTATCAGTTAGTAGATTGTAAAGGGAACCACCCAATGCTACCTGTTAATGGGCGTTTCCTTAAGAAATACTATGCTTGATGTAGCTCATTTTATCAATCAATAAAACTTTCTTTTCTTGATTTATAGCTTGATTTTACCTTTTTTTAAGTTAAGTTTTTAACGCTCTTCGCCTTTTCCTTAAGGTTAGGTCCTTCCTTCCCTTAGGATTAGACCCGCTAGTGGTGGAGTACGCCCTCTGTGGCACCACCCTGGCATTTCACCCGGGGATTAGTGGTGGAGTACGCCCTTCGTGGCACCATCCTGATTCCCATTCGCTAGTGATGGAGTACGCCCTTCGTGGCACCATCCTAGTTTGCCAGTTAATTTGCCTATTAGGAGTAAGTCTTCTATCAGCATCCTATAGGCCTAAGGTTGGGTGATGCCCTTCCTTAGACCCAAGGCTAGGTATTCCCTACCTTGGTTTCCAGTTGATCCGTCTACTAGGAGTAAGTCTTCTATCAGCATCCTGTAGACCTAAGGTTGGGTGATGCCCTTCCTTAGACCCAAAGCTAGGTATTCCCTACTTTGGTTTCCAGTTAATTTGCCTATTAGGAGTAAGTCTTCTATCAGCATCCTATAGGCCTAAGGTTGGGTGATGCCCTTCCTTAGACCCAAGGCTAGGTATTCCCTACCTTGGTTTCCAGTTGATCCGTCTACTAGGAGTAAGTCTTCTATCAGCATCCTGTAGACCTAAGGTTGGGTGATGCCCTTCCTTAGACCCAAAGCTAGGTATTCCCTACTTTGGTTTCCAGTTAATTTGCCTATTAGGAGTAAGTCTTCTATCAGCATCCTATAGGCCTAAGGTTGGGTGATGCCCTTCCTTAGACCCAAGGCTAGGTATTCCCTACCTTGGTTTCCAGTTGATCCGTCTACTAGGAGTAAGTCTTCTATCAGCATCCTGTAGACCTAAGGTTGGGTGATGCCCTTCCTTAGACCCAAAGCTAGGTATTCCCTACTTTGGTTTCCAGTTAATCTGCCTATTTGGAGTAAGTCTTCTATCAGCATCCTATAGGCCTAAGGTTGGGTGATGCCCTTCCTTAGACCCGAGGTTAGGTATTCCCTACCTTGGTTTCTCCAGTCCTCTCTTCAGAATAGGTAAAAGCCTTTTCATTAGCATCCTATAGGTTTGAGGTTGGGAGATGATCTCCCTTCCATTCTCAAAATTCTACTTCCATTCGGTCAACGCCAATGTGTGCAGCAGAAGTTCCTTCTACCACACACATTGGGGGTCCATTTGTTGACCTCATTTTTGTATGAGGTCACTAAGACCCTTCCAGAATCCAGATTAATTTTAGATCCTAGGATCCACTCTAGACCTTAGGATTCTTTCCTAGAGCTAGACCTTTGAGCCTATTCTAGAACATAGGATTCCTTTAAATCCTAGATCTTAGAACTCTCCTAGATCTTAGGATCACTCCAACTTCAAATCAACCTCCACCTTTGATCAACCTCAATTTTAAATCAATTCCTATACTTAATCCACTCCAATTTCAATTTGATTCCTACCTATGACCAATTTGAATCTCAAACTCCATCCAACTCAAATCCAAATTAATTCAAACTTCAAATCAAATCCAAACCCAGAGTTTAAACTCAAATTCAAACCTTTAAGGCCCTGTCCTAAACACCCTTTTCAGAGATTTTTCAAACATTTCAAAACCCAGTCAAATGGCCTCTGATTCAGGGTCTATCACTTGCAAAGTGATAAGACATGTCTCTAAAGGCTACCCTCCAATTTTGAGCTCATTCTGAGGTCTCTAACCCCAGAATCTGAATTAAAACTCAAAGGCTGTAAAACCTTCAAATATTTACAGCCTGTGCCACTGAGCCTAACCCCTTTGAGATCTTGACCTTGGAACCCTTATCCAAGCCTCCAATCACTTCCAGATCCTTGATTTTAACCCATTGAGCAGTAAACTGCATTTTTTAAACCCTTTTTGACCTTAGTTGACCAATAGGTCAAAATTGACCAAAACACCCCTATGGGGCTCAAATGGGGATTTCAAACCAAATGAGCTCCAAATGGGATGCAACCACCTTTAACAAATTTCAAATGCCATTTCAAAACTTTTGAACCTATTTCCAACCCTTGAGTCAACCTGGTTGACCAAGTCAACTGGTTTGACCCAAGGGGCCCTTTAAGGGTCCAAACATGTGTTTTGACCCAAATGACCTCTCTAAGTCACCCAACCACTTCCATTAACCTTAAAATATCATTTCAAACCTGTTGAGCCCAAACCCAGACCCTGGGTCAACCTGGTTGACCAAGTCAACCCAGGTTGACCAAACAGGCCCTTAGGGGCTCAAATAGGGATTTTGATCAGTTTGACCTCCCCAGACCTAGGAACCACCCTCAATGGTCTTCAAATGCCTTTTCAAACCTGTCCAGCCCAGACTTACCCATTGGGTCAACCTAGTTGACTCAGTCAACATGGTTTGACCCAATGGACCCTTAAGGTTTCAAATGAACCATTCCAACCCGTTTAACCACATCAATATCTTCAAACTCTTAAAATCATTCTATTCAAAGTCTTGAACATTTCTAAACCTATTTTGAGCTCAACCCAACTTGGTTTGACCAAGTCAACCCTAAATCCTAGGTCAAAGCTTGGTGGTGTTTGCTCCTATTCCTATCAAGCCTTGACTTTGACCTTTGACCCTTGATTGAACCATTTCAAATATCCCTCTCCCTCCTTGAGTGCCACATCACTAATTTTGACCTGGTTGACTGGTCAAACCAAGTCAACAAAGCCCTAAATCCCTCCTTGAATTGGTCAAACCTTCTATTTAACTTCAAGGAGTGTGAGATTAGGCTTGGAAGCTCTCCCATTGGCTGCTCTTACTTCCCTTCATGCCACATCAGCTCCATTGACCAGTTGACTGGTCAACTTGGTCAAACCCTAGCTTAAACCCTTCTAAAAGGTCTTAATCAACCTTTTAGACCTTTTTCCCTGATTTAACTCCCCAAGGCCGACCCCTTAATATCCTAAAGCTCACTTGGAGCTCTCCTAACCAAGCTCAGGGCCTGGTTTAGCCAAAAATGGCAATGGCCCCCCCCACTTGTCCCAAGCCGCCCAATGGAGGCAAGGCTTGGCCAGCCTTTGAGGCAGCCTTCTAGCTGTCCCAGGGACATGTGGCACCATCTAGGGAGCTCCTCCATCAATCCTAGCCATCCAATCTAGCCCAGCTCGTTTGAATAGGGAGAAAGGCAACTTTTGAGGATGATTGATCAAAGCAGCCTCTCTCACTAACCCTAGCCTCCCAGATCGAGCTCTCAGTTCGTTTCGAACCTCCAGAGCTTCCTCTACCTCCCCACTACAAAACCCAAGTGGTTGCACGTCACCGGCGGCGAGTTCTCCGGCGAACCCACCACCTAGACCGTCTCAAGCCCATAGCAGCCGATCCAGACGCGTTCGAGCTTGGATTTTCGCTGGGAATCTTCACTTGGACAATCTACAAGCTCAACCATCCAGAAATTTCGAAGATCTAACGGTATAGCTCCCTAAAACCCTAGATCTAGGTCACATTAGTTAGGCCTAAATAGCTTTACGTTTTTAGGGTTTTAGCTAAAACAAACTATTCCCCATAATTTCTGTTCATGTCCTTAATCTATGTTTAAAATTTTAAGTGAAATGGTCGATCCGATCGAGAGAACGAAGCGAAATACGTTTTCTAGGGCGTCACTCACGGTCTCCGGCGAGTGTACGTTTTCTGGACCGTTGATCGTTCGATCAACGGTCCAGATCGAGCCCTTCCGCGGTCTGATTCGACCGCGCTTTCGATCTCTCGCTCGATCAGCCGTCCGGCGAGATCTAGGCCGTCCATTCGGAATAGCGGGATCGAATCTCCGCCGTCTGATCTTCTCCTGGTGAGATCAGACCGCGGGATCTGATCTCAGCCGTTGGATCGAACCCGCGGTTAATCCAACGGCTGTTACGCGCCGCTGACGTGGTTAAGTGAAAACCGCGTGAAGCGGCCAGCGGCCGACGCGTGTCCCCGCCGCCGCGCGGTTTCGATCCCGCCAATCCTAGCGCGCCGCGTGTCTGACCGCCGCCATTTAATTAAAAATAATGGATTTTAATTAGTTTTAATTGCTGAAACTTAAATAAATCATAGTAAATCAAATATATAACCAAAAATTAAGTATAATATATCAAACTT
Source organism: Dendrobium huoshanense (assembly GCA_016618105.1). Lineage (NCBI taxonomy): Eukaryota > Viridiplantae > Streptophyta > Magnoliopsida > Asparagales > Orchidaceae > Dendrobium > Dendrobium huoshanense. The sequence continues at coordinate 27,188,995 of CM028344.1, forward strand.
TTTAGAATTTCATCTAGTTTATTTAAAAATAAAATCAGTTTATTTTGACTATTATTTTACTGGTAATTTAAGAAATACAGAAATATATATTTCATTTTTAATTAATTATATAAAAATTATTTTTATTTGAAATTTGGCATGCATGTTGTTGAGTGCATGGCTGGTCTCCAGAAAATTTTTCAGTATTATTTGAATAGTTTTTAAGGATATTTTGAATTATTGGAGTATTTTCACCCTTTTTATATTTAATTAAATATTAAGTATTTAAAAAAAATACAAGAAATATATTTTATTATTTCCAAACTTCTATGGAGATCAGTGGATCTTTCAACCCATTAACATGTATTTTGATAATATATTTAATTATTTTATAATATATATTCCTATTTATATATATATAATTTCATTTATATTTATGTATTTTAATATATATTTTGAAATTCTATATATATAAGTAAATCCTTAAGTGTTTAAGAGTCATTTGAGATCTTAAATGTTGATTAAGCATGTTTGAATAGAAATGAAGGGGATGATTGGTGAATAATCATTTCTTGGTTATTCACTAAATATGTCTTAATTGTGTTAATTAGTTAATTGCATGCTTAAGGTGCACACATCACCTAGTCTAGGTTCTCCTAGATCTAAGGACTTGTTTGCTTGCCACTTGTATATGCATGCCATGTTTATTCAAAGGGTTAGAGGAACTTTGATTTGAACCTATTCAAAACTAGTGACATAATTAAGGACAATAATTAAGGACCCATGTATAGAAAACTTAGAAAAATTTCAATAATTAGGATTCACTTCCCCTTGAGTTGAAACTTTGAACATTTGAACTTAGTGACATCCTCAGCCCCTAGAGGAATTTTCACTGATTTTTGAGGTCATTAGGTCCCCTAATTAATTTTCTAAGTCTTAAACCCTTAATTAAGCCTTTAAAACTTTTAAAAATTGTAATAAATCCAATTTAAATCCAAAAATTACATATAAACCCTCAAACTGACCAGAATTCAGTCCTTAATCTGTGATAATTAAAAGCCCTTTGATTTGACAGCAACTTAAACCCTAATTTAATTTTAAGTGAAAAACAATATTTAATTAAGATAATTGATTAATAATAATATAAAAATCTAAAAATCTCCCAAACACTTGGGGATCCATCCTTAGGTTGTTCCTGACCTTTGGAGGTGTTTTCAAGAGATTGGGAATTTGTTTGAAGCAAAATCACAAAAGAGACCCTCTAATTAAGAAATTCCTAAAATTCATTAAAATGTCCAAACTTCGATAATTCATAACTAATTCAAATAAAATCCAAATCACCCAAACTCACTTGCATTCAACTCCTAATAAGCTCTAGTGTTTATTAAAAATATTAAATTCCAGAAATTTGCAATATTTTAAAAAGTCAACAAATCGGTCAACTCTAAGTCAAAACTAGTTCAAAACTTCAAACCTTTGTAATAAAATGTAGAAAAATCCGATTTCAACGTACTTACCTTCTAACTGATCGTAGTAAGGTCTAGTATTTTAATAAAATACAAACATTCCAGAATTTAAACCTAATCAAAAAGTCGATTTTCAACCCTTTAATCAATTCATTAAAATATTCTAAAAAAACTCATAAAAGCTCAAAATCATTCTAAAACTCAGAAAATATTGGCTTAATGTTTAAAATACTTAACAAATCCTTTAAAATACAACAACCACCCTAAAGTTGAAGTTTATTGGCTGGACTACTCCGGGCTGCGGGGCTAAGTGTCCTAAGGAGGCTGGTTCCTCGAGCCTGGTGGCACAACGCCACGAATGGATTCTAAGGGGTGTTAAATCTTAAAATAGATTAATCTTTAATTATTTAACATTTTAAAAATCTTTAATTTAATTACATTAATTTGGTTTATCGGCTGGACTACTCCGGGCTGCGGGGCTAAGTGTCCTAAGGAGGCTGGTTCCTCGAGCCTGGTGGCACAACGCCACGAATCAATTAATGGCAAACTTAAATTAATCAAGCCTTTAAAATCAGCAACCAACTCCCTTTAATATCAATCCACTCTTTTAATTCTAACCAATTTAAATAACTTAATCAACCCCGATTGCTACTGGGTAACCCAGGCCTACGAGGCTATTAGCTTAGCCCCAAGGAAGGTGAAATAAACTTCACGGCCTCGGTGTGAAACAAAGGTAGTAATCAATTAACTTTTAAAATATGTCTAATTAAAATTCTTAATTCATTAATGTTTAAATTTTAATTTAAATCCCCTTTTAAGCTTTAACAAACCCAAACTTTTAGACAACTTTAACCAATCACCAACTTTAGGATCTACCCCTGCCACACGACCTTTCTCACACACTTTAGATGATGTGCTAGGACAACCAACTCTAGATCTAGGATAGGCCGGTGTTTACTTTACTGTTGTGTGCCGGATTTTTCGTAGTTTTCACTGCATGTTGTGGATGAAATTGCTTTGCTGTGTCTGCTTACTTTTTCTGTACTCTGTGGATGGATTTATGTGTTTGGCGACTAGATTACCCTTAGGTTAGGTACGATCTGGATGTTGACACAGTTTTCTGCAGGTGGCCACGCTCATGCAGGGCAATATAAAAAGGGGGCAAATCAAAAAAATGCATAAATATTATAAATTCTTTGCACAGGTGCTTCAGCTGCTAAAGCCCCCAAATCATAAAAAGAGCGTGGCCAGTGTGTTTACTTTCTTTTCTGCTCATATACAACTGCTTGGGAATAACTGCTTTATTTATATTAATTGCTTAGGATAACCCTGCAGGTGAGTCTAGATTTTTATTTTGATATCAATGTAATTTGTGCAAGCGTCAAGTGTTGTGAAAGTCTATTTTGAGTTGGGATACATAGATCCAAAGTTTGGATTCCAAAGAGGAAAGGATACCCCTTTGGGGAATACTCCTTTTCCATTTGGAAATCCAAATTTGGATCATACCTCTTTCTTACCCAAAGAGGAAAGAGTGGCCTTCCCCTTTAGAGGAGAGTGCCCTCTTATCCATTTGGGTAATCCACTACGAAGATTCCAAGAAGATTGAAGAAAAGGAGTCCAAAGAAGAATGAAATTGAAGATTTGAAGACTTGAAGATTGAGAGTATCCCACTCAAAATAACTTGCGTCATTACTAGGCTTAGAATCCGGGTTGTTGTCAGTGGTGCCCGGCCACTTTACTTTCTGTAATATTCTGGTTTGTAATAAGCAAGGCAATTCTGCCTATGGACATTTATTAATTAATTTGTATTTGATTTGATGATTTGATTGCCTTTAGGATTACTTGTTTTTACTAGTTTTTTTGGCGATTGCATGCCGCTCTTTGTTTTCGCCTGGATATGTGAGGCTCGTGAGGGTGCGAAAGTTTTATACTCATAATCTTAAAAGTCTAAAACTTTAGTGAGTCTAAATAACATAGAAAGATAACGAATCTAGGGAATTAGCCGGGGATCGCCCCCGGGGTCGCATGCATATTTTTGCATTCTTCTTTCCTTGTTTTAGACCCTTCCCCGCCTGCGGGTAGAGTCCGGATAGTCTGACCTATGAGGACGAGGTGCCGGACCTGGGGAAGTCCAGTCTTCTAAAAATTATTTTATAAGCCTGTTTTTAAAAATTTCAAGCATATTTGATTTGAGGTTGTTAACCAGCACGCATTGCATTAGATACAAATTAAAGAGTCAAAATTTTAATTTCATAGTCCTTAGCATTTTAGCACCCAACATAAGTCAAAGGGGCCAATTAGGAAAATCTCTAGATGTCGGCCCCGCCTCCCCAAAACTTTAATTATAACGTCCCTACCACTCTTTCATAAAAGACCGGATTCATGTATTTTAAATCGATTAGGTGGTTAGCTGGCTCCCCAATCCAGGCCGGGGTAAGTCCAGACCTTGCACTGCATTAGTTAGGATCGGACGACTGTGGTCCAGTGTCCAAAATAGATTTAGGTTCCGGGGCAGATCTTTGATTATAAGACCCCAAATTTCGGGAATATAGTCCCAAATTTCTAATAAAATGCTCAATTCTAATTAAAGCTTCATTTCAATCCTAAAACATAAAGCCCAACACTTAGATTAAGTTGGGACACTTCCGGATGGTTCTGGAATCTCAAGGTGTCCCCTACCTCTCATCCTTTAACTCTGTTAATAACTGTTCAATTTTGATCCATTCTCTTTTGATTTTCCAATAATTCTATTCATACTTTGATATCACTCCTAGAAACTCTAAACAAAATTTTGCCACTATTTTAATCGAGAGTTTTCGTAGGGGATTTTATCTCCCTACGATGTAATTAACTACGAGGGCTTGCGCTCGTAGGAGATTTAGAACCACACACACCTGATTTTTAAAAATTGATTTTTCAAAATTCAATTGGGTTTCTTTGGGAAAATTTAAAATATTAGTGATCATTATTATCATATTCAAAGAATTATCATCGAGTGATATTTTCTCCCTTCGGGGAGATATATCTTTCTTCGATAAGGCTTTGGATGTGAACCTAACGATCACACTTCTTGAATATTGTAGCTGGATATTCAATTGAACCTCACTTTGACCCTTCGGGGTCATATGAATTTCTCTTTAGCATCCGCTCACAATATTCAAGTTGGATTTCATAATTCTAAGTCTGAATACCGTCATGAAAGTTTATTTTCGTCCTTCGGGGTGATATACTCTTTCTAACGAGTTGATTCGACTTTAGAATTAGAACTTAACCTTAATCTTAAAATCCCCAAAGAAAACTAATATTTTTCAAAACATGTTTTCAAAATTCCACCAACAGTAGAATCATAATGTGTTTAAGAATCTTTTTGCTAACATTTTAATTGTGGAAGATAAAGTTGATTGCCACGAATCGCAATGCCAATTATTTCTTTCTAAGGCTAAATTTTTGTCTTTTAATGGAAGCTAAAGATGGGCATTTCAAGTTACAAGCTCAAGAATAAATGTTTTGGAAGCAAAAGGTGGATTTAAAAAATCTTATTGAAGGGGACAACAATACTAAATATTTCCATGCTTTAGTTAAGAGGAAACACAATATTAATTATATTCATAAAATTCAAAGTGTTGATGGGGTACTATTACTGAAGATGGTTTTGAATTGCTATCCTTGTAGTTCTTAATTTTTAGAACCATCTTAATAAAAATTCCATTCCTTCCTTTATTCATAATTCTAATATTATTCCTCCTCTTATTTCTCATGAGAATAATGTTTTCCTGTCTAAGCCTCCTTTGTTGAAAGAAGTTAAAGATACTGTTTTTGGTATGAACTCAGACTCGGTTGTTGGGCCTAATGGTTTCACCTCCAAGTTCTTCCAGAAAACTTGGCCTATCATTGGTAATGATTTATTCTCTATAGCTTTGGATTTTTTTTAGGGTAATTTTTTACTTCTACTTCTATTGTCCTTATTCCTAAAATTAACTCTGATTCTACTTGGAATGATTATAGGCCTATTAGTCTTTGCACCTTTTTTTATAAGTTGTTCTATAAAATTATGATGAATTGTTTATCTACTTTGTTGTTGAAACTTATTTCTTCTTTCCAAATGGGTTTTGTTAAAGGTCGTACCATTGCTGATAACATTCTTTTTGCTCAAGAGTTTTGTCATGATTTAGATGCCAATGTGAGAGGTGGCAATTTGATTTTAAAACTTGATATTACTAAGGCTTATGATAATATTGATTAGAACATTCTTTATGATATTATGAAGTTATTTTGTTTTGATTTTAAGTTTATCAATCTCATTACGCTTTGTATTGAAAGTTTGTAATTCTCTATCATTGTTAATGGTAAATCTAATGGATTTTTTAAAGCTTCTCATGGTTTGAGACAGGGTGATCCCATTTCTCCGGCCCTTTTATTATTATTGTTGATTACCTTTCTAGAGGCCTGGCTAATCTCTTTGACAAGTCTCCTAGCTTGTATTTTAAAACTATAGGTGGTTTTCATATTTCTCACTTATGTTTTGTGGATGACTTTATTATTTTTACTAATGCTTCTATAAATCGAATTAGTAAATTGTTGAAGTTCTTTAAGCATTTTGAATTGGTGAGTGGTTTGGCCCTTAATAGTCATAAATGTGGCTTTATATCGGCAAAGAAAGTGCCCTTAGATTGTATTCTGTCTATTAAAAACTTAATTGGTTTCAATCATGTTGGTTTACCCTTAAAGTAACTTGGTGTGCCTCTTTATAAGGGTAGGAAAAAATCATTTCTTTTTGATGATTTAATTTCGGCAGTGCAAAACAAGCTTCTTTCTTGGGATTCCAATTTTCTTAGTTTTAGAGGTAGACATACTCTTATTCAAAGTGTCCTCTGTTCTATTCCTATTTATAGCTTTCAAACTTTATTTCCTACTCAAGTTGTGTATAACATGATTGAGAAAATTATTAATAAATTATTTTGGAAAGGGACTAGTAGAAGTTCTAAAATTTACTAATCTTCGTGGAATAAATGCTGTGGAATTTTGAATGAAGGGGCTTCGGGGTGTAAGTCTTTGAAGGATTTGGCTTTTTCTTTTTCTTTTAAATTGTGGTATATTTTACGCGCTAACATGAGCCTTTGGGATAATTTTATGAATGTTAAGTATTGTGGGAATAAGCATCCCACCATGCGTTGTTTTTCTAAAGGAAACTCAAAAGTTTGGCAGCGCCTTTGTAAAGTTAAATGGCTGGTTGAGCCATTTGTCGGTTGGGGTTTGGGTAGTGATAATATTTTCTTTTGGCAGGATTATTGGTTGGATGGCTACTCCTTTACTATATGCTTAATACTTATTCCAATGTTTCTATGAAGGTTAGTTATTTTTTCACGAATAATGGTTAGGATATTGAGAAACTCTCTAATATGCTGCCTAATTTCTTGATTCAGCAAATTTTATAGATCCCTTTAAATTTGAACTCTCCTGATGTTCAGATTTGTGTGTTCAATAGAGAATGTAAATTTTTTTTAAAGGGTGCCTTGCATTCCTTTAGAAATACAAAAGAAGCTTCTAATATTTATAAAATGCTTTGGCATCATAGTATTCCGTCTATGGTTTCTATTTTTGTTTGGCGAATTCTTTATAATTTTATTCCTACTGATGACAATTTGATTAAATGTGGTTTCATTATGCCTTCTAAATATCAATGTTGCTTTCACTTGGATAATATGCACCATGTGTTTGTTTCTGGCCCTTGTGTTGTTAAGGTCTGGACTTATTTTGAGAATATTTTCCATTTAAATTGTTTCAATGCTAAGGCCTCTATTTATGTTATTTTGAATTGTTGGTTTGTTAATTCCAAAGGTCATATAAGGAATGTTATCCCTTCTCTTATCCTTTGGTTCTTATGGTTGGACAGAAATAATTCTCGGTATAATGGTGTGCCTATGAATCATCTTAGGATTATTCAAAATGTGAAAGATAAAATTAGGGACCTCTTTGTCGCTAAGTTAATTTCTACTAAAAATTTCACTAAGTACCATACTACTATTGTAGATTTTGGGATTAAGCTTGAAGGGGATAACAATTGTAAGGTTACTATAAGTTTTTTGTGGCTTAAACCTCCTGATTATTTCTTTAAGTTAAATGTGGATGGTTTTTTTAATAAGGATATGATTGGTTGTGGTGAAGTCTTAAGGGATTCCAATGGTAACTGCATTATTGGTTTTGTATATCCTATTTACAATGGGGATGGGATTACTGCTACTTCTTTTCCTATCCTTTATGGTTTAAGATTATGCCTCTCTCTTGATTGCATTAATATTATGGTGGAAGTCAATTCTTCTTATTTTTTTGAGTCCCTTATTTTGAGGAACGAGAATAATTTCTCTTCTAATTTGTTTTATATTAAGAGGGATATTCAAAGGGTCCTTAGCATGCTTAATTTTTCCTTTTTGGCTATTGAGAGGAATGGAAATTCTTGTGCTAAATCCATGGCTAAGTTGGGTTGTGCTTTGGACTCTATGAAGGATTTTAGTTTTTCTAATTTGCCTCTTATTGTTAGGGGCTTGTTAAAGCTGGACAAACATAATGATCCTTATGTTAACTTTTTTAAGGTGATGGAGGCTGCTATTTTCTGCCGGTTTTTATGTGTTTTCCTTCGGGTTTTTACTATGTGGTTGAAGTGTTGCTCTCCTTACTGGTTTTTCTGGGTTTGTTGGTTATCTACTTTGGTTGAGGCTATTTGCTGCTAGTTTCTCTTTATTTTGTAGTTCCTGGTTGTGGCCTTTAGGTTTTCCTACTACCAGACTTTGGTTTGGAATAGAGTTTGCATGGACTGGTAGCCTGGGTTGTTTTCTTTGGTTTACTCTGGTGGTGTGATGTTGGACAAAAAAATTTTTTTGGTAAGGATTTGTGTTGTTTTGGTGGGCTACTGGATATTCTTAGTGTTTTGAGTTTACTACTGGTGTTGGTTAGAACGGATGGTCTTGGGTGTTTTGGGTGTTGTTTTGGCCCTCTGGTTGCTTCTTACTAGTTGTTGTATTGGTGCATGTGGTGGGAGTTTTTTTATTTGGTTTGGCCTAATCTTTTTTGTTTGCATTTGTGGAGGGTATTTAATACTAAGATCTGGGTCCTTCTACCTTATTCTCGGTATACAAGGAGCTTTAGCTATTATCTGTGTTGGTGCAGGTGGTGGGAGATTTGTGGTTTGATTTGGCCTAATCTTCTTGGTTTGCATTTGTGGAGGTATTTAATACTAAGATCTGGGTCCTTCTACCTTATATATATATATATATTGATGTTTATTTATGAGATATAACATATATATGTAGAAAGTTCAATGTTATGCATTTCCCATGCGAACATGCATAGCTTGCAACTTGAGATCAATGTGTTAGTTAATATAGTTTATGTTCAAAGTCTTATACACATGAAGTATGACTAGTTATGTATGTTGAAAAAAAAAATACACAGACATGAAGACATCTAGGAGATTCTAGATAAAATAAACATAGTTATGATGTTACCCTAATTTGTGAATGTAAAGAGTGGTGCCCATCCAAAGAAAAACATAATACTTTTAATGGAAAAGAATGATTCAATGTGATTTAAGTATAGTTGATATAGAGTGACCATAATCGATTACTTATAAGGCTAAGTACTCACCGCCTTCATAATAGTTTCTATTTTATTCTTATTGAAAGAATATTGTTACCATTAAGATTTATTGTAATTCTTAAGGTGTCATTGTTTGGTTATGTACTGATGTAATGTTTTGTCATTTTGATGCATTATAGCTAGTTTACTCTATGATGTTTCTATTTTATTATATGTTGTATCATAGCTATTGTGATCATATATTGATATATCAACATTATAATATATTCTATTAAAGCTACTGAAATGATCTCTATTTTTATGTCTTAGATAGATTCTATTTTGCCCTACTTGAATAATATTAGAACTATGTTTGAATGTGTTATAATTAAACTTATTTGAATCATGTCATTAGAGGTGAATTTCAAATAAATAGTTTATGATAAAGAAATTCTATTTTATTCTTGATACATCATCAAAAATTTATCTTGATTGGGCACGAATCTAGATGCAAAATCAAGTTGGAAACTTCCAAAATTAAAATTGAGACCATCCGAACTCTGATTTCATCAAAATTATACTTGAATTGAGCATCTCGAGAATACAAACCCAATGACACCAAATCCAGCCCAAATTAGTCCAAATCAAGGGTTAGAAGCGCTGTTGGAAGTTTCGAACAGCAATTTAGATTACCAAACAGTTTCCAAACATAAAATGCTTATAATGGAATAGAGCAGCCCAATGAGACAAATCTAACGAGCCCAAGTTCACTGAATTTCAACGTCACTAAGACATTCAAATGTCTATCAAATGGTTCATGATCAAGGGATTCAACATCGGCCATCCATCCAACCACTCCCCATTTACCCTTGATCTCTCACCTATTTACGGCCATGCCACTCTAAAAATATATAAATAAACCCCTTATTTCTCTTGAAAGAGGATCCCAAAGAAATAAGAGAAGAAGAGAAGAGAAGGAAGAAGCTCTTCCTCGACCAACGTCGGAGTCTCGCCGGACCACCACCTGAGGTCCTCGACCGCCGTCGGAGTCTCACCAAACTACCACCTGAGGCCCTCATCCTCACTAGAACATCGCCTGAGGCCCTCGCCTTCACTGGACCACCACTTGAGACCCTCACCATCGCCTGACCACAACCTAAGGCCCTCGCCTTTGCCAAACCACCACCTAAGGCCACCATCTTCATTAGACACTACTTGAGGCCCTTCCTCTAGCGCCACTACCACCTAAGGCCTTCGCCTTCTCCAGACACTACTTGAGACCCTAAACTCTGCCAGACCATCAACTACATGAGAGTTCTGCCAAGTCACTATCAGACTACTAACTGATGCCCCAACTTCCAAGTGAAGCCAGATTTTAACACTAGACTTCAATAATACGATTGATATTTATAATCTGATCGCCCTCAAGGATGAGTCAGCCCACTGTACTCAACTCAAATTCTAGTGAAACCTTTTCATCTAGGCTAGGCCCCATGGTTTTTCCCCTTTTCCGAGTTTTCCATGTAAAAAAAATCTTGTGTTCTCTGTGTGTAAGATAAATGCCCATGCAACGTTAAGACATAGAATTACAACTCTATTTCCACATATATTCTAGTCCATAATAGTTTGGCGCCGTCTGTTGAAAATGCCAGTCCCACTATCCTAAAGCACCAGTACAGCAATGGCCAATAAGAACAGTAATCATATCTTGGGAGCCTCCCGCTCCAATTCACTTCAATCTTAGAATTAGTCCTTAAATCAGGGATGCCAGGCATCTACCTCTTTTTACCCCGATAGCCAAAACCCTGTCAGAGAAGGGACTATAGGACAGTCCTTGGAAGATTGCAACCAAAAAATGGACAATTACCAGAGGGAGATATTTCAACTCCTGCAAGAGACCTGACAGCCGGCACTAGCTCTAAGAGAAGAGATCCTTCTCCCTCGAGATCCTCCCTGGGTCGAAGGGGACCAACCAGACCACCTTTATGTTGAGGTTCTTCTTTCTTAGACAAGGATGCACCATCTATCTCATCAACAAATCAAACTTGTAGACACCATAAGCTCTACCCATCCTTCACATGCTAGTCGGTGACCTCACATTCCTTATGATGCCCCCGAGGACCAAGCCCGACCACACTTGGCTGAACTCTCCCATAATGCCCTACGACATGAATTACGAAGAATAGTCTGAGAGGAGTTTCCCATTGGGTATATAAGATAATCTCTTCATCAATAGGACATTTAGGAGTCGTCACCCCTAACTGAAGTCATCCTTTAACGTCCCATTCTGGCAAGATTCAAGCTGATCCCATTTTATTGAGTCTGAGTGAGTGTGATTGTAATTGAGTAACTGAGCACACTCACACACTAGGGGAGAGTTTGAAATTCATATTTTTTTAAATTGATTGTACAGTGTGATATCACTTTGTACGGGATGATCTGGTCAGCAAACGAAAGAACATAAATAAAAAAAAATTAAGTATGAATCATACGGGCGATCCCAATTCATACATGCTTTCACAAGTACAAATGTCTCGAGTTCCAGGTCACATAAAAATAATTTTTTTAAGTATGGATAGTACTGTACTAACCTAGTTCGTACATGCTCTAACAAGTACAAATGTCTCAGGTATGATCACGCTCAAAAATATTTTTTAAGTATGGATCATATGAGACAAACCCAGTTTGTACATGCTTTTACGAGTACGAACGTCTCGGGTTCCAGATCACATAAATTTTTTTTCTAAGTATGGAACGTACTATACAAACCCATTTCATAAATGCTTTCATGAGTACAAATGTCTCAGGTACCAGGTCAAATAAAAATAATTTTTCTAAGTATGTATCGTATTATACGAACCCAGTTCGTACATGCCTTCTAGAGTATAAAAATGTGAGGTCCCATTTTATTCTGACATTTCATATAGATGAATTTTGAAATTTTCAAACTATTCATCCCGGATGAACTTTATTTGAACTAGACGATGATGGGGTACAAAATGATTTCATATCGATTCATAATAGGTTCATATGCAACAGTATTTAAACTGTTCATACATATGAAATATGATCGTATTGTACGATCGTGTACACTAGATATTAAAAAATTCAGTTTTCTAGATAGTTTTTTGTGTCTTTTGTATAAAATGTCTAATAAAAATTGACCTAAATAATCTTATCTTTGTGATTTTTCAAGGGCAATTGAAGGAGAGAGTGTTTGAGAGAGATTTCTTGCTAGTGGAGTGTAAAAGGTTCATGAGGTTACTCAAAGGTAAGGATCTCTGTGTGATTTATGTTTTTCACTCTTCCTCTTGTCTTTCTAAATTGCTCATGAGAAGATCTTTAAAGAAGATCCAGTTCTCTGCTGACACTTGGAGAGTGTGAATAGTTGACAGTTCTCTGCTGATACTTGGAGAGTGTGAATAGCCAAATATACTCTACCTATACTTGGAGGGTGTGAAAGGATGAAGGTACTCTTCCTACACTTGGAGGGTGTGAAAGGATGAAGGTTCTCTGCCTACACTTAGAGGGTGTTAAAGGATGAAGGTTCTCTTTCTACACTTAGAGGGTGTGAAAGGACGAAGATTCTCTACCTACACATGGAGGGTGTAAAAGGACGATGGTTCTCTACCGCACCGATGATTAGTGGAAGAGAGTTTTGTAAAGGCTTCTCTGCTTTACTATAGGGGCAAAAGGAGAGTCACTTTTGGTAATAGTGCAATACCTGAAGAGGAAGTCATCAGAGAGTGGATATAGGTCGTGTTTGACTGAACAATTATAAATCTTTGTGTCGTTTAAATTTTTGTAGCATACATACTGCAAGTTTTTTAATTCCGTGGATGAAAAGTTTTATTTTGAAACTTTAATTAAATTGCTTTGTGAATCAACTGGTTTCAAATTTTAAAATCTAAAAGATTTTTTAAAATTATCAATTCACCTCGACCCCTCTTGATTAGCCTTGGGACATAATCTTAGGTTTAATGACCTAATCTAGATTCAATAAGAATTAATAAGTGGTATCAGAGCTTTATTTTAAAACTATAAGTTTAGACTACTTTTTGATAAACTAGTATGGCTACTTTTGAAAACTGTAACACACATAAAGGGTATTCGATCACTAGACATCCTTTATTTGATAACATTCCTTTCAATTTTTGGAAAACATGCATGTCTACATTTTTACAATCATTATATTAACATATGTGGATCTTAGTACAAGAAGGGTATACGAAACCAACTAGATTAGTTGATGGTATTAGAGTTGAAACACCCTTTACAAATTGGACTGTAGAAGAATGTGACTTAGCACAACTTAATGTAAAATGTTTAAACCGTTTCGTTTGTGCACTTAAGTTAGAAGACTACATATTGGTTTCCACTTGCAAAAGTAGAGGGACATATGGGATAGACTTTGTATTACTTACAAAGGGACAAATGAAGTAAGGTAATCTAGACTAAACATCTGTTACATAACTATGAATTATATTGTATGAAACCTAATGAATCTATTTCTAACATGTATAAAATATTCACTCAGATAGTCATTTCTTTGCATGCATTATGTAGTTAACTAACAAACATTGAAATGGTTAATAAAATTCTCCGTTATTTGCCTACTACTTATGATGCAAAAATAAATGCTATTACAGAGTCTAAAGATTTAAATATTTACTCAATTGATAATCTTCTTGGTTCACTAATTGCTTGTGAGCAAGGAGTGAGTCAAAGGAAGAGTGATATAGGTGAACAGCGAAATGAGAAGAACATTGCAATGAAAGTGGAGGAGTCAGAGAGTGATCTTTCATAACCAAAGGATGAGGATGACATTGCCATGATGACTAGGCAATTCAGGAGCTTTCTTAAAAGGAAGCAGAGGAGAAGCCAACAGTGAAACAGAGGTAAATTTAATAAGAATGTTAAGGTTTTTAATGACGTGATTTGCTATGAATATAGGAAACCCGAACATATAAAATCAGATTGCCCAAACCTAAAAGCCACTCCTAGTAAGGAGAACCTAAATATGAAGAAGGGAAAGAAAAGATTCCAAAGATCTTCTTGGGTGGACTCTGATTCAGATTCATCAGAAATAGAAAAGGAGAAGGAAGTCACCAACTTGAGCTTAATAGTCGATAATCTTAATCAGTCAGATCAAGAAGATGTATGTAACTTGACTTATAATGAATTGTTAGAAGTTTCTTAAAAGATTCATGATGCATATAAAAGCTTAAGAAAATGCATGCTAGTCTAAATTTAGAATTACAATAATTGAAAAAAGAATACAAAATCCTTAGGAAAGTGATAACAACCACATGAGCTTATTTGATGAATTTGATAACTTGAATAAGAAGAATGAAATTTTAAAATCATCCTATACTCAATTGGAAAAATAATTTAAGGATTTAAAGGATGAATCAAAGAATATAGAGTATTATTTGAATTATAGTAAGAATGTGTTAGAAGATTTAAACACATTTTTGAAATTAAAAGTGCAAGCTCTCAAAAAAATTAGGAAACCATCAACACTTGAAGATTTTATTAATCCTAATTTGTATCAAAAAATTTTACAACCCAGGAAGAGATAGAGTAAATATAGAAGATTGAGAAATCCATTTTCTTGAGTAAAATATTATCCTTGTGGCAAGTTTGGACATATAGAACACACTTATACCTTCGATAAAAAAACTCATTTAGTATGGAAACCTAAGATGCATAAACCTAGATATATCATACATGCATCTAGTTTTATTTTGTCAAAAGGAGAATCCAAACCTATTTGGGTTCCCAAGTCTAACTTTTGATAGTTTTCCAGGCACGCTCTCATACAAGGCCTCGTGAGAGCATTTGGTACCTAGAAAGTCATTGCTCAAAGCATATGACTAGAGACACTACACAATTTATAACACTGGAAGCTAGGAATGGAGGCAGGGTTACACTTGGAGATAACACCAATAGGAAACTGGTTGGATTATGTATGATTGGAAACTTCCAAAATTTTTGTGAACATACCCGTACCATCGGGAAACTTGGAAACTTACGAAGCTGGGATCGTCCCATACGATCTTCATGCAAGAATAGACCCGAGACGTTTATCCTTGTACAAACCTAGGATTGTCCCGAACAATCTTCATGTGAGAACAGACTTGAGATGTTCATCCTTATATAAAGTTAGGATCATCATGTACGATCTTCATGCGAGAATAGAACCGAGACATTTGTTCTTGTACGAAGCTATGATTGTTCCGTATGATCCATACTTAGAAAAAAAAAATTTATTTATGTTCGTTCAACTGCTCGTCAAGAAAAATAACTAACCAGATCATCCCATACAAAGTGATATCGTATAGTACAATCAATTTAAAAAATATGAATTTTAAACTCCCCCCCCCCCCCCCCCCCACTATGTGTGTGCTCAGTTACTTAATTACAATGATACTCTCTTAGACTCAATAAAATGAAGAATACAGACTTTAATTATAATAAACTCTAAATTGATCTTGATTTGAAGTCTTCAATAATTTGGAGTATGATTTCCTTCAAATGTTAGTATACACAAGAGCAAAAGAATTCTTTCAAAATATGTTAGGAGAAATAATAATCAAAGTAAAAATATTTGAAATCATCAAAAACATACAAGTTGTAAGAATATCAAACATGCAAAACTAAATAGCAACTATATCAACAATTTCCTCCTTTTTGATGATAGCAAAATAATAATTATTTGAATAAAATTGAAAATACTAAATTTCTTCTTAACTCCTTCTAAATGAATAAGCATGTGAATATAAGGGAATTTCTATTAAGTACAAATCTATATTGTTTTTAAAATTTTCATAAAACCACAAAACACTCCCGTCACAAAAGCACTTCAAACAGAAAAATAGAAAATTAAAAAAACTCTAATAAACACTAAAATCAAATGCAAACAAACAAACAAACAATATTTCTCTCCCTTTTTGACAACAACAAAAAGAAGGAAGAGAAAAAATAAAAGAAATGTAAGAAGTCATATGAGAAACCTTTGATAATTAATTTTGAAAGAGATTGAATTATAATTGTAATAAAAATATTAATATTTATTAGAGAAAAATAAAGATTCATAACATTTAAATTAAAATATAACATAGACAAGATAAATATATCAAGGTCATGAAACAATCTAGACAATTAGATAATGAGAATTATTGTAAAAGTGATAAAATGAAGATTAATTAAAGTCAAATTCCAATACAAAATATAATTGAATATTAGATTGATTTGAAATTGAAGATTAAAAGATAGAGGAAAGAACATTTTCAATACACTTGTTTGGCGATATTGCACATCTTTTCAAATATTTATGGCATACTTTCTGCATCTTTTTATATTTGGCCTAATTTTGTCTCTTTTTAATTTGCGAATCATTGCGTATTCTTTTGATTTATGTACACATGTACAATTCTCAATTTTTTTAATTGATCTTTCCAAAATCAATAATCTAAAAACTCAAAATTATCTAAGTACAAAAATAATTATATTAAAAAGATAAATAATAATTATTAAGACATCAAAATTATAATAATAATATTAAAATTATGTATGCCTAAAAAGAACATGAGATTGATACCCTTAACTTGATCGAGTTATAAATTAACTTATATTTTTGAAAAACTAGATTTCCTAATAAAATTAATTTTTGTAATGCAGTTTATATTATAGCATTTTTTAGATCAATTAAGTCAGGATTATCATATAGGTAAACTAACATTTCAAATAGATAATAAAATCAACTAAACAAAACAATATATTTTTTATTGATATAAAAAAAATGATATAATGAAGCACAACTGATATCTATACATAAAACTCAAAAATTAGATAACATAATAATAAGAACAAAAACTAGAACAAAAAACAAGTACATATAGAAAATATTATACAAACACAACATATAAATCATCACATCACATCTCGAAGGACTGGCAAAGGCAACACTCAAGAAGTCAATTTATAGATCTGAGGGGCCCTGATCTGGAGGAGGTGGCTAGTTGAAGATAGAAAAAATAGCTATTCATCATAGCCACGTTGGTGTTCATCGAGTCAAATTGACCTCGAATCCAACCCATGTCTTGTTGGTATTATGCATCTTGCTATTGTAGGTAAGTCTGAATTTGATTAAAGCGCTGATCAAAATGATTCTCTAATCGATCAAGGCACTTCCAGCTCGTGAAGTCTTCAACAATATGGAGCGTGGACAACCTACAAATGCAACAATTTCTTAAATGGTTTAATTCGTCCCTAAATCAAGGTGAAAAACTCAACCCAAGTTTAGGACACTTATGATTAAATAACATTTGATTAAGAACATTTTAAGCCATTAAACAAAATCCCCATTAATTATGTTTATTTCTATTATCTATATTTAATATTTTATGAACTTTGACCGTTTGGATTCGGAAAACGAGCAGAAAAAAAATTAGAAGGCATCATTCACAGTTTGCTGTGAATTTACATTTTCTAGACCTTTAATCCTCCAATCAATAGTCTAGATCACGTCAATCCGTGGTTCTCTCCGACCATGGAACCGCTCTGGAGCTCTAATCTCCCGTCTGGCTGCATCTAGACTATCGGTTTGAAAAGGCAAAATATCAGAAGGTCCAGTCTCCATGCCTACGTGGATTAGTGAACTGTAGAGCGCAGTATGTAGCTGACACGTGGCCAACCACCGTCGTAATGATTGCCCGCAGCTGTCTGATCATTGGTCGCCGTGCTTTTTGGCTGGACGAACCAGAAGGCGCCACGCAATGCCGCCGCCGCCGTCAATTCCATTAATTAAAATTTATTTAGATTTAATTAATTTTAATTAGCATAAAGTTTTAAAATAATTTTAAAATTTATTTTTTTATTAAAAATTTAAGTATTATATATCAAAAATTTTAGTAAATCAAGCACTTTAATTTGAAATAATTTTTTATCTAAAATAATAATAAACCTATTTTAAATTATTTTAAGTATTAAATATTATATTTTTTTTAATATCTAATCAAAAAATTATTAATTAAAATATTTTCAGAATTTGATTAATAAGCTTTAAATTGTCTTTATTAAATTTTTCATAACATAATTTAAAACCTATATTGATATTATTTTGAAATTATAATTGATATTAATTATATTTAATTATGTTAAATATATGTTTAATCATTAAAAATATTTAAGGAATCATTAA
Organism: Dendrobium huoshanense; assembly: GCA_016618105.1. NCBI lineage: Eukaryota > Viridiplantae > Streptophyta > Magnoliopsida > Asparagales > Orchidaceae > Dendrobium > Dendrobium huoshanense. Next base: position 27,207,217 of record CM028344.1, read on the forward strand.
AAATATATAATTTTAATTAAGAATTATTAATATCTCACATTAAGACTTTCAAAATTAAAACTACTCAAATTTGAGATTAAAATTTAACTTAAAATAATTTTAAATTTTTTTATTAAAGTTTAAACAATTAAATATTGAAAATGTTTAATTGAGATTAAATTCAAATAATTTTGAAAACTCAAATAAAATAATTTTTAAAATTTTCAAAATTTTAGAAAACCTTTAATATTTAATTCAACTTGATTTAAGAAGTATTTTAATTACTAATTAATTTTAAATTAATTAAATGTTTAATTAACCTTAAACTTTAAAAATTGCAAACAAATTTAGATTAATTCATAACAATTTAAATAATATAACAAAATTTTTTAGGATTTAAAATATTTTAATTTAAAACTTAATTTATTTTAATTAATTTAAATTATTTGAATATCCTTAATATTTAATTAATTATTATATTAATTATTTTAAAATTAAAAATTTATTTTTAAATAACTTTAAAAAAATGCAGAGGATCTCTCATTGATGTTTTAAAATAATTTTGATGATATTTTAATTATTTTATTTTAAAAATTTATATTTGTATATATATATATATATATATATATATATATATATATATATATATATATATATATATATTTTTTTCTATTTTAAAATTATATGTATTTAAATCCTTAACTCTTGAGAGATCTGTTGAAATTTTAAGCATAAATTGAGTCTATTTGAATAGAATTAGTGGGGGATGATAGTTAATCAATGGGCAATTACTTTGGTAATGGCTCATTGATTAACTCATTAATTAATTAACTTATATTTTGTTCTTTACATGCTTAGGAAGTACACACAACTTAGCTTAGGCTCTCCTAGAGCTAGGAATTGATTGTGATTATGTTTATCCATACAAATGTTGGTCAAGGGTTAGAAACTTTGATTTAAATCTAATAAACTTAGTGATATCATTAAGGACAATAATTATAGACATGTTTAGAAAACTTAGAGAAATTCTAGATATTAGGATATACATCCTTTTGACTAGAAATTTCAACCATTTAACCTTAATTTAATTTTAAGTGAAATTGAATATTTAACTAATTGAATTAATTGAAAATAATTAAAAATTTCAAAAAATTCCCAAACACTTGGGAATCTCTCCTTAGGTCATTCCTGACCTTTGGAGTTGATTTCAAGGAGTTGGGAGTTCATTTGGGGCAAGATCAATAAAAGGGCCTTAATTAAATAATTTCAAAAAAAATTTAATAAATGCATCAAAATTTGAAAAATCATAACTAATTCTAGAAAACTCCAAATTAAACGAAATAAAAGGCATTCAACTCAAAATTAAATCTAATATTTATTAAAAATTTCAAACTTCCATAAATCATTTAAATTCAAAAAAAGTTACCTTTTGGTCAAACTTAAGTCAAAATCGAGTGAAAACTTCAAACCTTCATAACTAATTGTATAAAAATTCAAATCCAGCAAACTTAGTGTATGACAACTCATCTTAAGGTCTAATATTTTAATAAAATACAAACTTTTCAAAATTTAACCTTAATTAAAAAGTCAACTTTTAACCCTTAATTAAATGATTAAAATAATTCAGAAAATTCCTAAAACTTAAAAATTACTCTAAAACTCCAGAAATCTTTAATTAAACTTAAAACTAATAATCAACCAACTTTAATTAAAATTCATTAATTTTTAAACCTTAATCAACTTAAGTCACTTAATCCTACTGGGTACCACTGGTAACCTAGGCCTATGTGGCTATTGAATTAGCCCCAAGGAAGGTGAAATAAACTTCACGGCCTCGGTGAGCAACAAAGGTGGTATTCAATAAATAATTAAAATCAACTTTAAATCATTAACACTTAAACTCAAACTTAAATTTTTCCCTTAAGCCTTCCAACCAATCAAACCTTAAGCAACTTTAATCAAATATCCTACATAGTGCATATCCAAACCACACAGCCTTTCGCACCCACTTTAGATGGTTTGCTAGGACAACCAACTCTAGTTTTAGGATAGGCCGGTATTTACTTTTTTGTAGTTATGTGCTATGTTTTATGTGGTTTTTCACTGCATGTTGTTTGCTAGCTTAGAATTGATATGTTTGTTTACTTAGTTTTTTGCACTCTATGTTGTGAGTAATTAAGCACTTTAAATTTCAAATATTAACCGCTTGAGATTGATTATAACTGCTTGAGATTGGATATAACTGCTTGAGATTATTTATATAACTGCTGATTATTAGGATAACCCTGCAGGAATGATTTTAGAATTTTTTTTTATTTTCTAAATATAATTTGATATAATTTGAGTTGTACTTTAAAGTACTTTGAGAATGGGATGTTAGACATCTAATTTGGAATCCAAAGATGAAGGGACATCCCTTAGGGAGAGTCCCTCTTCATTTGGAGCTCCAAATTTGGATGACATTGAAAATATCCAAAGAGGAAAGATAACACCCTACCCAAGGGGGAGTTTCTTTCCATTTGGATATCTGGACCCGACGATCTAAGGAGCTGCAAAAGGACAAATAAATGGATAGCAAGAAGACTCATTCTCAAAGTTACTTGAGTCTTAGGATTAGAAATCCGAGTTATTGTCAGCGGTGCCCGTCCACTTTACTTTTTTGTAGATCCTGGTTTGTAATATTAAGTGGCACTTACCACATGGACATTTAATTTGAGCATTTAATTTAATTAATTTGTTTAATTGATTGTGTAGTAGAATCACCTGCCTTTCTAGTCTTTTTATTTGCATGTCGTGTTTGTTTTAGCCTGGAAGTTGCTTGTAGGCTCATAAGGACCAGCTCAAAATTTGTCTACTTTAATTAAAATTAAATTTTTTTAAGATAACCTAGAAATTTTAACGAATTTAAGAAGTAAGCTAGGGACCACTAGGAGTTCGCATACATATTTGTTGAATCTTCTTTCCATTTGCTAGGCACCTCCCTGCCTGCGGGTTTTGGCATACCAACTGGCCTATGAGGGTGCGGATCTGTCCAAGGAGAATCTGTGCATCTTTAGGATAAAAACTATTTTAAGCCTGATTTTAAAACTTCATTTAAATTTAAATCATTTAATTGAGGCGATATCCATGCATCGCATTAGTAACAAATTAAATCTCTAAATTTTTATTGCATATATTTAGACATCAAAGGGCCAATTAGGATCTGCTCTAGATGTCAGCCCCAACTCCCAAACTTAATATAATTAACATCCCTACCACTTAACATTAAAAGACTGGACCCATGATTTTAAAGCGCCTAGGTGGTCTAGCTGGCTCCCCAATCTAGGACGGGGTAAGTCTAGATTTGCATTGCATTAGCTAGGTTTAGATCACTAATTTTCAGTATCCACTGTAAACTTTGGTTCTAAGATAAGCTCGGGCTATAAGACCTCAACTTCTGGGAATTGAATCCCAATATTCTAATTAAATTGACCACTCAAACTTAAATCTCTTTCAATTCAAATTCAAGCCCCACATTTAGGATAGATTGAGGCACTTCTGAATTGTTTTAGAATCCCAAGTGCCTCATACACTTCTTCCTTTGACTCTAGAAATAAGTGCTCAACATTGAACTATTTTCCATTAAAATTTCCAATCCTTAGCTCCTTTGACATCGATATCTGAGTTCTTAAATAAATTTTTTACTGTTATTTTAATCGAAAGTATTCATAGGAAACTCCGGTTTCCTACGATGTAATTAACTACGAGGACCTGCGCTTGTAGGAGATTTAGAAACCCAGAATAGATTTTTAAAATACAAGATTTTAAAACTTCAATTAATTATCTTTGAGAATTTAAAAAAAAAATGGCGATCATTATTATTATATTTGAATAATAGGCAATGAGTGATATTTTCTTCCTCCGAGGATACATATCAGTCATTGTTGTGAATTCGAGTACAAAATTAATGATACTATATCCAAATTATCATAGTTAAATACTTAATTGAACACCATTTTGATCCTTTAGGATCATATGTAGTTCTCTCCCAAATTTGGCTATGATATTTAGGATCAAATTTATAATCCTAAATCTAAACTCATTAAGTATTTTCACCTTTCAATGTGATATATTATCATTAATGGATGTTTGTTTTCAGAATTAAAATTCAAATTATTCCCAAAGAAAATTAATCTTTTTCAAAACTATATATTTTCTCAATTAAACAATAACATGCAATACTAACTGCTTTAGCACAAAAATATTTAGGAAGTGAATATTCTGCCAACAATGCTCGAGCGACTTCTATTAATGTTCTATTCTTTCTTTTGACTAACCCATTTTGCTGAGGGGTTCTAGGTGCAGAAAAATTATGATCAATTCATTTCTCTTTATAAAAATTATCAAATTTTTTATTTTTAAATTCAACGTCGTGATCACTTTATATTGTTAAAATCTCACATCCTAATTTTTTCTGAATTTAAGTCAAAAAATCTTTAAACTCCTCAAAAGATTCACTCTTATGATATAAGAACTTAACCCAAGTGAATCTTAAAAAATCACATTCAATCATAAATTCATATACCTTCCATCCTAGACTTATAGTTCCAACTAGTCCAAAAAGATCCATATGTAAAATCTCCAAAGATTTAATGTTTTTAATATCCTTATTAGACTAAAAATAGGACTTCGCATGTTTTCCTAATTGAGATGCATCGCAAAAGTGATCCTTAGTAAAGTCTAGTTTTTGTATACCTCTAATTCAATCCTTTTGAGTAATTTTTCTAAGGTTTTTCATGCTAGAGTGATAAAGTCTTCTATGCCATAACCATGATTCATCAGAAATTATTTTCAAACAGAAAGTATTAGGAGTTTTAATACAATTTAAATCTAGCATATAAATATTATTTACCCTTAAACCATGCAAAACATCATTACCATTTAGGCTTAATATACAGCTAGTAGGAAAAAAATTTATACTATATTCTTTATCACATAGCTGGCTAATACTCAACAGATTATACTTTAAGCCTTCTACAAGTAGCATATTTTCAATGAAAAAAGTTTATAAGTTCCCAATCAAACCTGATCCAACCATTTTCTTAGTGATGTTATCTCCAAGTGTAATCCTATCTCCACTTCTGGCTTCCAACGATATAAATTGCTTAGTGTCTCTAGTCATATGCTTTGAGCAATCACTATTTAGATACCAAATGCTCTCACAAGATCTTGTATGAGAGTGTTCCTGCAAAACTATCAAATGTCAGACCTAAGAACCCAAACAAGTTTGGGTTCTCCTTTCGACAATTTAAAAACAGATGCATATATGATATGGCTTGAGTTATGCATCTTAGGTCTCCACACTAAAAGAATTTTTTATCCAAAGTACAAGTGTGTGCAATGTGTCCGATCATGCCACAAGAATAACATTTAACTTCAGGAAATGGATTCTCAATCTTTTATAATTACTATGTCTCTTCCTTGGTTTTAAAAATTTTGGATACAAAATAGGATTAGTAAAATCTTCAAGTGTTGGTGGTTTTCTATTTTCCTCAAGAGATTTTACTTTCAATTTATTAAATATGTTTAAATCTTTTAACACATTATTACTATAATTCAAATAATGTTCTTTATTCTCTAATTCATCCTTAAAATCCTTAAATTCTTTTTCTAATTGAGCATAGGATGATTTTAAAATATCATTCTTCTTATTCAAGTCATCAAATTCATCAAGTAAGCTCATGTGGTTGTTATCTATCAATGTATGATCATTCCTCAGAATTTCGTATTCTCTTTATAATTCTTGCATTTCTAAATTCAGACTAGCATTCATTTTCTTTAGTTTTCTATATGCATCATAAATTCTTTCAGAAACTTCTAACAGTTCAGCATATGTTAAGTCACATTCCTCTTCTTGATATGACTGATCAAGATTATCGGCCATTAAGCACAAATTGGTGACTTCCTCCTCCTTTTATGTTTCTGATGAATCTGAAGCTAAGTTTGCCCAAAATCTCTTTGGAATCTCTTCTTGCTATCCTTCACATTTAGTTTATCCTCTACTTTCTCCTTGCTATGAGTGGCTTTTATGTTTGGGCAATCTAATTTTATGTGTCCAGGTTTCATACATTCATAGTAAATTACATCATTATAAACCTTAACATTCTTATTAAACTTACCTCAGTTCCACTATTGGTGTATCCTCTACTTCCTTTTAAGAAAGTTCCTGAATTGCTTAGTCATTAAGGCAATGACTTCATCATCCTCAGGTTATGAAAGATCACTCTCTGACTCCTCCACTTTCAGTGCAATGTTCTTCTCCTTTCGTTGTTCACCTGCATTAATCTTCCTTTGACTCACTCCTTGCTCATAGGTAATTAGTGAACATAGAAGATTATCAATAGAGTAAATATTCAAATCTTTAGACTTTGTAATAACAGCTATTTTTGCATCATAAGCAGTAGGCAAACAACGAAGAATTTTATTAATCATTTCAACGTTCATTAATTCCCTACCTAATGCATGCAAAGAAGTGACAATCTGAGTGAATCTTTTGTACATGTCAGAAATAGGTTCATTGGGTTTCATACAAAATAATTCATAGTCATGTAAGAAGATGTTTAATCTAGATTATTTTACTTCATTAGTCCATTCATAAGTAATATAAAATATATCCCATATATCATTTCCACTTTTGCAAGTGGAAACCCACATGTAGTCTTCTGACTTAAGTGCATAAAAGAAACTGTTTAAATATTTCGCATTAAGTTGTGCTAAGTCACGTTCTTTTACAGTCTAATTTATAAAGGGTATTTCAACTCTAATGCCATCAAGTAATCTAGTTGAATTTGTATACCCTTCTTATACTAAGATCCCCATATGATAATCTAATGATTCTAAAAATATAGACATGCGTGTTTTTCAAAAATGAAAGTGATATTGTCAAATAATGGATGTTTAGTGATCGAATATCCTTCAGGTGTGTTCTAGTTTCCAAAAGTAGCCATGCTCATTTTTTAAAAAGTAATCTAAACTTATGATTTTGAAATAATGCTCTGATATCATTTATTAAATTCTGAATAAGTTGTTAAACCTAAGCTTATGTCCCAAGGTTAACCAAGAGAGGGGGTGAATTAGTAATTTTAAAAATTCTCTTAGATTTTAAAATTTGAAACTAGTTAACAATTTGCAGCAAGTTAATTGAAGTTATTTGAAAGCAAATTTTTCAACCATAAAATTAAAATTGCAGTAAGTAAGCAACGAAAATTTAAACAACACAATGATTTATGGTGGTTCGGTCAAACACATCCTATATTCACTCCCTAAAGACTCCCTCTTCAGGTATTGCAATATTATCAAAAGTGACTCTCCTTTTACCCCCATAGCAAGGCGAACAAGCCATTACAAAACTCTCTTTCACCAATCCCCGGTGCGGCAAAGAATCGTCGTCCTTTCAAACCCTAAAAGTATAAGCAGAGAACCTTTGTCCTTTCACACCCTCCAAGTATAGGTAGAGTACCTTTGGCTGTTCACACTCTCCAACTGTTGGCAGAGAACTATCATCCTTTCACACCCTCCAAGTGTCGGCAGAGAACCATCGACTGTTCACACTCTCCAAGTGTCGACATAAAACTGTCGTCCTTTCACACCCTCCAAGTGTCGGTAGAGAAATGCTGGCTGTTCACACTCTCTATGTGTCGGTAAAGAACTGGATATTCTTCAAAGATCTTCTCACAAGCAATCTAGAAAAAAAAAAGAGGAAGAGTGAAAAACACAAATCACACAGAGATCCTTACCTTTAAGTAACCTTGTGAACCCTTCACACTCCACTAGTAAGAAATCTCTCTCAAACACTCTCTCACACTCTCCCCTTCAATTACTCTTAAAAAATTATAAAGCAGAGATTAAAAAGAAGATTCTAACGTAAGTTTTTAATGAACCTTTTATATAAAAGACATGAAAAATCATCCAGAAAACTTAATCTTTTAATTTTGAGCATACATGATCGTATCTTTGTACGTACAAATAGTTTAAATACTATTGCAAACAAACCAATTGTGAATCAGTACGAAATCATTTCATATCCGATCATTGTCCGATATGAACCAAGTTCATCTGGGACGAATAGTTAGAAAATTTCAAAATTCATCTATACAAAACATTGAGATGAAATGAGCAAAAATGGACCCGAGATGTTCATCCTTGTATTAAACTAGAATCGTCCCGCATGATCCATACTTAGAAAAAAAAATTGTGCGAGAATGAACCCAAGACGTTCGTCCTAGTACGAAGCTTGGATTATCCCGTACGATCTTCGTGTGAGAACAAACCTGAGTTGTTCATCCTAATACGAAGCTAGCATCATCCCGTACTATATTTGTTTGAGAACAGACTCGAGACATTCATCCTTGTACGAAGCTTGGATCGTCCCGTATGATCTTCGTGCGAGAATAGACCCGAGACGTTCATCCTTGTATGAAGCTAGGATCTACCCATATGATCCATACTTAGAAAAAATATTTTCATTTCTATTCGTTCACTGCTCGTCGAGAAAAATAATTGATCAGATTATCCCATACGAAGTGATATTGTACAGTATGATCAATTAAAAAAATATGTATTTTAAACTTTCCCCCAATGTGTGTGCGCTCAGTTACTCAATTACTATCACACTCTCTCGGACTTAATAAAATAAAAAATATAGACTTTAATTACAATAAACTCTAAACTGATCTTGATTTAAAGTCTTTAACAATCCGGAGCATGATTTTCCTGAAATGTTAGTACACACAAGAGCAAAATAATTATTCTAAAATATGTTAGGAGAAATAATAATCAAAACAATAATATTTGGAATCATAAAAAATATATAAGTTACAAGAATATCAAACATGCAAAACTAAGTAGCAACTTTCTCAACAACTTTTGGTAATAGTGCAAAACCTGAAGAGGGAGTCTTCAGGGAGTGGATGTAGGTCGTATTTGACCGAACCACTATAAATATTTGTGTCATTTAAATTTTCGCTACTTACTTACTGCAAGTTTTTTAATTTTGTGGTTGAAAAGTTTTATTTTGAAACTTTAATTAACTTAATTTGTAAATCAACCAGTTTCTAATTTTAAAATCCAAGAGATTTTTTAAAATTACCAATTCACCCCCCTCTTGGTTAGCATTGTGATATATGCTTAGGTTTAATAACCAAATCTAGATTTAACTAGAATCAATAGAGCCAACACTGAAGAAGTCTCATACCGACCACTCTATTGCCTTTAATGATTCTGACTTAGAGAGAACAAAAATTCCTCATCAATACCCACTCGTAATAAGTACATGGATCGATGACCCGTATTATAAAGTCAAAATGATCTTGGTCAACAACGGGAACTCTGTAGGTGTCTTATTATACTCCACTTTTCTCATTATGGGCCTCACTCGGGAGGAGCTCCAACCTGCTACAGGTCTGCTATATGGATTTGACAATCGACCTGTATGAGTGGAAGGTACGATCTTCCCGTTGCGCTAGAAGAATACCCCCGACAGGCCATGCACTCCATCCAGTTTATTATAAAAAAGTCAAAGATAGTATACAATGCTATCTTTAGAAGGCCACTTTAATTAATCTTCAAGATCGATGCCATGATCCCATACCTCAAACTAAAATTTCTCACCACATCAGGGATTGACATAGTACGAGGAGATCAGCAAAAAGCGCAATCCTGCTATGTTCGGCAAGCTTAACCACACCCATTAATTACCTTGAGCATCAAAGACTTTAATTTGTGAAATGAGGACATTCCTTAAAAATCCTCCCCCATTGAGGATCTTGCTTATATCTCCCTATCCGATGAACATCCTTCAAGGACAGTACAGATCATATCGTTACTCTTAGAGGAAGAGAAAATAAAGTACGTAGAGTTTCTATGAAGATATCAAGATATCTTTACTTGGAGTCTAGCAGATATGCTTGGAATCATCATTAAAGTAATCATACACTCCCTTAAAGTAAACCCAACATGCAAGCTAGTTACTCAGAAGAAGCGAAGTTTTGCACCAGAAAACCAACAAACAATAAAAAAGGAAGACGATAAACACCTGAAATACGAGAAGTGCACTATCCCACCTAGATGATGAATGTGGTTATAGTCAAGAAGACTAGTGGAGCTTAGAGGATGTGTGTAGATTACACAGACCTCAATAAGGTTTGTTTGAAGGATAGCTTTTCACTCCCTCATATCGACTAACAAGTTGATGCCACATCTGGGCATCAAATACTGAGTTTCATGGATGCCTGCTCAGGCTACAATCAAATAAGAATGAATCCCGCAAATAAGGAGGCAACAACTTTTCAAACAGATAGAGGACTATACTACTACCCTTTAGATTGAAGAATGCAGGAGCCACATATCAGCGCCTCATGAATGAGGTGTTTAAAGACCTTATATGGCATACAATGGAGATTTATGTAAACGATATGCTGATGAAAAACCTTAAAAAATTTTAGCATATCTCAGATTTTTGGAACAATATTTCTGTCTCTTTTGATCTTACAACATGCGCATCAATCCCTCTAAATGTATATTTGGAGTTGCCTTAGAAAAAATTTTGGGTTTCATGATTACCCACCGAGGGATTGAGGTCAATCCTGAGAAGATCAAGCTCTAAAGGACATAGTGCCACCAAGAAATATAAATAAAGTCTAGAGATTAAATAGAAGGATCGCAGCACTCTCTCACTTCTTAGCTAGCTCAGGAGATAGATATCTACCCTTCTTCAAGATCCTCAGAGGTGCTCGCAACTTAGGATTTCAATGGACTGATGAATGTCAAGAGGCCTTCGAGCAGCTCCAAACCTATCTAGCCTCACCTCGGCTACTCTTAAACTAGTTCTAGGAGAAAGATTTTATTTGTACTTGGCTGTTTCTACCCAGGTAATCAGTTCAGTCTTAATATGGGAGGAAAATGCTATAAAATATCATATATATTATGTTAGTAAGATCTTATCTGAAATAGAAGGATGTTATCCCTCAGCAGATAAGATAACTTTGGTATTAGTGTACTAAGCCAAAAAGCTATACCCTTACTCCCAAGCCCATACAATAGGAGTCTACACAAATTTGTCATTAAGAAATATCCTGTAAAAGCTAGAAGCCTCTAGCAGACTCATCTAGTAGTCTATAGAATTGTGAGAGTTAGACATTCACTACCTCCCTATACCTGATATCAAATATCAAGTACTTGCAGATTTTTTTGGTTAAATGCACCACCTCGATATCTAACAATCCACCGAGTGCTTCTCCCTCTCCCCTATGCTGGACGTTGTATGTTGATGGAGCCTCCGGAGGTTCTGGTGCCGGGGCAAGAGTTATATTGATCTCTCCATAATAAGATACTCTTGAATATGAACTCTTATTTAAGTTCCCTACAATGAACAACACAACAGAATACAAGGCCCTTGTTGTTGGGTTAAGGATGGCAATCGACTATGAAGTACAAAACTTGGTGGTCTACACTGATTCATAATTAATTGTCTCATAGGTGGAGGGAGAGTTTGGCATTCACAACCCCCAACTGACCCTATATTGCAACATAATAAAGCTGCTCTTAGCCCGTATAAATAAATATCAGATCATCCATATTCTATGAGAGAAAAATGCATGAGCAAACACCCTATCCAAACTGGCTACCTCTATAACTAATGACACTTTCAAAAGAAAGTGTATCGAGGAGAAGCACTTCCCAAGTATTTCAGGCTCACGGATAACACAATCGATCAAATAGCCAAGAGAGACATCTATCGATCACATTTTAACTTTCTTATAAGAATCATTTTTCTTGAAGACTCGATGGTGGCAGTACGACTTCGGAGGCAGGTAGCAAACTTTATTATTATTAATGGGGAATCGTATAAATGAGCCTTCCTACCTCAACTGCATTCCTCCTTCATAGGCAAATTATGCACTATGAGAAGTATATTCAGGCATCTGTAAAGAACATTTGGGTGGAAGGGCGTTAGCCCAAAAAGTCCTGAGATAGGGGTTTTACTTGCCAACGATGAAGCAGGACGCGCTAGAGCTTATACAAAAATCTAATAGTTGTCAGTTACATGCCAACCTCACCCATCTATCTGCTATAGAGATCTCAATATTACAGTCTCTAACCTTTTTCCAAGTGGGGGATTGACATAGTAGGACCCTTTCCTATAGCCACGGGTCAATGGAAGTTCATCATCCTAGTTGTAGACTATTTCATAAAGTAGATAGAAGTAAAATCTCTGGTAAAAATAATAGAAGTAAATGCCAAATTGTTCATATGGAAGAATATAATATATCGTTTTGGCATTCCCACAAAAGTTATTACCGGTAATGGAACGTAGTTCACTAGAAGGGTCTTTATCATATTTTGCAAAGATCTTCACATTCAGCTAGTACACACGGCTATGGCCCATCCTCAGACTAATAGACAAACAGATGTCATCAATCGAACTATCCTGAAGGGATTGAAGACATGGTTGGAGAAGGATGGGGGGAAATGGGCTTACGAACTCCAAAATATCCTCTAGGCTTATCGTACCATGATCGGAACTCCAACGGGAGAAACCCCATATAATTTATACTTTGACATAGAAGCTGTTATTCCCGTTGATATTGGAGTTTCAAGTCATATAGTTTAAACTTTTGACTTCAACGGTAATGAAGAAAAGCTCAGGTGCAACCTAGACCTCCTTCTAGAAGTAAGAAATGAGGCAATGCTCAAGATTGCTGCATATCACCAGAGAGTTACCCGTCACTATAATTGAAGGATGAAACCACGGTGTATATCGATTGGATATTTAGTTTTGTGCAGTATCGATGCAGCATGAAAAGGCCCTCAACGCAATTAACTCTCTCCCTCTAGGAGGGTCCATACTTAGTAGCAACTATGGTGAAGCCCATGACTTTCAAATTGAAAGATGCTGAGGGAAAGATGCTTCTTTGGACCTGGAATATAAACAATCTCCCAAGTACTATCAGTAGAGAATAATAACACTACTTGTTTTAAGTATTATATGTCTTTCTTATTGTGTATCTTTAGTGTTGTATGTCTTCAGTACTGAACATTGTTTGTCTCCTGTTATTTGTGGTGTTTGTAGCTTCTTCATCCTTAAGTTATCTCTGAGAAGTATGCCATTTTTTAATATAGTATAACTATGTTCCTTTGTTGAGTTATATTATTGCCTTCTTAAAGTAAAATCATATTGATAGATTCACACAAATTGTGAACTTCAATATTGAAATTCCTTATTTGAGCAACACACAATCTTTATTATAACTCAATCAATGGATGATCAATACCAGGGGATTCAATCTGATCTCTTCCATACAGGATAAAAAGTATTAAATTATGCTTTAATTAACAACCTCATATAGTTCAAACACCATAGCTGGGTGTTACTTAATTTTTATATCATTGATTCGAGGCATACACAATATTTATTGCACTTTAATCACTAGATGATCAATCCTAGCGGGATTCGAGCCGACCTCTTCCACACATGTTTATTAGCATTATAATGCTATAATCAATAATCTCAAATAGGTCAAACACCCTTGATGGGTGACATTTAGATCTTATTCTCTACCTCAAGCACCGCTACCTTTCCTGCGGAGGCCTTTTGATCCTTTAAAAGCTAGGTGATTGTCACTTGTGCCTCTGTCAGGTCAATTTGATGCCAATCTGCCTGCTGATTTTGAAGAGACACATAATGCATTATGTTGGACAACTCAGTCCTGCATTTGCTCAACTCCTCTTCTACAACCTTTATCTCCTTGGTCTTATGATTGTACTTCTGCTTGAACTCTTCTTGAAGATATATGATCTCAAATTCATTATTCCATTCGTTCAAAGCTTCAGTAAGCTCAATCCCAAGACGCGACAACCAAAATAAGAAAGAAAAGTTTGTTAGAAGCCATCCAAAAAAAAAAGAAAAGAAGCATTAAGAAGATATTACTCACAAAGTCATTGGCTTTGCAGCGTCCGATACATTGATGGATCAAGACATCCCTAGGGATGTGAAACATTGTGGGAGAAGATTCAGGTAAAGCCTTGTCGGTATTCGTCGCAGTCCCCTCTAACTTCTTCTTCTTTAAAATCTGAGGGTCTTCACCTCTCACCAGTCATTTAGGACCCACCTTTGAAGCTAGGGTAGAGGGCACGGGAACCTTAGAAGACGACTTTAACATCCTTGCATTAGACCTCCCAACGTGAAACGATAGCCCGACCTTGAACAAGAATTCTTCCTCTATGTATCTGCTCATGTAATGAACCTCATATAGAAGATGTTTGATTTCTGGAATCTTGAGGATCCTCATTATGTCTTCTTCCCGACATGTTGAGGGGCTGACAGATCTTTCATCTTCCCCCACTTCTCTATCAGGCCCCAATCATTTTTCATAAAGAAAAATGCACTGGCCCATCTCTTTGAAGGATCAAGGGTATGCAAATCCAACCATTTGGATCTGAATATTACATACCTATGCGTGTCACTAGTAAATTAACACATCCATAAAATGTGCTCAGGCATTAGAATAGCTCCTCGATCCCTAAAGAGCACAATAAATTCCATAGTCACCGATATGACTATATATGAAAATTGAGTAGGTTCACCCCACATCGCCATAAAATTTTGATCAACTTAGCAGGATGTGGAAAGTGTAACCCCGTTCGTAAGCTGATCTCAGAAACAACCAAGTACTCAGGAGGAGGAAGGCCAGCCCGAATGGACCTCTTAGGGATAATCATCATCACATCATTTGGGAAATGAAAATTCTTGCAAAAAAGGATGAGGAAGTCACTCGTAACAGTGGACACTGCCTCATCTACCCTCATTTCCTTATTTGGCATCCGCTCGTAATTATATGGTGCGATATGGTTTCCTTGATCATAGGATCTCTCGATGGAAGGCGGTCACCTGATATTTTCTCCTATGTAAGGAAGGGCGTTAAAGGGAGAATGGGGGATCTCCTGGTCCTTCTTGCATAGAGAGGGGCCTTGGGCTTGGACGAGGGATGTCACCCATACAGAACCAAGGGAAGGCCTCAATTGACAGAAGGGAGAGAAAAGAGAATATGTAATTTTCAAGGCCCAAGGAGGGGGGGGGGGGGGGGGTTATTTATAGTTAGAGAAGGGGCTTTTTGGTCTTTTTAAAAAATTTGGGTGCCACATCATCATCCACGTCAGCCCATGTCAACCATAAGCCCCGTATGTCATGACCATGTCAGCTACGATCCTACATATCATTGCCACATCATTCATAACCCAATAGATCTTGGCTGACATGTAAGCCACGATCAGCGTGTCATAGCCATGTCCCATGATCCTACATGTCGTGGCCATGTCATCCATGACACAATAGGTCATGGGTGACACGTCAACCACGATATGTGTGCCATGGCTATATCAGCCACAACCTAATAAGTCATGGATGCCACATCATCAATCCTCCCTTCATGGTACTGCCACATCATCGATCCATCATATGTGTCATTGCCATGTCATCGATCCATCATACGTATCACAGTCACATCAACAATCCGTCCTACATGCTACTACCACATCAGCGATTCATCTTGCATATTACTATCACATCATCGATCCAACCTGAATGTCAATGCCACGTCATCGATCCCATCCTGGGTGTCACTGCCATGTCATCACCACGTCCTACGTGTCGCTGCCACGTCAGCACCACAAAAATCCTTGCCTTCATCAGATTCAAACCCAAGACCTTGGGCATGAATGACAGAAGTTTTACCACTCATCCACCAATGAAAAATTGATATAACTATATCTATTTTTTATTTAAATTATAGTTTACAGAATGTGTTTTGGCCAAATTTGAGTCCGGAAAGGCCAAATTGCACGTATTTGGAGTCTCAGGAACTGTTCTTTGACATTCCGGATTCAATTTTGGCACTTTGAAGGCCATCCGAGACCTCTATGCTCTAAAATTTTTAAATCACCCAAGAAATACCCCACATGTTGCGACACATATTTTTGAACTTCTGGAGTTTCGACATCCAAAAATAGGGGGCAACTGATACATCATCAAAATTTTATCTTGATCGGGCGCGAATCTAGATGCAAAATTAAGTTGGAAACTTCTAAAATTAAAATTGGGACCATCCAACTCTGATTTCATCAAACTTATAATCGAACCGAGCGTCTCGAGAATACAAACCCAATGACACCAAATCCAACCCAATCCGAGTCCAAATGGGTCCAAATCAAGTGTTATAAGCGCTGTTGGAAAGTTCAAACAACAACTTGGATTACCAAACAGTTTCCAAACATAACATGCTTATAGTGGAATCGAGCGGCTCGACGAGACGAATCCAACGAGCCCAAGATAACTGAATTCCGACATCACTAAAACATTCAAATGTCCATCAACAATTCATGATAAAGGGGATTCAACATCAGTTGTCCATCTAACCACTCCCCATTTATCCTTGATATATCACCTATTTACTAACCATGCTACTTCAGAAATCTATAAATAGACTCCTCATTTCTCTTGAAAGAGGATCCCAAAGCAAGAAGATAAGAAGAGAAGAGAAGGAAAAAGGAAGAAGGGAAGGAAGAGAAGGAAGAAGCTCCTCCTCGACCACCACTTGAGGTCCTCGACCACCGCCGGAGTCTCGCTGGACCACAACCTTAGGCTCTCGCCTTCGCTAGACACTACTTGAGGCCATTCCTCTAACGCCATCACCACCTGAGGCTCTCTCTTTCGCCAGACACTACTTGAGGCTCTAAACTCTGTCAGACCATCAACTGACGTGAGAGTTTTGCCAAGTCACTATCATACTACTAACTGACGCCCCAACTTCCAAGTGACGCCAGATTTTAACACTAGACTTCAACCATACTGTTGACATTTGTAATCTGATCGCCCTCAAGGACAAGTACTCAACTCAAATTCTAGTGAAATATTTTCAACTGGGTTAAGCCTTGTTTTTTTCCCCTTTTCCGGATTTTCCACATAAAAAATCTTGTGTTATCTGTGTGTGAGTTATATATCCGTGCAACGCTAAGTTGTAGAATTACAATTATATCGCCGCGTATATTCTAGCCCGCAACATTTCCAAAATAAAATTTAAATATATTTACAAAAAATAAATAAGAGATGTATTTTTATTTCCATAATAAATTCAGATCAATAAAATTTTACATGCACGTCACAAAAAGATTTTACCGTGTCGCTCGAGACGCGAACGAATTCGGTTCAGTTTTTTTTTTTTTTATAAAGCGAAGCACCTCGCCCAAATCTCCCGCCTCTTTGTTGGGCCATTAAGTTAATTCAGAAACCCTAGAAATCATGTGTGGATAGTTGAGATCATCGAGGTCGGTTTTACACGGTTGAAGCTGATTCTTGGCCAGGGTAATGGCGCTCAAGCAGAAGCCTGGTGAAACTGCGAGGGAAGCAAAGAAGAGGCGGCTGGTCGGCTTTGCGAAGAATGGTACCTTGTCCGGCAAATTGCCTTATTTTTCATGCTCTTTCTTCTTTGCTCTAGTTCTAGGGTTTCTGCAACTGTATATTGTTTTTTCGTCACTATTTCCAAAACTTGTACTTACAAGACTGGGGAATTGTTTTCTCAGAGTTATTTGATATTGCGCACTATCTGTTGATGATGCTCTTGGTCGTTACATGCTGATACGAGTAAAAATGTAAAATCGTGGAAAAAAACATTAAAGGGCTGTTTAGATGCTGGATTTGAGCAGCATTTAGCTTTAATCCTGCCAGACAACAAAAATGACAGCTTTAAATCCTACGGAATCTGAAATCCATTGTTTTCCATTTTGTCTTAAATACTAGATTTACTAAATCTGGGTCGGTTGGTTTATAGGATTCAGGGGATCTGAAGCATAGGAGAAATGTAGGGAAATGGTTTGTTCTTCTGTCCGCTTAAGCTGGACGGGTTGCTGGCCAAAGCTGAGCTCAAGGCCCATGGCTTCAAAGTTGTAGACGTGGTCTCCTTGAAAAAGAGAGAGTGAAGGAAGACACAACCTAACGAGAAGCACAATTAAAACTCTACTTCATTTGAAGTCGAAGTAGCAATGAAAAAATGGTGATGAGGAAAAAAAAAAAAAACCCTAGATGGACCTAAGGTTTTAGAAGAGCATAGACAAAGACCAAAGAGAAGAGAAATTATAGATATAGGTTGGCAGTGGCAGAGAAGAATGAGAAGAATGCCGCCTACGCATCTCCCAACTCCATTGTCCTTTAGCTTTCTTGTTTTTGCATTTTTATCTCTTTTCAGGCTACAATAATATAATTTAGAGAACCATCTGATTAGATATTAATCAATTGTAAATAAGTTTCTTTTATATCTTCATTTTTTTATGTCACCCTCAATCATGATATTTAGGTCTTCATTTAGAGATTAAATAAAACTTTTTTTATGTTTCATTAGATTAATAGATAATTAATTTATAATTATTTTTGGATATTATTGAATAAGTATGATTTAATTAATTTAATTAATATACAAATAAACTCTATTGTACTCTAAGGATTTAGTAACATAAAATCATTTGTAGATTATATAATTAATCTTATAATTAATATTAATCAATTATAAATATTAGCAAGAAATTTGATATTATTAAAATCTTATTTGAGTCAACAAACTTAAATCCTAAAGTAAATAGCCAAACAATGTATCAAGATTTAAGCGTAATTAATCTTTGCCATGCCAAATAGTTTTTCAAGATTTAATAGCCTCAAGGTATATTAAATTCAGGTTTATAAGATTTACTAAATCCTTCTTCAAAATTCAAATAAATTCTATTTGCAACCAAGCAACCCCTAAATATGAATATTAACAACAATTACAAGATAAGTAGCCTGAAACTCCAGGTAGTGAGGGGAAGAAGGGATTGGACAGTTGTAAATGCTCATAATTAAAGGAGATTATTTATAGCAAAGAAGTAAACCTAATGACCCACTAATAACCTTACAACAATTTAATAGACCTAATTACCTACTATCAGTCAAATAACATATTTTTTCATAACATATGTCTTGATTTTGTCAGGTCCCAAGTCTTGGATATTTTGCGTTGAGTAGTTGATAGCCAGCATAAAACTTGTGAAACAATTATGATATAAATCATTTAATACATTGTAATGCTCGAGCATTCCCTGGAATTGATGCATTATATGGCCTAAATATATCAAGAAGGGTGTAAGGGTTGCTACACCAGCTTCCGGGTGTATTTTTAAGCAAGGGTTCACGCACCATGGATGGATGTGGGCGAAGAAGCTAGTCTATGAAATTATAATTAGAATAAGATTTTGAAATATATATTCTCTTACAAGCAAATTAATGAAATTAAAATATATTATGATTCATAGGAAGATAAATATTTTTTATATTCATGAAACTAAATAGGTTGGAGAGAAGGCTAAGAATATTGATAATTTATGATTTAAACTATACCATTCATATAGTTGTCTTACTAGAAATGCTGTAGGTGAGATTATAGATAACAATTTGAAGATTAATATTGTATAAATTAATAGAATTAAAGATTGAATTATAACCTTAAAGATTGTTGTTGATGTTAAGATTATTAATATTATATGTGTTTATGTTTTTCTTGTAAGTTTGGATATGTGTTAAAAATTAAAATTTTGGAATAATTTAGGAGAATTAATACAAAGAATATCTCTTGAAGAAAGGGTATTTATTGAAAGAGGTTTAAATAAACATGTCGGTAGAGTGGTAAAAATTGATAAAAACATTCATTATTGCTATGGGTTTGGAGCGACTAATAAAGATGGTAGTACCATATTAGATTTTGCTCTAGGTTTAGTGATTGTATTGCATGAAGTTTTAACGAAGTGATCAATGAAGTTGTTTTGTGGAGGAGCGAGCCATACGACTGGTTATGAAGTAGGTGACTATTTTGTCTAAGGTGGATCAAGCAATGCAACCATTTATGGAGTAGGTGATGAAGTTGTCCTAGGAGGAGTGAATGATGTTGTTCACTACAAAGCTGCCTGAAGTTAAGTGGCACAACATATTATATAACAAGTGATGAAGCTTCTTGTGAGGATCAAGTGATGGCAACTATGGGGTGAACAATGAAGTTGCTTGAGTAGGAGTGAGAAATGTAATGTAATATGGAGAGAACTGTGAAGCTACTTGACAGGGTGTAAGTGGCTTGATGTTAATGATGGATGTGGTTTTATGCTAGTGAGGGATGCAATTTGGCGTCACCGAGGGGTGTGATTTGGTGTCACTAAGGTATATGATTTGGCATCATTGAGGAATGCGATATTAACAACATCAAATGATTATGTTAGTTGTGATGTAGCACATGGAGGTGGTCCTATCATCATAGAAAAAGCAAGAGCCCATGAACTTGAAGCCATGAAGAAATCATGAGAATTTACATCATTCTATGTTTTTATGCATTTGGTGTTATGCTTTTATGTAATTTCATATGCATGTTGTTTGTATTATTTTGATTTGAAGAGATTGTATTTTACTTTGTTGGTGTTTAATGTATTAAGCGTAAGTCATGGTTAAGACATAGGGTTTCACCATGCAAGTGTGCATGTAAGAATTGGGGTGTTTATAGGTGTTAACTAGTGCTCGTGCCCAAGCATGGGGTTGGCCCCTCCCAAGGGGTTTTGGTGATCCTCTTGAACCTCTACTTTAGTGGGTAGGATTTTATTTTTTATTTATGATGCACAGACACGCACATGGGCTTGACATAATATTATAGTTTTTATATTTTAAAAATAGTATAAAAAATTGAATAAGTATAATATTAAAAATAATTTAGAAATAAGTCATTTAACTAGAATTTATTTTAAAATGATTAATATTAAGATGTCGAGAGTCGGATGTCGATGCCGTGTATCAGACATCGAGAGAGGAAACGACAGTGTTGTTGAGAGTCGGGCATCGATGTCATGCTGTAGGTATCGGGCGTCAACGTCAAGACCATATCTCTTGTCAATGTTGAGAGGGTGTTGGTCGTCGTTGTTAAGATGACATCGGACAAAGATGAGTTGTTAAGTTTTGGTTGTAGAAGTTGCTAGCATCGAGCATAAATGTCAAGACAATGTCAGACTTTAATGCTGAGATGATTTTGAAATGTCAATGTTGTAACCATGTTGGATGTCGATGTTGAGATGACATCGAGCATTGTTGTGAAATCAAAATCATGTCCGCTAAAGAGAAATGAAAATGAAAATATTCGATGAATGGGGTATTGAGTGCGGGGATTAATTTGATGTTGTGAATAGGAAATAAGAAATTTAGTTTTTATATTTTAAATAAATAAAAATTTAAAATGCAAGAAATTATATTTAAAAAAAATATAAAATATTTAAGACATACGTGTCCAATTTTTATTCAATATTTTTTTAATTGGACAAGTTTTCGACATGTTTGACATGTGTTAGATGCATAACGAACGTGTGTTATGTCATATACGTGTCTGATAATGCATGTCTATCTATTTGAGGAGAAGTGTCGGTGCATTATGGATTTTTTTGCAATCTTCTGTCATTGTGTTCTCTTGTTTGTACTCCATCTTAGAAAATTTAAATAATTTTCCATGCCTCAAAATCGAAGTCAAATCCCCATTTTGAGGCTTGGCCAGATTTTCTAGTTTTATTAGACTAATTCCACTATTGCCAGCATTTGACCATCCTAAACCCCATAAAATTCCCCCACAATATCCAAATCTTTAGTACATATCCTATACTACAATAACCTTAAATTTATTTTGGGATTTTCTTGTTAAAATTTTGATAAATAATTTAGCTATAGTCTAATTTGCTGTTTCAATTCTGTAACTTGTTTCCAGTTAAAAAAAAAAAAGTTTTAAAACTCCATAAAAAATCTCAGAAGCCTCTGGATATTGTTTTGGGGAAATCCTTGATTTATTTCAAGTGGAAATTTTGAATTCCATCTGATTCATAGTAAACCAAAACCAAATTCCTAACCTTGGTTTGTTCTGGACAGAACTTATGAACTCCACTTACAGAGCACATTAGCCCTATCAGTTCCTTCTCATCCCTTATCAAAATCTCAGAATTAAAGTAGACATTCTCACCTACAAATCAAGTACAAATTAATTAGATTTGGAGTTCTGGATTGGAAGAACCATTAGGTAGAAGATTGTGTTTCCAATCATAGTTTAAAATTGCGCGCCTCGAGGCGCGCTTTTGCGCAATTTGCTTCAAAATAGCCTCAAAGCCTACACAATTCTCAGGCATCATGAGGCGTACGCCTTAGGCGGAGTGAGGCGCGCCTCACTAGCGTTATTGCGCAATTTTCTTTGAGGCGTACGCCTCAAATATGGGGGCCCACTTACTTAAAAAACATCTTAAATTCTTCCTTATACCCACTTACCCTTCCAAAGACCCACTTATCCGACCAAAGACGGCAATCGAACCCGCGCAGAAAGCACGCAGATGCCCGATTCGGCTCTCCCGCACGTTTCTGCCACCTCTCTAGCCGGCGCCGCCTCTTGCCGGTGAGTCATTTGTTTCCGGCCTCCCCTCTACATCACTTCTTCAAGTGTTCTTAAGGTTCTTTTTAAGTTTAGGGTTTGATTTTTCAACTTATAGGAAAGCTAGGGTCATAGTTCTCGGTACCGTTAGGTACATACTCGGTACCGCTATGTGCATGCTCGGTACCGCTATGTGCATGCTCGGTACCGCTATGTACATGCTCGGTACCGTTATGTATATGCTCGGTACCGCTCAGTACATGCTCGGTACTGCTCAGTACATGCTCGGTACCGCTCAGTACATGCTCGATACCGCTAAGTATATGCTCGGTACAGCTAGGTATTTGCTCGGTACTGCTAGATACATATTCGGTACTGCTAGGTACATGCTCGGTACTGCTAGGTACATGCTCGGTATCACTCGGTATCTTCCCATACAAACAACTTACGAACTTTAAAAACAAACAGAACTCCCTGCCCCCGAAAACCCCCGCAGGGGCGCTGCCCCTTGACTCTGCGAGCTGACCAGGCAGGTTGAACCCCGCCAGGGGGCAGCGCCCCTTTGGACTCCCGGCAGTTCGGCATATTGTTCTATTCATCATCTTTAGTAATAGTTGTTAGTGTTAGTCTACTTCTTCATATTCATGCTTATTATTTTATGTTTTTGTGTTTTATTTTGCATTTGTGCTTTAGGAAATATGGTTAGGGGCAAGGAAAAGACAAATATGTCATTGCGGCGTGACCCTTCTTGGAAATACAGTGTGCAAGTTGATGTAGGAGGCGGCGATAAGACATATGTGTATTTAAAATGTAATTTTTGTAATAAGGTGGTGAAGGGAGGAGTAACTCGCATGAAGGAACACTTATCCGGCTCACATAAGAATGTAGCACCTTGTGCGAATATTTTGGATAAGGTGAAGGAGGAAATTACAGCTTATATGAAAAAGAATACTATGGACAAACATTTACAACAGGAGCAATTTGATGAAAGGATAGAACACGGTGTTTACTTTGGGAGCGAGAGTAGAAAGAGCTTTTCCTCCACTATACATAATAGAGGTGCACGGGGTCCTATGGACTAGTATATGACTAATCCATAAGAGGATATAAGACAAGCACAGATGATGCCTGCGGCTGGTACTAGAGAGGGTCGACGGCAGGTTTGCATGGATATTGACAGGTTTTTTTTTTGAGAATGCCATACCATTTAATGTTGTGACATCACCGGCTTACTTCAATATGTTGCGGTCTGTAGGGTTGTATGGGAGAGGGTTGAAGGCACCTTCCATGTACGAGTTGCGAACATGGATTTTGAAGGAGGAGACAGAACACAGAACAGAGCATTAATGAGATTAAACGGACATGGAGTGAAATTGGTGTTACAATTATGTCAGATGGATGGTCTGACATGAAGAGCAGAAGTTTGATTAATATGCTTGTCAACAATCCCTACAGCACAGTGTTTTTACTATCAGTTGAAGCTTCAGATGAGATTAAAAATGTCGAATTCATTTTCAATTTACTAGATGGGGTTGTTGAGGAGATTGGGGAGCAATTGGTTGTTCAGGTGGTGACTGACAATGCCAGTGCATACAAAACAGCTTGTCAGATATTGATGGAGAAGAGGAAACACCTATATTGGACCCCCTGTACAGCACATTGTATCGATCTCATATTGGAGGAACTTGGTGATTTACCTCAACACAAGAGCGCTCTTTCTAGGGCGAAGAAGATCACAAAGTTCATATACAACCACTCATGGGTCTTAGCCTTAATGAGAAAATTTCATAGAAGGAAATTATTTGCCCTGCAACCACTAGGTATTTTCTTACATTTGTGCATTACAAATCATTATCAATTCCTAATGTATGTTTTTACATTTGTGCACTGTAAATCTACAGGTTTGCCACATCTTATTTGATATTGCAAAGCCTGTTGGATGTGAGACAACCTCTGGAAGCAATGTTTACATTAACAGAATGGCTTAATTCTGCGTGGGGGAAGAAAAGTGAGGGGAAGGAAATAAAAAAAATAGTTCTAAATGATAAATTTTGGGCTACTGTGACCTATGCCATATTGAGCACGAGACTCTTGGTGCAAGTTTTACGTTTAGTGGATGCCGAGAAGAAACCAGCCATGAGTTTTATTTATAATGCTATGGATGAGGCCAATGAGTTGATTGCACACAATTTGGGAGGAGAGGAGGCAAATTATAGATAGATTTAGAATATCATTGATGCTCGGTGGGAGGTACAGTTACACTGTCATTTACATGCAGCGACATATTATCTCAATCCTCAATTTCAATATTCAGAGAAGAAATCTTCAAGCCCAGAGGTGAAGCTTGGTCTGTATCATTGCATGGAACGACTAATATCGGAGCAGACAGATAGGGAGCTTGCAGATTTACAACTTGTTCTATTTCGGAATAAAGAGGGTTTTTTCGGTATGCATGCAGCAAAATCAATGATTGCCAAACGATCTACAGGTATACTTATTTTGGTAAATGCAAGACACTTTATTAAGTTATGATTATCATTTTTCTTCTTGAAAACAGTTGAATGGTGGATCCAATTTGGTGATTCCACCCCTGAGTTACAGAGTTTTGCTGTAAGAGTTTTGGGCCTCACTTGTTCTTCTTCTGGGTGTGAGCGAAACTGGAGTACATATAGTCAAGTGCAAACAAAGAGAAGAAATCGGCTATCAACACTCAGAATGAACTCCTTTGTATATATTATGCACAACAAGAGGTTAAGAGATAGGAGGTTGAGAAATAAGGGGTTGAAGGATGATGAGGACCCGTTGGTGTGTGATGATACGTCATCTGATAATGAGTGGTTCATAGATGATGAGACAGATTGAGACAGATTTGCCATTATCAGACTTACAGCTAGAAGATCTAAGTGTGGATGTCTTGAGGGGCGAAGCAGATCAAGTGGGCACATCCACTAGTACCACAACACACATCTATTAGCTCTGCAGCACAACAATCAAGTAAATGTATTTCACAACTTCTTATATGCTATTGTATTATATTTATATCAAGTGAGCAATTAACATGATAATTAATTAATGATCATTCTTATTAAACAGGGAAGATAAAAGTGAGTCATACTGAAGATGATGAAGTATGACATTTATAGATACAATTGGAGAAGAAGATTCCCTTGAAGACCCATTTAGTGATGGAATATGATTGGATTTTATATATTTCTTCTTAATTGTATTTTGAGAGTTCTGATAGACTATAATTTTGTGGTTTTGTACTTTGGAATATGCTTTTAGTGCATCTCTTTTCTTAATTTTCACTAATTCCACTTGCCATTTAGATGTTTTTATTGTATGATAGAATCTTGCTATTATTTACCTGCTAAAATCCTTAAATTCTCATTTACGCAATTCTGCATCCATGAGGCTTACGCCTCAGACCGCCTCGAGGCTTACGCCTTGCCTCACGGACGAAAACCGCCTCAAGGCTTATTTACGCAATTTTAAACCTTGTTTACAATTTTGGACAGATTGCAAAGAAGTGTTGTCCTACCATCTAAAACTTTATAAACTTGATCCTCTATTTAAATTAACTCCATCAACTTAAGCCTTACTCTTCTAATTATCTTAGAAGAGTTTCATTTTCTGATCACATCAGTGATCTAAACCCTACTATCAACTCTCATCAAGTTGCCTCTTGTGTTGATGACAATGCACATTGTATACTTTGATGGACAACAGTAATCTTGATGTTTATCATCGTTCATCAAAGGATGAGTAGGAAAAGAGAGGGCAATGAGGTCCTTCTTGTGGTCGTTGCTCAATAAAATTGGGAATATTTCCTACAAATAACACCGAATTGTTGCATGAGAGAAATTGATTTGCAGTGAAAATAGATCTTGATCTCCTTAGCTTTTTTTGACATCATATACTTGTAGCCAAATAAAAAAGAGAGTGAGATATACGTTTTTTTTCTTAATGGAACACTCATAGAAGGGAATTCCCACAGGGCTTAGCCCACTTGAACAACATTCATTATTTGTAAAAAAATATAGTAAAGTATCTTATATATGAGTAATTGGAGGAAATTCAGTGCAAGATGTCTTTTAACAATTAGAAAAGGCAAAGCCTAGGGCAATAAAGTATATTTTTACATGCATCAACTATGAATATTATGGATGTATAAAATGAAAGAACTCTGCATAAACGCATGTTGACTTAGTGCAATGATGGTTGAAGATTGCGATAGAGGATGTCTCATTGGAGATGATTATAAGATAAGTTTGTGTCGAGTACATCATTCTGCATCTCATGAAGGGGATTATAAAAATGCGATCGTGGTTTTAATGTAGACCTTTAGCACTTACGATTGTCATAATAAGCAAGGTTGTGACGTAGATCTTGTAAAACACTATTATGATAAAAGCTAGGTTGTGGTATAGGGTTTGAAGGACATCATTGTGATGCATGTTTGGAATGGTGACACCATGATTTAGATCTGCATGTGGTGCTGGTCTTGGAGAAGATGAATGTGACATGCAAATTTAGGAGGTGGTTGTAAGGTGAGTGAGGTTGTGATGTAGGATTTGAACAAGATGATTTAAGTGTAAGTGATTTTATGTTAGGTTTGTAGCAAATATAGCTATGACGCTAATAAGTTTGCGCTGACAACGATCTAAGTGGGGTTTCAACGTCGGTCAAGAGAGATAACTACATCACATTTTGAAGGAGAGGGTTGCGTTGCAAGTATTGTTGTGACATAGGTTATAAAGGAGATAATTGCGGTACAGGTTAGGTTGCATAACATATTTGAAGGAGTTGATTATGTAAGCATGGTTGCGGTGAAAGTTCAGAAGAATGCAACCTCAACAATGGTGTAAAAGGAGGTGTTACAATGTAAGTGATGTAGTGTTATAAGTCTTGAAGAGATTATTTAAGAGCAAATGAGATTATGATGCAGGTTTGGAAGAATGAGGGTTGCAACACAAAAGACTTTGCAACCTAGGTTTGGATGTGACGGCAAAGATGACATAAGTGGGGTTGCATTGTAGGTCTTAAGGGATATGGTTGTGGCATAAGTGAGGTTGTAATGTACTTCTTAAGAGGGATAGCTATGATGCATGTCTTGAAAGAGATTGTTATGATGCAGGTGATGTTATGGCCTTAGTTTTTAAAAGATATTGTTGCGATGCAAGCGATGCTGCAACACATGTTTTGAAGAAGACAACTATGATGTCAGCTGTGCTGCACTTTAGTTTTTGGAGACAATAATGGTTATTCTCCAAGCAGGATATAGTGTAGGTCTTAAAGGTGATGGTTGTTGCACTAGGTAGTTGCTGCATAAGTTTTGAATGAGATGGCTACAATGCATGTCAGGTTGTCTTGCAAGTTTTGAATGAGACAAGGATGGCTTGTAGAGATTCCTTGAGGATTTAAGTACCTTTTAGTTGATTCCTTGTGCTCTAGAATTCTCTAGGATCTCCAGGATGGCCCCTTTTATTCATAATGCCTCAAATTAGCTGAATTGAGGTCTATTTGTATACTTTAATTAGGGGATTTCTTAAGAAGATTTATATTTTAAATTTGACATTACTTGAAATGGTGCCAATACATAGCTATTTTAATATCAAAATGTTTACCATTTCGGGAACAATCATGTATTGTAAATGGCTTATGAAACAAATGTCTATTGAGGTCACAATTGTTCTATAAAGTTGGCGAGTTATCAGATGATTTGCACAATAACGAGCGTGCATTGGTGTGATCATATAGCTCTAGTATCTTGCTTATAGCAAAAAAAGGCAAGGACTGGTTTGGTGGCATCTTAGGACTTGCTCGATATGGTGATTGGAATCGTGGTGAAGTTCACTCTTATTTCCCGACTTTTACTTGCAAGTTGTGTTATTGATGAGGGATTGTTAAACAAGCTGACCAATTTAGTTGGGCCCCATTTGGCCTACATATTGGCTAGGTTGGATGGTTGCCTTGCACCCGTTCAAATTCAATATTATTTTGATTTTGTTGGATTTCTTGCAACAAGATGGTCATTTTGGCAATAATTTTGCACTGTTTTGAATGTTTTGATCCATGAATATTTATTTTTTAGCAAAATTAGATGTTGGTCCTTCTTCATGAGTTGCTTTTTGTTTTGTGTACTTGATTATATGAGTGTTTTACAATCTCAACACCACATGAAAATTCATTTCTTTGCCCAATGGGTAGACTTTTTTTTATTTTTTTCAATTAATTTTCTTTTGGTTGATGGTCCAAAAGTTAGCAAGTGTTGTGATAATTGCACGAGGCGTCGCATAGGTCTCAAGCTTTTGCTCATAAATTTGATGATTGCAATTTAAGTAAAAAGATGCATTCTCCAAAGTCCAAACAAATTCATATATAGATGAGGTTATCTTCCACTTTGTTTAGAAAGGCCAATAAAAACTCTCTCAAGCAAAAGTGTATGTAATCATCATCTGCTTTGATTTGTCCTCCTAAATAAAGTGGAGCCTAATCCTATTTTTGGCATGATTTGCTTGAGTGTTGCGGTACTCATTGATGTAGAACGGGGTATGGGTATGGGGGTGGGGCAAATTTGAAATTTGAATTAATTAATACCCATAATGGGATATCCAATTAGAGAATTAATTAATGGAGGGGAATTAATTGGAGATGGAATATGGAAAGGGGAGGGACCGACTATAAGTGGAGGGAATTAATTGGGATTTGATTTAAAGACTTTGCCAAAATAGATCAATCTATTTTAGTAATTCATTCAAAAATCAAAATTGAATTGAATAAATAATATCAAAGATTCCCAAATGAGGTTATATGGAAAAGGAAAGTAGGCTTCAATCAAGAGCAAGAGGGGGGAAAGGGTGATAAAAGCAAAAGTACAGGGAGACCCAAATTTTTGCAAGCATATTACAAGATTTCCTAGGCAATAAGAAAATACTAAAAAAATACACCGTTTATAATATAAAAAGACGCTTAAAACTTTAAATCGAAAGACACATCATAACTTTGACAACTTGAAATGATACATACAAACTTATATAATAAAAACATAAACTTGCATTTCCTTGAGAAGAAAGATACAAGTGGTATCGAACTTGCGGAGACAAGAAAGAGGTTAGAAGCCCAAGACGAAGAGAGGACAAGCTCGCAAGCTTTTCCAAAGAAGGAAAAAAAATCTTCAGGTTTTTTATTCCAAAAATCACATCATAATCCCTTTTTTTATTACAAAACATCACATATTTATAGGGGTAAAGGGGCAGCCAAACAGTCTTTAAAATCACCTCTAAATAAATCTTAAATCAGGGGAAATGGAATGCCAACAGTCAGTCCAGAACAACACCCAACCAACCACACAAAAAACCAAAAAAAGGCAGCCTAGGGAACCGGAAACAACAATTAAAGGGAACTGGAACAGCAGCCAAAGAGAACCGAAACAGCAGCCAACCGGAACAGGCAGCTAGGGGACCGAAAAAGGCAGTCAAAGCGGGAGGAACAGGCTTCACAAGGAACCACAAAAGGCATCCAAGGGGGAAGGAACCAGCCGTGGGATGGGGGAGCCAAGGAGGAAACCGAAGGGCCAAGGGAAGGCGAAAGCAAGCCATGGAAATGGGAGCTAGGTGGGGAAACCAAAGAGTCTTTAGAGAGGGGGGAATGAACAAATATAAATACTCAATTTATGAGCTTAAAAAGTAGTCCTAAAGACAATAATGAGCTGAATTTAGTAGAGGTCATAGAAGCTCACCCAAATGACAACCCAAAATATTTTGACCCCCCTTTGCCTACATCAAAGGGCGGTGGATAGGAAGGGACCGGCTATGGGAAGAGGAAAAGGGGTCTGGGTGGATTAATTGTGGGGGCAAGCAATTAATATGATTAAGGAATTAAATTTGAATTTAATTTTAGATTTAGAGAATGAAGGAGGTTTCCTAAATTAGGTTTAAGGAATAGGAAATAAATTTTTGAAATTCAAATAATTTTGAATTCAAAATAAAAACTTTCCTAACTAGGGCTACAAGCGAACCAAACATTCGGCGAGCTACTCGATGTTCGGTTCGATTAAAGCTTGTTCGTAATCGTTTAAGTAACTAAACAAACAAACTTGAACAATATTTTAAATACTCGATTATTAAATAAACAAGCTTGAACACTAATGCGTTCGGCTCATTTATGTTCGCGAACAACATCATTTGAAGTTCGTGAACAAGTTCGACATTAAGCTCGATAAGAAGCTCGATAAAAGCTCGATATGGCTATTTATTTATAAATTATTGCCTTTATGAATTCTACTTTTATGTTCATAGACAATTGCTTTTATTATAAATGTGTTTGTTAATAGATATATTCATGAACGTATTTATTTGATAGTTAAAAAAAAATTTGTTAGATATGTTCGCGAACATGCTCGATGTAATCGTTTGTTAGGAAGCTCGATAAAACTCGTTTGTTAAGTTAATGAACATCTAAAAGTAGAGCTCGTTTATAGCTCGTTCATCATTGTTTGTTTAAAGCTCAATAAGCACTAAACGAAAGAATATGAACTGAACATGAACCGAACATGAACACTCATTAATTTAAATGAACCAAACATGAACACAAACAATAAAGCTCGAACATACATGAACCAAACTTGAACAAACTAATATTAAATGAACACAAACATGAACACTCACATACTCGGCTCGGCTCAGTTCGTTTGCAGCCCTATTCCTAACCTATGCTTGGATGTTTTAGGAAACTAATTAGGTGGAAATTTGAATTGGAAATTAAGGTTGGGAAGTTATGGTGGCCGGCGGCTAAGGATGGCTGGTGGACTTGGGCTCGGTGGGGGAAGGGCTAGTGGTGGAGCTAAGGCCGGTTTGGTGGAAGTAGGGAGAGGATGGAGATGGCGAATAGGAACCATAAGAAGGAACAAAAACAAAGAAACAAAAAGATAAAATATAAAACCGCGAGTCTTGGACTCTTTAGAAGACTAACGGGTGATACGTTGCCCTTCTCCAAGGGATTTCAAGCCACGAGCCCGGACCCATCTTGCAGCTGGTGAAAACTCTGATTCTTTACCATAGGAATCTCACTAACTTCCTCCCAAAAGAACACAAGTGCATAACACAAATTTTTATTATAATTCCATCATACCTAATACAAGAGGAGCCTCTATATATAGGCCTCAAAAGAAACTAAAAGACAAATTTACCCCTTGGTCTTACATAAGATAAGACTCTTATATAAAAAAGGATAAAAAGGAAAAAAAATGCAAAATTAAATCAAAATACAATTAATAAACTAAAATAAAATGGAGTGATCTCGGCCGTTGATCTTCCACTTACCTCTGAATATCGTCCACCGTCAGATGTTCACATCATTCTCTCGGGGTGGAAAAGAGCTCGACTTCGTCGAGTTCACATCACTGGCAACCATGCTCTATTACCAAAACTGATGTAGAATGGGTTATGGGGGTGGGGGAAATTTGAATTAATTAATTCCCATAATGGGATATCTAATTAGAGAATTAATTAATTAAGGGGAATTAATTGGAGACGGAATATGGAAAGGGGAGGGGTAGGCCATAAGTGGAGGGAATTAATTGGTTTTTGATTCATTCAAAATTCAAAATTGAATTGAATAAATAATATCAAAGCTTCCCAAATGAGGTTGTATGGAAAAGGAAAGTAGGCTTCAATTAAGAGCAAGAGGGGGGAAAGGGCTGACGATGGGAAGAGGAAAAGGGGTCCGGGTGGATTAATTGTAGGGGCAAGCAATTAATGTGATTAAGGAATTAAATTTGAATTTAATTTCAGACTTAGGGAGAATTAAGGAGGTTTCCTAAATTAGGTTTAAGGAATAGGAAATTTTTTTTTGAAATTCAAATAATTTCGAATTCAAAATAAAAATTTCCTAACCTATGCTTGGATGTTTTAGGAAAATAATTAGGTGGCAATTTGAATTGGAAATTAAGGTTGGGAAGTTATCGTGGCCGGCGGCTAAGGAAGGTTGGTGGACTTGGGTTCGGTGGGGGAAGGGCTAGTGGTGGAGCTAAGGCCGGTTTGGTGGAAGTAGGGAGAAGATGGAGATGGCGAATAGGAACCATAAGAAGGAACAAAAACAAAGAAACAAAAAGATAAAAAATAAAACTGCGAGCCTTGGACTCTTCCGAAGACTGATGCGTGATACGTTGCCCTTCTCCAAGGGACTTCAAGCCACGAGCCCGGACCCATCCTGCGGCTGGTGGAAACTCCGATTCCTTCCCATAGGAATCTTACTAACGTCCTCCCAAAAGAACACAAGTATATAACACAAATTTTTATTATAATTTCATCATACCTAATACAAGAGAAGGAGCCTCTATATATAAGCCTCAAAAGAAACTAAAAGACAAATTTTCCCCTTGGTCTTATATATGACAAGACTTAAATAAAAAAAGCGTAAAAAAGGAAAAAATGCAAAATTAAATCAAAATACAATTTTAAACTAAAATAAAACGGAGTGATCTCGGCCATTGATCTTCAACTTACCTTTGAATATCGTCCACCTATGTTGCACCGATACGGATACGGCGACACGGATACGACACGATACGGATACGGGACACGTCAATTCTTAAAAATATAGGATACGGGTACGACGCGGACACAGCATCATAATTTACAAATCATATATAAAAATTAAGAAATCAATCAAAATATAATATTTGAAATTACAAAAAAAAATGATAACAACATCATTTGTAGCCTTGTAGCTTATAAAATCAAAATATAAGTAAGCATTAAATGTCTAGTACAACAACAAAAGTATAAACATAAATTGTCTAGCACATAAAGTTTCAACTATTCAATAGAAGGAATGATATGATTAGCTTCTTCAGTGGTTTGTCTTTGAACTTCTATATCATCTTCAATAAATATCATAGCTTTTAATTCAGTCTCATCAAGTGAAAGATTAGTAATTTCTAATATTCTCATATCATCAAGAGACTCAAATCCATCTCGGAAATGAGAGAACTTTGCTCGCAGCCGCGAAAGTAAGTACGATGCATCTTTTGTTTCGGATTTATTTTTTGCTTTTCAACGGACACGTGTATCGGATACGCGTGTCCTTTTGAAATTAAATAGTATTTTAATTGGATATGTCTTTGGTGTATCCGACACGTATCGGTGGATTATCGGAGGCGTATTCGTGTATCGGTGTATCGGATACAACACGCCTTCATAAATAGGTGTATCCGTGCAACATAGTCGTCCACCGTCGGATGTCCGCATCACTCATGCCATGGGTACATTGTTATCTCCTTATTGACTAGCTACCCTTGTATTTGGCAGAGATTATGGCATCTCAAAACTCTAATGCAAAAGTGAAGGTATTATCATTTTTGATATTAAAGGGTGTTTTCCATTTTTGCTGCTTCGGCCTTTTATTCTATTTATGACCTATCATGTTGATTTAGTTGTGCTTGGCTGATATTGTTTTACGGTAGTAGGCGTAGGGGTCGTTCTTTGACCTTGTTTCTTTCTTCCCTAGTATTTCTCCTATCATTATTTTTTATTTGACGGGTCACTGATGTTATAATTGCTATTTTATTTGTTTTAATGTAGATGAAGGTGTGGAGGCAAAAAAGTGCATTAAGATATTCCTTGGTACGTGCTTATTTTCTTTTTAGTTTTTCTATTCCTCATTTTCTTTAAGGTAGATGATTTTGGTTTGTCATTATTTGACTTACATACGTAAGTATTTGTTTTATGGCTTCACCTAAAAAGCTGCAATATATTATGTTCGTTTAATCACAGTATGTTTTACGAGTTTTGAGCTTCTCCATGCGATTCATCATTCTTTGACTTTCACGTTAAATTATAGAAGCAGCATTTCTTTTTCTGCCTTTTTTTAGTTGATTTCTTGATTATGTTGATCAAGTATATGTTTGTTTGTTGTAGCTTGTATCCCAAAGCTTGAAACTATACTATCTCTTTTTAGGGCTGAGCCCACTTTGTAATAGTGTGAGCAGCGCTCCTTCCAGAATTTTGTTCCTGTTACCACAATTTACATCTCCCGCTAAAAACCATTAAAATGTGAACAAAAAGAGGTGCCAGGTAATATTAAAGCAAGAAATCTACTTATGAACAAAGTATAAACAGGAAAATCCAATTAAAGAGTTTTTATCTGAAATATAATATTGTCTGCCGAATCAAAGTCGTGTGACTGTAGAAAAAAAAAGATTTTTTTATCGATTTTTGTCAATTCTGCAAAAATGACAGGAATTAGCGTCCATTCTAGTTTTTTTTTGACGCTGTGCAAAACTACTGTTTTCAATTATCTTTCTTGGCAAGAGAGGTTCCTTTAGCTGTATGTCTCTAGCTCAATTTACCTCATAATATAGCTAGTTGGTGTTTAATGTGGGTATGTTCTCGTTTAACCGAAATAGTTACTTTAAACATCATGTTAAAGGGATTGTTCTCATGATATATTAAGCAATTAGATATATTTTACATAGGAAATCGGATCCCTTTAGCAATTATTAGTATGTGTCTTACGTTTTGGTTATGCGTTATTAATTCATTGGATTGCAGTGAGCAGTAAAGATGAAGTAGGTGCAAAAGATGGCTTTTGTATCGACCCAATGGACCTTAATCAATTTTTTGGTGAAGATGGCAAGATATTTGGCTACAAAGACTTAATGGTATGGAATGTTTCTGTCCTTTTCTTTCAAGCTTGGCAACCTGTATGTATGGGGCCTTACAACACTTTAAGCTGCCAACTTTAAGGTTCCACCTAGATGTAATTTACTTCCTGAAGTTACAAAAGGGCTTCATTTTGTTTAATGCTCCATAATCTGTTGGGCTACTACTGCATTGCTGACCTTTAATCTGCCAATCTTGAGTTCATCATTGATGAGTAATCAGATGTTAATCTCTTATGGTTACGGTGTGAGTCCACAATAAGATGCTATAGCAGATAAAAAAAGGTTTAGATAGTTCTTTTTGAGGTGACTTAGTGACTTATGAATCAAATAAAGGTACCCAACTTTGGTTTCTTGCAGTAGATAGAATCCTCTCTTTGGTTTTGCCTTATTTATGCTATGGAAAGCAAGTTGACCTCTCTGATTTTGATTTATTTTAGCTCAGGACAGAAGCAAACTATTTTACTAGAGTTTAAGTTGCAGTTTATATATATATATATTTCTTTTATTTCTAATTATTTGGCAATGATCACATAACTTCCTAGATAAGCTATCTAAAATTGCACAATACGAGGTGCGCCTCTGCTCAATGATGAAGAAAAATGCATTGAGGCACAGCCTTGAGTGATTTTTTGAGGCGTATGCCTCAGTCTTGCTGAGGCACAGCTCACCTCTCTGTCCTGAGGTGTATGCCTCAAGATGCATATTTTTTTAATTAAAAATATATAAATTAAACCTATTCTAATCCAATCACATCAATGCACCTACTTTGAAGACTAAGCAGCGATCTCGGCTTCCTGTTCAGACGTAAATGCAAACTGCCTTGCCAGCTTGATTTTCTCACCGCCAACGTAGTCTTGGGAGACTGACACCACAGTGATCTTCTTTTCTTATTACTCAACTTTCTTTCTTCGTTAATTAAAAAAAAAATAAAATAAAATATATATATATATATATATATATATATATATATATATATATATATATATATATATATATATATATATATATATATATATATATCCTTGACTTCAAATTTTTTTTTTTGAAAATTTGGAATCTTAATTTTTTTTTATTTGGATAACTCCATTTAAATTATATGGCTAACTTTGGTTGTTTAATGATTTGAATTTTGTATTGGTCAAATTTCTATTTTAGGGTTTTGTAGAAAATGGCTAGAAGGAAAAAATCACGTTGGGTCATAAGGACATGGTGTGGAAACATAACATGCAGGTTGATGCGAGAGGTGATAAGAAATATGTTTACTTGAATTATAATTGTAATGAGAAGATAGTGAAGGGTGGTGTAACTACAATGAATGGGCATCTATTTGGATCCTGTAAGAATTTTGCACTTTGTGCACTACAATGAATGGGCATCTATTTGGATCCTGTAAGAATTTTGCACTTTGTGCTAAAGTTCTCAATATGATGAAGGAGAAAATCAAAGCATATATGAATAAGCCAATAATGTTGAAGCATCTAGCACAATAATAGTTCAATAGCAGAGTTAATGTTGGTTCATGCTATCAAAGTGAGTGTAGTGGTTGGGACTCATCATCCTCATTGCAACCCATATTTTGTAAGAGTGCTGAGAGTGAAACGTGTCCCATGGATCACAAAATGGTGAACTTGGTGGAGGATCGACATGGAGATGAGCCTTTGTATCATAGAAGCTGTCCTTGGAGATTGCTAAGGCAGAGACACGGGTATGCATGGATATATGCATATTTTTTATGAGAATGTTATTTCCTTTAACATTGCATCCTCTCCCAGTTGCTATATGTTCAATTCTGTTGGAGATTATGGGCGAGGGGTGAAACACCTATCCTTGTATGATTTGAAGATAGATTTTGAAGGAGCTGACAAGCATTTAAAAAGGAATTGAGAGAAGTGGATCCCGAGCCAGACATAGATAATTATTGATGCGGGCAACTAGATAGGAAGAGTCAAGAGAGAAGAACACCAGGATTAGTAGAACATGACTTGATTCAACACTTAGAATAGCAACACCCAAACAAACTTAAAAAACAAACGAAAGCCAAACAAACGAAACAAAATTAAAAATAAAACCACTACTCTCAGAACAACCGGCAAGCGGTTTCCTCACATGCAACGAAATAGTAGACAATATAAAAGATGTGCTTAAGGTCATACAAACCAAGGGTCCACCACAGTTATAAGGGCCAACGTCCACCAAAACTCCTTCGGCAAATGTTACCAAATCAGCCAACCAACACCTCCAATTGCTCAAGAAGAAAGATACAAGTGGAGTGAAACTTGCAGAGAGAAGAAGGAGATAAGAAGTCCATGATGAAAATGTTGAGAGAAAGAGAGAAATGGAACAAGCTCTCAAGCTTTTCCAAAGAAGAAACCCTCAGGTTTTTATAGAGATTTTGCTCAAATATTCAACAACCTTTTATACATCAAAACACCTCAAATTTATAGGAGAAAAGGGGGAAGCTAAACAACCAAACCACCTCAAACCGAACCAATCAGATAAAGGGAAATGGAAGGCCAACAATCAGTCCATAAACAGCACCCAAAGAGCCACACAGGAAACCGAAAAAGGAAGCCAAGGGGAAAGGAACAGATGACCAGGGGAACCGAGACGAACAGCCAGGGGAACCATAATAGGCAGTCAGGCAGGGAAAACCGAAGGGCTACAAAGAAGGGGAAAGAGCAAGAGATACTCCACATAATGAGCTAAAAAGGAGGTGAACTACCCATCATAATGAGCTGAAAAACAGCAGCTCAAACATTAATGAGCTGACACATAGTAGTTCAAAAAATAGCCAAAAACCATGTAGTCAAGCCCAACCCGAGAAGCAACTAGCTGCCTAAGAACCAAGGAATCCAAATAGTTAGCACACCCAAAGTTTGCCAAGCCCAAGCTCTACGTATTCATGATCATTGGATGCTTTCCATCATAGAACAACATAAAAAAAAATAAAAAAAAACTATAGCATTCAAATTACGATAAAAAATACTAAAATAAACAGAAATTTGCATGCATCAATTCTCCCATAGTGGGAGAATCTCATCTCCTGATGAGAAGGCTTCATCAACTTTCTGATAGAGATCCGAATGATGATTTTTTAACTCCGCCACATCTATCCATGTTAGGGGTGTAAGTGAGCCAAGCCGGCTCGTGAGCCGGCTCGAGCTCGACTCGATAACGAGCTCGCGAGCCGAGCTTATCGAGCCATGAGCTCGAGCTTAAACTCGAGCTCGTTTGCTAAACGAGCTCGAGTTCGAGCTCAATGAGAGCTCTGCTCGAGCTCGTGAGCCGAGCTCGATTTATTATTTGAATTAAAAAAAAAGATCAGCGGCGGCATTTCCAAATGACAAAGGCGGGAGTCACGGGACGGGCGGGAATTCCAAAAATCGGAAGTGATAATTTCAAAAACAATGAGAAAATGATATGATATTTTCTATCATAAAAAATATATATATAATATTATTTTTATTTAATGTAACCAGTAAAAACGGGTGACAGACTGACAACTGCTTTGTTTTTTTGGGAAAAGCAGAAAGATGAAACTTGTTTTTAAGTTTTTTAAAATCTCATTAATTAAAACTGCTGACAGCTTTCTCTTCTCCCCATAAGAAAAAAAATTATTTTATTTTCAACACAACCTTC
Source organism: Dendrobium huoshanense (assembly GCA_016618105.1). Taxonomy (NCBI): domain Eukaryota; kingdom Viridiplantae; phylum Streptophyta; class Magnoliopsida; order Asparagales; family Orchidaceae; genus Dendrobium; species Dendrobium huoshanense. The sequence continues at coordinate 27,245,992 of CM028344.1, forward strand.
TTCTTCGATGGCAAGCTCCACGCGAATGAGGCCGATGGAGGAGGAGGAAGACTTGCTCGAAGGCTGCCCGGACCACCGAGGCTCGCGAGCCGGCTCGAACTCGTTAACAGTGGAACGAGCTCGAGTTCGAGCTCACTTTCCGACTGACGAGCTGAGCTCGATAGTATCAAAACTCGACTCGACTCGACTCGTTTACACCCCTAATCCATGTACAATCAGTTAACGGACGGTTGCTCCATTTAACCAAGAACCTTTTGTGTTTGCCATGTTTAGTCTTAGTAATCCTGATATCAATAACATCTTCAATCAAGCAAACCAAGGGTCCACCACAGCTACAAAGTCCAAGTCCACCAAAACTCCTCCGGCAAATGTTACCAAATCAGCCAACCAACACCTCCAATAGTTCAAGAAGAAAGATACAAGTGGAGTGAAACTTGCAGAGAGAAGGAGATAAGAAGTCCAAGAAGAAAATGTAGAGAGGAAGAGAGAAATGGAATAAGCTCTCAAGCTTTTCCAATGAAGAAACCCTCGGGTTTTTAATAGAGACTTTGCTCAAATATTCAACAACTTTTTATGCATCAAAACACCTCAAATTTATAGGAGAAAAGGGTCAGCCAAACAACCAAACCACTTCCGTCCAAACTAATCAGGTAAGGGGAAATGAAAGGCTAGCAATCAGTCTAGAAACAGTACCCGAAGAGCCACACAGGAAATCAGAAAAGGCAGCCAAGGGGAAAGGAACAGACGGCCAGGGGAACCGGGACAGACAGCCAGGGGAACCAGAACAGGCAGCCAGGCAGGGAAAACCGAAGGGCCATAGGGAAGAGGAAAGAGCATGAGACACTCCACATAATGAGCTAAAAAGGAGGAGAACTACCCATCATAATGAGCTGAAAAACAGCAGCTCAAACATTAATGAGCTGACACAGTAGTTCAAAAAACACAGCCAAAACCGAGTAGTCAATCCCAACCTAAGAAGCAACCAGCAGCCATAGAACCAAGGAATCCAAATAGCTAGCACACCCAAAGTTTTCCAAGCCCAAGCACTACCTACTCATGATCATTGGATGCTTTCCATTATAGGGTAGCATAAAAAAAATAAAAAAACTATAGCATTCAAATTACAATAAAAAAATTAAAATAAACTGAAATTTGCATGCATCAACTATCATATTTGATAGATGGTCAAGTATAAAGAATAGAAACTTGATAATGTACCGACCAATAATCTTTACCATATTTTTCAATGGCGAATGGCGCAATATGGTGCAAAGTTTCCCGTAGAGCCTGCTGCATAACGCACGGCACGACGCATCCCATTTGAAACATGACGCATAATATAAACTAAATAATATATATATATATAAAATAGATTGATTAAAATCAAATTTAAGCATAAATATAAAAAAATCATATAGAAACTTATGTCAATAGATTTGAGCAAGATTTATGCATAATTTAGCTTAAATCCTGCCAAATAGTAAAAATGATAGGTTTAATCCTTTAATTTTTATATTTTATTGATTTGATGTTTAATTAATTAATAATTAATTGTGATATTAATATATAAACTTTAAAAAACTTAATTATAATTTATAATTTGATATTTATTACATTTTAAACAAATGGCGCGCGCCATTTTGCGCCATGCGCCATTGCCCATGCATGGTGCAAATAGCGTGCGCTATTTTAATTTTTCCTACCACACCAAGCAAATAGTGCCGTATATGTGCCACGCCGTGCTGTGCACCACGACGCACGCCATTTTTTGCCATTGACATTTATGATATTTACGACATAATATTCTAGAAGTTTATTGAGGCATCTAATCAGATAAAACATGCTGAGGTTTTTTTTTCAAAGTGCAATGGTGTTGTTGATGAGATTGAGGACCTCTTAGTGATTCAAATGGTGACAGATAATATCAGTGTTTATAGGGAAGCAGTTGCATAACTTATGGAGAAAAGAAAACACTACAAATGTGCTGCACAAGCTTGATCCTCGAAAAACTTGGGGAGTTGTCTATCACAACTTGCCTACATACATATTAGGTTATATCATGTCAGATTGCAACATGACAAACTCCTAAGATTTATTTTGTAGAATTTCTTTTATCTTTTAATCATAACAGACTATAAAGCCTATAAATGACATCATATAAATACATATATAATCATCTTCAAAATTTCTTTTTCATTTGATTCATCTAATAAAACCATACAATCAAAATAATCATTTATACACAATGCATGACATAGAAATGCCACACAAAAATAGATAGACATGACTGCCAAAGATCTAAACCAAACATACTTATACAGACTCAACAATCAAATCTTGCAACCTGTCTCTCTACCATTCTGCCTCTTCCCTTTAACTTGACCTGAAATAGATATTGAAAACCACGACTTAGCATGTAAATTCTTAATAATACACACAATAGTACATGAATAGAAACAAGAAAGCAGACTATACTTATAGAACTTTAAACATATTATTCATAACAATACCCTCATCTATGATTTCTTAAAGCATATAGGTATACTTTCATATTCAGCATAATTGAAATACACATATTTCATAGATAATAGAAATAGAAATAAAAATAGTAAATATATTACAACATATCACAGATAATAAAAATTTAGACACGCCACTTCACCTGCATAGAACTGATCACATTTATTCCCCTCAGGTCTTTATTACCTTTCATCAAATACTTACTTTGGATCCTTATAACTTTATGTTCTAGCACATTAGATAATAGACTTTTATAACTCCTAGGTGCTTAGCATTATAAATCTTTAGAATTTAAGACCCTTTTAAATCCCATACAAATATAAGATTCAAATTTTTCAGGCCTTTATAGCTCCTAGTACACAGTACATCAGAAGTTCTTCAATTCACACATTCCATACAAAAATACAAAAACACAAAAACACAAAAACACAAAAACATTCATATTTTCATATATAGTAAGCTATATCAAACCTATTATAGAATTTTATAGAATGTCCACTGGTAGCAAAATAAATAGAATTTCGGGGTAAGCCCTCATGCAAACTTTCGCATTTTTAAGTCACAATCAAATTATCATATATTGTTCATAACCATATCAAATCTTTTATTGTACTATAATATTATTTGTTAATTTGAGAATATTTTTTAGAATACTTAAATTTATAGAAAATAAAGAATGCTTAAATTTATAGAAAAAAAATGCCATGTACAAATTCATAAATAATATACCAAAATATGCAGAATATTATAAAATATAACATATTAAAAATTACGTGGTGAGCATATATCAAATATCAGAATATACTAATTTTTTCGTTGAAAATTTTGAATTTAAATAAGAAAATTCTAAAGACTCTGAATTATTAAAAATTGAGGTAAGGTAAATGTAACTTAACTCAATTTGGAAAATTTTTTGAACTGACTTGATAGATGAAAATAGCTCGAAGTTGTTCTAATTGAACTTTCTCTCACTATAATTCCTCTCTCTCTCTCTCTCTCTCTCTAGCTAGGTTTGGGGAAGAAATGGATCATACTATTTTGCATATTAGTGAATTTGGATATTTATATAAAAAATTATTTCACTGGGTTGAGGTGCTTAGATTCGCAGTGTCGCAGTGCTGCCTTAAAAATCCATAAATACAGAGCGCTCAGACCCACATTGCTGCCAATTAGCACCGCAGCACTTCTCAAAATTCCATTTTTTTCATTTTTCAAAATAAAAAATACAGAGAACTGAGCGCCCAACACTCAAGTGAAATTTTTACGCATGCAGATTTTTCACATAAAGACCCCCATGACATGCTCTAAAATAGATTAAAAGCTCTAAAAAAGATTCAAAGACATTCCCATTATACACCAAACATAAAATGCAAAATTTCAAACATGCCAAGCTTACCAGATTAGATTCAAATTAGTCAGAACATTATTGCAATGAATATTGCAATGTTCTCTCCTAAAAAAATGTCTTCCTCGAAATTTCAATATATATATATATATATATATATATATATATATATATATATATATATATATATATATATATATATATATATATATATATATATATATATATATATATCAGTCAATTAGATCAGGATGCAGTTGTCTTCTTTTAGATTCTTTCTCACATGTTGCCTATATGTGTTTCCACTACTACGCTCTAAGCATCGAAATCTGTTTACTTTTTAGTTTTGTAATGTCATAAGTTGGAATTCTATAAGATTCTTCTTTGTAACTCATATTATATCGTACTTTTATTTTATTTTCAAAAATCTATTTTCAATATGAGAATCTTATTTTCTTAGAGAAGATACATGGAACACATTATGAAGATCAAGTATATGCTCTGACAATAATAAACAGTAATAGGACTTTCCAATTCTATTAATTGTCTCAAATGATGCTTGGATTCAACTATCCTTTATTGTCAAACATATTCACACCCTTCATAGTGGCTGACTTACACATATGCCAAGCCTTTGACTTGAAACGATACAGAAAACTTGTTATATCAAAAGATTTTCTGCTCATAGCATCTGCTACTACATTTATTTTATTAGGTTGATATTGCATGCTTATATCATAATTTTTAAATAATTTAAGCTATTTTTTCTATCTCATATTTAACTTCTTTTGAGTAAATATATGTTTTAGACTTTGATGATCAATAAAGATCTCACACTTGATCCCATACAAATAGCGCCCTTAGATCTTTAGGTTAAAATTAATTGTTGTTAGTTCCAGACCTTGTGTCAGATAATTCTTTTTATATATTTTAACTGTCTCGAGGCATAAGCTATTACGCTTCCTTTATGCTTTAGAATATATCGTAAAATCCTTAGTGAAGCATTATTCATTGTTTAAAATTGTGCAATATGAGGCTCGTCTTGAGGCCCGCTTCCACACAATTCTAGTGAGTAATGCATTGAGGCTTACGTCTCAAATTATTTTTATGAGGCTCGCCACGCCTTGCTGACATGAGGCTTACATTTCATCCTATTTATAAATTTTTATTAAAACTTACTAAATCATAAACTAAAGCCTCGAGCAAATCACGCTTTAATGCACCCCTAAGCTGCAAGAACTTTCTCTCAACTGCCTTATCCTCTAGCCCTCCGTTTTGTCCATAATTATCGTCGTCGTAGCCGCCGTTGGGGATCACTTGAAACCAATGTTTAAAATTGCGTATTCGGGTATTGAGGCGTTTTTCATTCGTGAGGCGAGGCGTAAGCCTCAAGGCGTTTTGAGGCGTAAGCCTTAAAATCAAAAGATTGCGTAAACATAAAATGATAAATTTTTTATATACTACTGAGTGAATAATATAAAACATAAAAAACATAAGATATGAAGTGAAATCAAAATATCCTAATAATAAGACAACATGAAATTTAATTCAACTCAAAATTCTATCATTCCCAAATCCCAATATTCTTTTCATTAACATATAATTTCAATTTCCAAAAATAAATAGCAATGACATATCACATAAGAACTCATAAGTCATCAGCACTGTCATCGCTAAGGGGTTCTTCATTTGAATCAACATTGTGATGAACTGCTCTCTCCCCTACCTCCTCTCCTATAGAGTCCAATGTAGGGCATTTACTTCAAGATTTATAAGTTTTAATATATATAGCGTGAGGCCTAAGCCTCATGCCAGTGAGGCGAGGCGGGCCTCAACCAAGTTGAGGCACAAGCCTCATAAAAAAAACTCGAGGCATAAGCATCGAGGCGTTTTTTACTGGAATTGCGCAAAGGCGGGCCTCAAGGCTAGCCTCATATTGCGCAATTTTAAACCATGCTTGAAACTCGCACACACCACCACCTCCTCTAAAAATTTAAGAGTATTAGGCGTCATTTGGGACAGCTTTTTTACTGCTTCTTAAAGCAACTTTCGAGTACAAAAATTTTAAATTTTGGCACTCAAAAGTTGCTTTAAGAAGCAGTAAAAAAGTCGTCCCAAACGAAGCCTTAATCCCATTTTTGTGTTAAAGAAAAACATTTATGAAAGAGAAAGATAACTAAAATAAATGAAGAAGAAGCAAATTGAGAAATATTGGACTCCATAGGATCAGACAAGAGAGAGATCAATTTGTTGTTATGATGATAACTCCTTAAAAACCCCCTTAGTGATGAAAGTGCAGATGATTTTTAGGTTTTTCTCAACTATTTCAGTTTTCCTTAGGAATTAAATGTGGATTAGTAGATAATTAAGAAAAAATGAATTTAGAGTTGAACTTGACATTATATGATACTTTTATATCATTTATATATTTAATATTATTTTGCTCTTGTGAAATTTAGATTTCAATTTTATTTCACGCAATTTATCACTTGCCACTTTATGTTTTATGCTATTTTTTATTTCATATTTATGTCAATTTGTTACTTTATAATTCAATAGAAAATTAACATGTCAACCTTTAACATATTATTTGAGTATTATATAAAAAATTACTTTTAAAATTTATTTTGACTTAACGCAATATTTTGATTTTGGAGCTTACGCCTCAAAACACCTTGAGGCTTATGCTTCGCCTCACGAATAAAAAACAACTCAATACCCAATTGTGCAAAAACATTTGGCCATTATTAATTACTTGAAATCCTTTTGTATTAGATGAGATTGTCGAAGTTAATATCAGACAATTTTTAAGTTTATGGAAATTGTTCTCACAATCAGATGTCCACTCAAAGTGCACTACTTTTTGTGTTAATCTCTTAAGAGGGACAAAAATTTAAGAGAATTCTTTCACAAATTTTCTATAGTATCTAGCTATACCCAAGAAGTTATGTATCTTAAATATGATGTAGGCTTTGACCAATTTTCAATTGCTTGCACTTTTGGATATTTACAAAAATTCTATCACTGTTCACAACATGCTCCAAAAATGAAATGTCCTTTTACCATAATTCACGTTTAGAAAGTTTAGCATATGTTTGTGATGCCTCAATGTCTTCGAATAATTTTCAGATGGGTTGCATGATTTTCTTCAATTATTGAATACATCAGAACATTAGCAATAAAAATAATAACAAAATGAATGAGATGATCCTAAATATTGTATTTCTTATTCATAAAAACGGCATGTGCATTAGTGATCTCAAAAGGAATGACTAAAAACTCGTATTGACCATTCTTAATGCTAAAAGCAATATTTTCTACATCTTTTACCTTTAATTGGTGATATTCATATTGCAAATTAATATTAGAAAATACATGAACACCCTCCAAATGATCAAACATATTATTAATCTTAAGCAGAGGATATTTATTCTTAATTGTCACTTCATTTATTTTCTTGTATTCTATACACATCCTCGTCGTTCCGTCCTTTTTTACAAACAAAACTTGCACCATATAGGATAAATTGGGTCTAACAAATCTCTATCTACCAGCTCTTGTGATTATACTTTCAACTCCTGTAGCTCTTTAGGTGCCATGCTATATAGAATCTTAGCAATTGGAGTAGTATTTGATAGTACTTCAATACAAAACACCATTTCACTGTTAGGTGGTAAACCGACCAATTCTTTAGTAAATACATCAAGAAACTCTTTCACTATAGGGATATTTTCAGTTTGTTTAAAAATTATTCTCTTATCTTTCACATATGTTAAATATATAATATTCTCCTTTCTTTCACAATTTATTTACTTATAAAGCAAATATCAAATATGATAGTATTCATCTAATTCCCTAAAAATAATAACTCTCTCTACCCAGAAACAATGTTATCCTATTTTTTAAAGAATCAAATATGAGTTTCATACTAAATCAATCCATCTTTAGAACAACATCAAACTCATTCAGAGGTAACATTATCAATTTAGATTTCCAAAATTTCTCTCACACATGAAAACAAGACTAGTCACCATACAATCGCCAGTGACTAAAATAACAAACAAAGTAGACTACAATATTACAAAAGATAAATTTAACAGGGAAAAGAAATTTTAAGCTGCAAAAGAATTCTACACGGAATAATGGAAATAGAAACCTTACCTGTTACCACATAAGGTGCATTATTAGGCTCATATTGAGCGTCTATATACTTTGGCCTGTACGGGAGTTGGAGCAATAGAAGCACCATACTCTCTCTGACTGCATGTAATCAGTCTCCCTGCCAGCTGTCCACTTCCTCGACTAGACGACCCATCACTGAAAGCACGGGATGGGACTGCTCTCAGTCTTCCTATCTGTCTATAGCTAGCCACTCACATCAGAACGTTTATCTGATCCAAACTATGGATATCAGCCACCGTATGGCCATTATGGTCATGTTGAAAGCTTTGCCCAGACACTTTATAACATTGAACCAAATGTCTCCTTCCATAGCTTTTGACAAACAGACACTCAATTGACAGAACGAACAGATGCTACTACATTATCGCTGATAGATGTAGATATGAATAAGCTTTTTCTAGCATTTCATGCCCAAACCTACTATTCTTCTCACTAAATTCTCTTAAAAGTCTCCTCCAAATCTCTTTTGCTAGCAGTTCATCGCCATTGAGTAGCTGTTAGATCATTCTCTAACAAATGGGCTCTCTCCACTAGTTTAGAGAAATCAAAGATACGAAATAACACCAAAGGATGCCTCAGACTGTCTTGGAGCCCTTTCAGAAATCTACAACACCTCCTCAGATGTACAAACAAGTTGTGGAGCATACCTGACTAATACAGGAAATTCATTAATGTATTGCACATCTTGCTCCCTTGAATCAATCTCAGAAATGACTCTTGCATTTGCTGTAGTGCAGGAGACACAAACCACTCTTTGAATGTATTAGTAAACTCCTCTCAGGAGATCAGAGCATTCAACTTTCCATAAAATTTTTTCTTTTGCTGGCCCAACAACCAACGTTTACCCTCTCCATCTAACAGAAATGTAGCCATAGGCACTTTTCTTTCAAATGGGCACTACATATTATCACAAGTTTATTCCAGTCTCATAAGTCAGTCCTTTATTGCACGGGGTTCCACAAAAAACCTTTTAAGTTTCAATCTTATAAATATATATTTGACACGACCCGAAAACTCGACTTGAATCCGACCCGAAAATTTTGGGTTAGGGTCAACCCGGACCCAAAACAGGTCGGGTTCAAGTTCAACAAATTGATCCATTTTTTACCCGAAAACTAGCAATTTTTGTTTGTCTTGGGTCATTCGGGTTGTGTCGGGTTGACCCGGACCCGAAGCGGGGTTCAGGTCCAAAAAACCAATTCGTTTGCAATAACGGGTCGGGTTCGGGTTGATCTGAATACTGTTGAGTCAGTTCCGAGTTCAACCCGAACCCAACCCTTGACCTGAAATTGACACCCCTAGAAATATTTACAGATGTTTGTTTATGTCATCAGAGCTCATAGAAGACTTATTAGCCTCGCCCATCAATTGTACTACTAACATTATAAACTTAGAAATAGAATCATGACTGACAACTCCTGCTGTACTATGAACCGACAAAGCTTGATTATAATTTTTCCCTTCAGTCATCTTTGGTTCTTACAGATTAAGTAGATACAATTACATAATTAACACTGATGAATGATACATGCACATAAAAAATAGAAGATGAATGAACTCCTAATATTACTCATACCCTTCTCACTCATCCATAGATCAATCTTATAACTATGTTACAATCAATTCCTTCAAATCATGACTCTGATACAAAAAATGGTCATTATCTAACTTGATATAACCTATATTTTGAACATATCATATTGTGTTAGATTACATTAGGATAGACTGTCAAGATCTATTTGGAAGGAGTTTTGTTTTAATCTTATAATAATAACATAGTACAAGCTACTAAATAACATCAAATAAATACATAAATACTCATCTTCAAATTTTCATTTTCATTCATTCATCTCAAAAAAATTAAACAATCAATATAATCATTTACAAACAATGTATAATATAGAATTGCTACACAAAAATAGAAAGTCATGATTGCCAAAAATCTAAATAGAACATACCTATACAGACTCCAAAATTAGATCTTACCTCTCTCTACTTGACCTCTCCCCCTTTCATTTACCTTAACTTGAAACAGATGCAGAAATAGCAAGTATGACAAATATGTTAGACCGGCCCAGCCGGTCCACACGGGACCTGCCTAGGCGAATAGAGGCGGAAGTTCCGCCTCTCCTGTGGAGGCCGAGTGGACTGCAAAGCTCCACATAACCTTTTAGGAAGGATTTTTGTGAAAGTTTAGGAGGAAAATTGAATGTTGAGACTGTTTAGAGATTTCCTTTTGAATTATATGCATTAAATAGTTTGTTTTCCTAGGGTTAGGGCATCTTGAATTTGACTGAATTTGGGATCTCTTAGGTTTAGGTTTTGGGCTCTAGATTCGTCTAGAGATTGGGAGAGATTAATTCTCCTCTCGAATAGAGGATCACTTGTATCTTGTGGTTTCTTCCATTCTATTTGATTCTTGCAATAAAATTACTATTTTTCTTTTTTTTTTTTAGCGTGGAAGAGTTTTCTCGATGATTTTCTGAATTTGATAGGATTTACTTGAAATCTACAAGAGTTTCCTATCAAAATCATGACTCAGTTGGCTATACTAAACTTATCTAAATTCTTAATAATACATAAACAATAGTACATGAACATAAACATTTAAGCATACTATCCTTATAGAATTTTAAATTGATTATTCAGAACATTACCCTTATCTACGATGTCTCAGTGCATATTGGTATATAATTTCAGATTCAGTGTTAGCTCAAAATAATTGAAATGCACATATGTCACATATTATAGAAATAAAAATTATAAATATGTCACACCAGATCATAAATACTAGAAATTTAGATGCACCACATTAATTGCTCAGAACAAATCACTTTTATTCCCCTCAGATCTTTATACCTCCCAACAAATACAAACTTTAGAATTTGATCATTTATGACTCCTTATGCTAACATATTAGATAACAAGCTTTTCTAACTCTCAGTGCTTAGTATCATAGATATTTAGAATTAGGCATTTAAAAAAAAAATCAGATTCAAAATTTCATGCACTTATAGCTCCTAGTACACAGTACATCAAAATTTTCTGTCAATCATTAAAAATTTTTCAATTCAGGCTTCCAGATATATAAATACAAAAACAATTATATTTTTAGATATAACAAATAATATCGGACCTATTACAGAATTTTATAGAGCTCTACTAGCAGCAAAGCTGATAGAATTTTGGTGTAAACCCGCACACAAATTTTCATATTTTTAAATTACAACCAAATTATTACACATTATTCACAACTATGTTCCAAATTTTTTATTATACTAAAGCATGATTTGTTAGTCTTACAATATTTTTTTGGAATGCTTAATTTTACAAAAAGGCAAAACTGCCTGGTGAAAATACACAACTAATATACCAAAATATGCAGAATTTTCTAGTCTATAATATATCAAAAGTTGCGTGGTGAATATTTATCAGATATCAGAATGTACCCACTTTTGCGTTGAAATTTTAGAATTTAAATTAATAAATTGCAAAGACTTTGAATTATTAAAAAGCGAGACAGGAAAAATATATCATAGCTCAATCCGAACAATTTTTTACTGGTCTGATATATCAAATTGGTTTGAAGTTTGAATCGATCTTTCTTTCACTATAATTCTCCTCTCTCTCTCTAGTCGGTTAGGTTTAGGGAAGAAATGGATTATACCTTTTGTATTTTACTGTCAAATATTTATATAAAAATTTATTTCACAGCATCGCAGCGTTTTCTTAAAAATTCAGAAATACAAAGAGCACGGTGTTGCGGCGCCGCATGCTCCCCAAAATTTTTTTCTTTTTCCAAAATAGAAAATATAGAGAGCTAAGCATCCTAACACTCCCCTACACAATGCAACAGTGGTCTTAAGGAAAAGATTCACGCATGTAGATTTTTCACACACAGAACACTAGCTAAGGACATGATTTAAAATAGAAAAATGCACGCAGAAGCATTTAGAGACATTCACCGACATACACAAAAAAATGCAGAATCTCAAACATCGAAGCTTACCAGATTCAATTCAATCAGTCAAAATACTGTTGCAGCGGATATTACACTGCCATGGCATAAGAATGTACTAAGTATAAAAGATAAGCAAATTCATATGTGATTACAATTAAATTGACACTTATAAAAAGTTTGAAAAGAAATATTGATATCTATAATAATAAGATTTACCACGGTTTATTTGACTCTGCAAAACATATTAGAGGCTAGGCAGCTATTGGAGGCTATATTCACTTCAACATTATAGCTAATTTGACTTGGTTAAGAAAATCTGCTGAGAAAGAAGTTAAGAATATTATTTTTAATGACAAATCCTAATAGTGTGCTTTATGTTATTACAACAACTAGGTCACTAGTTCAGGTTTTGACGATGATGGTAGATCCTGAGAAAAAGCCTCCAATGGATTTTATATATGTGGATAAATCGGAGTTGATTTCCCATGATATAGATGGAGAAGAGAGTTGCTACAAGAAAAATTGAAATATTATTGATGAAAAGTGGAGCTGCAGTTTCATCATCACTAACATGTAATAGTCTATTATCTGGATCCTTAGTTTTAGTATGCAAAAGCAACAAATTTTGAGATAAAATTAGGATTATATTATTGGATGAATATACTCATAACATGACGAAGCCAATCTGATAAAAAAGGGTACCTAAAAAGCAACGGAATTGTAGAGCTATACTTTCTCTTTTTAGTAATATTCCAGCTTTCTCTGTATTAGCGTCTATTCTCTGAATTGCGCCTGTAAAAAATAAGTAGCATGAACATGTTGTAAGTATGGTTGTTATGTTGCTATTTGTAGATTGAAATGTTTAGATTCGGTTCTCTTATTAAGCTCATCTTTTTGTAGACAAGCATTTGCAAGTATCTTCGCTGTTATGTTGCTATAAGCCTATAAGTAGCACACTCATTTTGCAAGTATCTACGCCATTATGTTGCTATTTGTAGATGGAAATGATTTGTAATTATCTCTCTGTAAGCTTATCTTTTTAACATTCTTTTTTTTTTTTCTAAATATTGATTTTTTTTTTGTACAGATTAACATATGGTTGAGCTCTGTATCTTTTTATGGATATGCTGATATTTCATATGCAAGCGCAGTTGATGTAAGTATTATCTTTTCTTTATTTGTTTTTTTGTGAATACATTCTTTGCACTAGTCTGCTTACAACATCTTGTATACGCACAGTTAGTCATATATGGTGAAAAAATGTCTCCATTATTGTGATCGTAAATGAAAATGCATTGGAAAGGATGATTAGTGGGTTTGATGGCCTCTTAAAACCAATTTTACAAGAGTTAATTACATAGTATTCAACTTCATCGGACTGAAATGCTGGTGATGTTTATGTAATAATGCCTGATGTTGCAGTTTAAACTATCTTTAGACATGGAGAGTAATTATCTTGTCTGTGACAATGATTCCTTTGCAAGTTGCTGACCTTTTTATGCGCTAACATTGATTACATGTCTATGAAACAGTGACGGCCAAGCAAACAAAGAACTGTTTGCAATTATTCTCTGATAAAATTAATTATGGCATCCTGAATATTATGTACTACTGCTGCATAAATTTATCCTACCCTATCTTACTTAGTTCTACTATTTTTATTTTGCTACATTAATTAATTTTATTTAGTGAAAGAATCGTCTTGATGTCAAATTTTTGATGGGTCCTTATTTATGATGTCTAGGCTTGTATAGAGATGATTCTAGGGAGAAATGGGTTAGGGACAGGTAAGCTGAGCTTCCCTAGAGAAATTTCCATCATTCTGAATCAATGCCATGAGAAGCTTCAGGAATTGGAGAGAGAGAATGCCATGAGAGATGTCTTTGGATTAAGTATGAGATCTTGGTAATCTTGGAATTTGTCTTTCTGAGGAGAGAGAGAGAGAGCTTGTTATGGAAAGAAAGAGAACCCCATGAGAAAGAGAAATGAGTGTGATAGTAGTTTAGGAGAACCAGGTGGAATTTTGATGTGTTTTAAGTCATATTATTAGATGATTATATATAATGCTCCATATTCCTATTTATACAAATTGAGTTGTATGGACAATGCAGAGTACTTGAAATTTAAAATTGGATAAATCCTCATAAAGAGATGAATCCTATATTTATAATAATTTTATATGAAAATTGATTTCCAATTATTTCTTTTTATGGAAATCAAATATGAAAATTGATTTCCAATTATTTCAAATTATTTTTTTTAGGAGGGAATTGCTATAATAATTAAAAACTAAAGGTTTCAAAATATTTTGATGCTTGTCTATTATTCTTTTGAAGTTAATGGAATTGTTCTCCTAAAGAGTGTTGCAGAAGGCTTCTCTTAGATGTTTGCTCTCTATAGAGGAGGTGGTGGAATTAGTTCACAATTATCTCTTGAATTTTCAACTTGTGCGGTATGAACATATGAAATATGATTTAGAGTCTTCAGATTTAGATGTTGACATGCATCTTACAATTCTCTCAAACTGATATAATAGGTGAGGATCATATAATTATATGGAGTAATGCTAACATGAACTCGACTTGTATTGTTGTTGGAGAATCAATCATTTTTTAACATATGGAACAATCTATAATCAAATGAAAAAAACTTTTAAGAGTCTAAATTTATGGATCAACTTGTTTATTCATCCGAGTACTTTTAAACAATGCTAGTGACAATGGATATTTTAGTCCTAAGTTGAGCTGTTGGGTTGGATACGATCTCCTATTTAGGTTCAAGGATAGCCTCGGACACAACTTCGAGTCTAAAGCTTAACAAGAGGATCAATTGTTGATAATAGTAAAAAAAAAGTTGATAATAGTCATTATCTTCATTAAGCTTACTAAATAATTTTGATCATTAAAATATTAATCATGAAAGCTAAATATGATGCAAGAATTTAGATTTTGAATTGATATAGATGATAGAGTTGCCTGAAATTTTGGAACAGACCCAAGTATCTAAATCTTTGGAGTAAAGAAACTAGAATATTATATGATCTGTTAACATGATGAGAAGGTTTGGGTGGGGATGGATGGGATGATCATACATATAGTGATCTTTCGTAATGATGATATTTATATTCTTCATAATATTCTTGATTATCTTGAGAATATTGCTAACAATCAATGCATCAACGTTGGTTTGTATTAAAGATGACTTATAATAGTGATAAACTTAATTATTGGAGTGATTACCATTGTCGAAGGTGTAGTATGATGTTAGACCGGTTCTTTTTGAATCGGTCCAGAACCAGCCGGCCCAAAGGGGGCCGCTGGTCTATAGGAGGCGGAGACTTCCGCCTCCTTTGCTTGGCTCGCCTAATGGGGTGGGCCCCACTATTCCAATGGATTGAAAATTCAAATGGAATGGGGAGATTAGGATTTGGGAGGGAAATTAAAATAGGAAAGATCTTGTATTAAAGGGGATGAGGAAATTAGGGAGTTTTCATGTTTTGATTGATTGAGAATTAGGGTTTCTTAGCGTTTGGGCTATAGTCGCTCTTGTCTAGAGATTTGGGAGAGACGATCCTCCTCTCAAATTGAGGATCACTTGTATCTTGCTTTCGTGTTGGTTTTACTTTGCTTCTCTTATTGCAATCTATCGTTTTGGTAATGATTTCGCCCATATTTTACTTATTTCTCTCTGTTTTCCTCCAATTAGTGATAGGTTTGCTTGCGAACTCAAGTATTCCCTTAGGGTTACTTGCGAACTCAAGTATTTCCTATCAAATTGGTATCAGAGCAAGTCTCCGGACCGGTGGAGGGCTGTTTTCGACGGATTCTAGTAGTAGTTTTTCGCTCCAAATAGGAAGAAGTTGCTGTTTTTTGTGTCCAAAATCCTGTTTTTGTAAATCTACAAACTCCGGATTTTGATGGCGGCCAAAAAAGTGGATGCCTTGGAGGAAAGACTTGAAGGGGAGATGAATCAAATCAAAACGAGGATGGAGGAAAGGATTTCTTCCATGGAGGGACAAGTCGCTGACCTCCGAGTTATGATGAAGAGAATGTTAGAAATTTAAAATCAAATGGCGGCTTTAGCGGCAAAAGGGATGGATGGAAAAAGTAAGAACTCTGAAATCCATAGGGAGGAAGATGAGGTGGAGATCGTGGAAGGAGAAGGAAGAAGACCTCATCTGGAGCCTGTCCAGAGGGAAGAAATAGGAGGATATGAGGAACACCAAGAAGGATAATATGGCCGCCGAGGTGCTGATTTTGAAGAAAGAAGGGGGGATTTTGAAGGGAGTTTGGGCTATGACAGAGCAAGGGAAGATCGAGAGACATGGGGTGGACCTAGCACTTGGGAAAAGGGAAATTATGGAAGAATCAGGGGAAATGATGGAGACCAGAAGGTGAGAAAGTAGAAGATGCCCATATTTGAAGGAAAAGATGCGTATGGGTGGATTTACAAGGTAGAGCGGTACTTCATCGTCAATGGGTTGATGGAGGAAAAAAAGTTGACAGCAGCGGTATTGTGCTTGGAAGGGAAAGCTCTATCGTGGTTTCAGTGGAGAGACCAGAGGAGGCCGATCAGGAACTGGAGGGAATTCAAAGACTGCATAATAGAATGTTTCCAAACCGATCGGGGAGGAGACTTCTATGAGCAGTTTTTTACTCTAACTCAGGAGGGATCCGTAGCAGATTACCGGGAGCAATTTGAGCACCTAGCTAGCAGGATGGAGCGACTCTTAGATACAGTATTGGAGGAAAATTTCATGAAAGGGTTGACGGCAGAGATCCGAGCAGTAGTGAAGGTTTTGATGCCCCACGACTTGGAGGAGGTCATGAAGTTGGCCCAACTAGTAGAAAATCAGAGGAATTTGGAGAGGGGAGCCAGGAGTAGCAGCACTGTAGGCACGTACAAGATGACGACCACTCATCTAACACTTAAAGGTCCGGCAACAGGAGGGAGTCGAGAGGCCACCAAGGAGAAGACATGAGGTGAAAGCGAAGGAAATTTCAAATGACTGATGGAGAAGGAGATGCAAGAGAAGAGAGCTAAAGGGTTGTGCTTCAAGTGCGACGAAAAGTACACGCCAGGGTATAAGTGCAAGGACCGAACTCTTCAGGTTCTCACCATCTGTGATGATGAGGAAACTAAGAGAGGTGAGGATGAGACAGAGGAGGAGATGGAGGAGAAGCTACACTTGGATCTGGTTGAGGTTTCTCTGAACTCAATGTTTGGATTCACTACGAATCACACCATGAAGGTGAAGGGAGAGATAGAGGACAGGGAGGTAGTGGTGTTGATTGATAGTGGGGCTACTCACAATTTCATTTCCACCCAGGTTGTCGACCAACTGGGAGTGAGATTGGTGGATACCGGTTGTTACGGGGTGATGATGGGTACAGGGAAGGTGGAGAGAGGTCAGAGGATTTGCAGAGGAGTGCGACTGACGATCCAGGGGATACAGGTGAGGGAAGATTTTCTCCTGCTAGAGCTTGGGAGTACTGACGTCATCCTGGGAATGAAATGACTGCAAACTTTGGGAGACACCAAAGTGAATTGGGGAGTGCTCACGATGGAGTTGATGGTAGATGGAAGGAAGGTGGTGATTAAGGGAGATGTGGGGCTTTACAAATCCCTAGTTTCTCTTAAAATGATAGTGAGGGACATTCAGTTGACGGGCAGATGGTATTTGGTGGAGTTGCACAGTCTGGAGGGAGCGAGATTGGAGGGAGGAGACATAACCTTCTCCATTCAGCCGTTGATTCATGTTGACCCGTAAGCTGTAACAAAAAAAAAAATCAATTTCAAATCTCACCTGCTCTCTGCTCCCGCACGTCGTAGCCACGACGACGCCTCGTCGCTTGCACGATCTCGACGCTCCTCCCACGTCGCCTACACGACGCTCCTGCGTCGTTAAAAAGTCGAAGGGAATGAGAGAGCGGGGCTCTCTCACGTTCGACTCTCTCATTCTCTCACTCTTCTCCACGCTCTCACTCTTCCTCTCTGACTCCCTCTCTCTCTCTCTCTCTCTCTCTCTCTCTCTCTCTCTCTCTCTCTCTCTCTCTCTCTCTCTCTCTCTCTCTCGATTTTCTTCTTCCGATTCTCCCCCTCCCGAACGGATCAGAAGTTACGACATTTTGATCGGAGCTAACAACGGGAGCTCGCCGTGAAGTTAACTTTCTCCCTTCAGCGCTTCTTCTTCAGCTCCTCCGTGACTGTTCGACGAGGCTCCTTCGACGACGTTCCCTGGCGATCGGATCGGAAGCAACAACAGGAGCTCGTCGCCTCTCCCGAACCCCGATCCGAGCTCCTCTACCTCCTCCGACTCTGTCCCTGTTGCCCGACCGACTCCGCTCCTTCTATGGCTTTCCCCCGCTCCTTCTACGGCTTTCCCTTCCTCTCGAGATCGGAAGTTGCGGCATTTTGAGCGGAGCAACTACGGGAGCACGCTAGCTTGTGAAGGTAACTCATTCCCTTCACGCGCTTCTTCTTCCAAATCCCGAAATTCGCCAAACCGAGGGATTTAGTAAATTCGGGATTTAAGTCGTAAATCCTTAAATCCGGGACTTACCCATTGCCGGGATTTAAGGTGCGCACTGAAGCCGTTTGGCTGGCTTTAGCCTATATCCGGTCAAATCCTCTGAATCCGTCGAACCGAGGGATTGTATGAAAATTTTTATATAATTAATTATAATTATGTTAATTAAATATAATTAATTAAAATCAATATTTTTAATTAATCATTTATAAGTTAATTATAATTAATTATTATTAGTTAATTATATTTTATTAAAATTGATTAATGTTAAATAAGTTATAATTAATGTTAAGCTAATTATAACTTATTATATTAATTAATTTTAATAAATTTTAATTAATTATTTTTATTAATTATAATTAATTATGGATAATTAATTAAAAATGTTTTATTTAATTAATTATAATTAATTCATGTTAATTATAATTAAACAATGTGTACCCTCTCCTCGCCTCGACATCCGAGCCCCCCATCGCCGACGACTCGCCAATCCGCCAGCCGCCAAAGGTATAATTTCTGGAACCTTTGTTTGCTCTCTTACCTCGCTATGCGTGTCGAGTCGGTGGTCTGCCTATACACGCTTTTCTCTAGCGTGGTGGGAGGGGCAACCGGCGCGACACCCACGACAAGGTAGGCGAGCGGCCCTCGGTTCCAAACCTGTTCTCGGTGTTCGTGGCACACCGGAAAACCGCCTATACACGCTTTTCTCTAGCGTGGTGGGATGGGAACCCGGTGTGACACCTACGATGAGATTGGGATGTTTATAAGTACCCCAGGGCGGGGGGAAAGCAAATTGCTCTTTTCTTGCAACAGGTACCGAAGACCCATACACGCCTTTCTCTGGCGTGGTTGGGGCAAAGACTTTACACGGCCACGGTGTCCTCGAAAGAGGGCACCTACCGTACACGCTTTTCTCTAGCGTGGCGGGAGGCCCAGTTTTCCGTTGTTTTTCCCCTAAACGGGGGAGACGCCGGGAGGCTGCTGAAATTTCGGGTGAAATATTACTCTACTCGGAACCTGTTTTGAACTCAAAAGAATGAATATTGGGGCTCAAATGAACAGTAGACTTGTGGACTGTCGAACTTGATTGAACACGAGCAGAGGACCTGAACAAAATATAAATGATTTCTAAAGAAATCCAAATTTAAATGAAATAAAATCATACTTGAACCAAACTCAAGTTAACTTGGACATTCAATTGAATTTGCAAGATCTCAAAAAAACTCTTGAGTAATCATTTGAACATACATTCGGACTCAAATTCAAATTAACTAAGTGTGGAATACACTACAAATCGAATAAGACTTGGATTGTAGGGGACTTGAACAAAATCTTGAATCTTCAAGAACACGAAGGGACTCAGTCTTGCATCTGGTCCGAACAAAGCAGTTGAACTCGCACTTGAACTCTGGCTATATGACATCAGGTGAGGACTTGTGAACTTGATGAATTCAAGTTTGAATGAGACTTAACCCGGACTCAAACATATTCAAAGAACAAAACTCGTATCATACACGAGAAAATTCAAACTACAAGAACATCTGTATGAACTCCTACAACAATCCCTACAATTGCCTGTTGATTGAGAAGGCGACGTTGGAGATCAATCGTCAAAGAGCCGCCCCTTGCAAGCAAGTGCAATCAAACCACCCGAGATTGGTGAAAGGGTGGATAAGATGCAAAAATAATAGGTCTGCTGCAAATACATTCAGGAGGTTGTAGCGAATATAATGGTCCTCCGCCAGCTAATACAAGTCACTTGTGGATAACAACAGTGTGTATGTCGTATGCACAACGAACCACTGTGGACACAAGTACATCTCTTATAACGATCCCTACGAGGTCAAACAAGTACAATAACCACCTGAGATTGGTGAAAGATGGATATGATTGAAGGTGACAATGATTCTCCTACGAACATCTCTAGGAGATCGTAGCAAATACCACGGGTCCTTCCAAATAAGCATGAACCACTTGTGGATAACAACAGTGTGTACATCGTAAGCATAATGAGCCACTGTGGACACAAGTACGAATATCACCTACGGCAACGATGATCAAGATCTTCAAATATTTCGAGTGCAATAGTAACCCGATGTACAAAAAAAAAAACTCTACTACACTAAAGATCTTGAAAGGAGATATTCTCAAAGCAAAGCGATAATCAGTTGACTTCAAAGTCCAAAAGAATTCCCTCCCCGGTGATTGAGAAAGGGGGAGGGGGTCAACATCAAAATCCAACGCCACCAGATCTGCAACACTCCTACTAGCAGACAGAAGGCGTCTACAATCCACAAATTACAACGCTACGCCACCGTATCTGCAACACATATACAAGCAGACAGAAGGCGTCTACAATCTACAACTCAACGCCACCGGATCTGCAACACTTATACAAGCAGACAGAAGGCGTCTACGATCTACAACTCATCGCCACCGGATCTGCAACACATATACAAGCAGACAGAAGGCGTCTATGATCTACAACTCAACGCCACCGGATCTGCAACATCTATGAAAGCAGACAGAAGGCGTCCACAACTACAACGTCACGCCACCGGATCTGCAACATTCGTGAAAGCAGACAGAAGGCGTCCACAACTACAACGTCACGCCACCGGATCTGCAACATTCCTACTAGCAGACAGAAGGCGTCAATAAGATCTGAAATAAATACCCCTGCACGTACACTATAAATTGTGTACACATAGGTACACCAAAGAGGTATATCAAAATCACCCGCATGGGCCCCGACGAGCGTGTTATTGGTACACACGTGACGCTTAGGGATGCTGCGCGGGTTGACAAGTGAATTTAAGTTCGAATCCAATCCTTCTATATAAATCAATAGAAGTCGACAAGATTCGAACTACCTAACAAAATACACTGTTGTAGCGAACGGTGTATTTGTTTAAATACATTCTTTTTAGGCCTTCAAGGCCTAAAATCAAGAAAATTCACAAACAAAGGCACAAAGCCTATGAAACCCGATCCTCTATCGACCAGTAGTTAGAGTCGACAAGGTTCAATCTAGAAAAAGGAAATGACCCCAAACACCCCGATGATGGCCGTGTTAATTGCTAATCTCAACCGGAGGGGTTCACAAATACTTTCAAATGCCACCCAAATACTCCAGAAATCCAAAACTCCAGAAATCCCAAAAATCCAAATATTTAAATTTGAAATAAATCCATCAATCACTTAAAGCAAAATCCATCCACCCTCCGCAACAGTCTGCCGGGGTGGACAAATTCAAATAAACTCTAGCTCACAAAGAGCCAAATGCCTAGTCGAAAATATCACTAGGATCCATTCTCAAACAATCTCCTGCCAGTAAGGACGTGGTACGTGTCCTCTAACCGGCAGTTAGCCGCCAAATGGCACCGCAGGATAAACGGTTACGATGACCCGGGGCCCTCTGAACCGAGTGGTTTTGCCGCCAAATGGCACCACGATATACCGGTTATGGCCAGAGCCAATACGCTCCTTATTGGTATCAAATCCTTGAGATATGAATCAATAGGATATGATCGATAGGGCACAAAGCCCTCTGTTAGCTAAGGTGGATTCAAATTTGTCCCCTTAGACAAACATTCAACCCCAGTCTGCAAGGTACCCTTGGACGAAGCAACCCATGGCTGCCGACAAGGATCCTTCTGTCAGGTTGGGTCGACTACCTCCTCTGACTAAGTAGACCAGGGACCACGATGGCCCGGGACGACGGAACCATGAGATCTTGATCGGATCTATCATCCATTCCCCCACCATATGCTTCAAGTACAAGATGGTGAAATTTCTATTTTAAATATGAAATCTCCAAATCTTTCAACCCTTTCCAAATATCCAAACCCAATCAATTCTCAAATCCAATACTCATTGCTGCTACTATATGCCAGATGCACGTATCTCTATACGAATCTGATTGATGACTAGCCTTAATCGAAAGTTCTCTCTCGTGATCGGGAGGGGTAATTAACTATAGGGGCTTGCGCCTATAGGAAACCAGAACTCAGATCATAAAGTCCTCGCAAAATGAGGGCGAAATCTCTGGGTAGTGTCTTATCTACAAACCCATCTGCCTTCCAAAATTTACCTCAGAACTTAGTTCGTTAAAACTCCCTCGCCGAATAAGAAAAGCGAGCGGAGGCCGAGGCCGAATTTTCGGAGCCCACAATTCAGAAGTTCCAAGAGGTGTTTCAGCCACCTCAGGGATTACCACCGCAGAGGGAGTAGGAACGTGCCTTCGTGTTGAAGGAGGGAGTGTCGCCTAATAGTGTACGACCGTATCACTACCCTCAGTTGAGGAAGGCCATTGGTGACTACACAGCCAACCCCGAGCTACCGACGACACTTTCTGAGGATTTAGAGGTGGTTTTTGAACCCTTAGAGCTGGAAGGGGTTCGCCAGAACGAAGATGGAACTAAGGAAGTGTTGATCAAGTGGAATAATCTCCCGGAATACGAGGCCACGTGGAAGCCATACGAGAGGATGAAACAACAATTTCCTTGTTTTCACATTGAGGACAAAGTGATTCTTTAGGAGGGCGGTATTGTTAGACCGGTTCTTTGTGAACATGTCCAGAACCAGCCTGCCCAAAGGGGGTTGCTGGTCTATAGGAGGCGGAGAATTCCACCTCCTTTGCTTTGCTTGCCTAATGGGGTGGGCCCCACTATTTCCAATGGATTGAAAATTCAAACGGAGTGGGGAGACTAGAATTTGGGAGGGAAATTAAAATAGGAAAGATCTTGTATTAAAGGGGATGAGGGAATTAGGGAGTTTTCATGTTTTGATTGATTGAGAATTAGGGTTTCTTGGCGTTTGGGCTCTAGACTCTCTTGTCTAGAGATTTGGGAGAGACGATCCTCCTCTCGAATTGAGGATCACTTGTATCTTGCTTTCGTGTTGGTTTTGCTTTGCTTTCCTTATTGCAATCTATCGTTTTGGGGTTGATTTCGCTCAGATTTTACTTTTTTCTCGCTGTTTTCCTCCAATTAGTGATAAGTTTGATTGCCAACTCAAGTATTCCCTTAGGGTTACTTGCGAGCTCAAGTATTTCCTATCATATGATTCATTGTAATATGGCTCATTAAGATATTGAAGATGACTCGTGTCATATTGATGATAATTATTTAATTTATTATCTTTAAGGCAATGGTTTTTTAATACATCACAGGACATCTTTCTTGTACCACTTGGTGTATAAGATGATTTCTAAAGCTTATTGTCTTGCAGACAAGTATCTCTATTAGAAAAATCTATTTCATATCCATAATAATGTTTACTTAGATGCTTATGAGTTTGGAGAAACTTTTGGATGAATTTATAATGTTGATTCCAAATTGAGTTAGAATAATTTCCTTTTTATGAGCAAGTTTATATGGTCTTTATGCTTTTTTTTTTTTTTTGCAAAATTTATGCATTAGGCTATTGGAAAGTACAAAATATGAAACTTGCTCAAAATTTGACTCGATTATATTTCTGCTCCAAACTTGATATTGATTTCGACTTTCGTCTGACTCAATCAAATTTGATTTAAAAAGTCTACAATAACAAAGACAACAACAGGACTTTATTCCACTACAAAGACAACAACAAGCCTTTATTCCACTATGTGGGTTTAGCTGTATGAATCATTTTTCTCCATAGTGTCTTATTAGGAGTTAAAATTTCATTTGAATCTAATAAAAAAGATTATTTTTAATACTTTCTAACAAAGTCTTTCTAGGTCCATCTCCACCTTTCTTAATATAGGCCAAATCTAATACATCTACTCTTCTAATCGGGTCATCGGTAGGTCGACATTTTATGTGACCAGACCATCCAAGGCTGCTCTCTCTTATCTTATATGCCATTGGAGCTATCCCAACCTTTTCATGTATATACTTATTTCACATTCTGTGTCTAAGTGTAAAGCCACTTATTCATCTGAACATCTTCATCTTTCCAACACTTAATTTTATGTTTCTTTTTTAATGGTCAACATTCTGCATCATAAAGCATTGTAGTTCTCATTACCATCTTATAAAAATTTCCCTTAAATTTGATGGGTACATTTTTATTGCATAACATGCTGTGGGCTCCGGAAAAATTCGGCCCCGACCTACCATGTTGCTTTTCAGGGGATTTTTAACATATTAAGTTTTGGGGTAAATATTGGGAAGGCAGATGGGTTTGTAGATAAGATGCTACCAACAGATTTCATCCTCATTTTGCGAGGAATTTATGATATGAGTTTCGGATTCCTATAGGCTCAAGCCCATATAGTTAATTACCCCTCTCGATCACGAGAGAGAACTTTCTATTAAGGCTAGACGCCGATCAGATTTGTAAAACAAAAACTACGTGTTATCTGACATATAGTAGCAGCATGGGTTTAGGGTATTTGGAAGTTGGATATTTAAAGTAGAAATTTCACTATCTTGCACTTAAAGCGTATGGTGGGAAATGGATGATAGAACCGATCAAGATCCCATGGTTCCGTCATCCCAGGCCATCGTGGTCCATGGTCTAAAAGATAGAAATGGTAGTCGACCCAACCTGACAGAAGGATCCTTGTCGGCAGCCATGAGGTGCTTCGTCCAAGGGTTTCTTGTAGACTTGCAGTGAATATTTGTCTAAGGGGATAAATTTGGATCCACCTTAGCTAACAGAGGGCTTTTTGGCCTATCGATTATATCCTATTGATTCATATCTTAAGGATTTGATGCCATTAAGGAACATATTGACTCTGGCCATAAATGTTACCTCGTGATGCCATTTGGCGGTAGAACCACTCGGTTCAGAGGGCCTAGGGTCATAACCGTTTACCTACAGTGCCATTTGGCGAAGAAACTACCGGTTAGAGGACACGTATCACGTCCTTACTGGCAGGAGATTGTTTTAAGAATGAATTCTAGTGATATTCTCGACCGGACATTATCTCTTTATGTGCTGAGGTTATTTTTAACTTGTCCATCTCGGCAAACTATTGTAGAGGGTAGATGGATTTTATACTTTAAGTAATTGATGGCTCAAAAAAAAAGTGATTGATAGATGAATTTCGAATTTTAAATATTCTAGACTTGGATGGTTTTTGAAAATTTGGATTTCGGGCATTTGGGATGACATTTTTAAATATTTAGAATTAACCTCGTCAGTTGAGATCTGCATTCAACATGACCATCATCGGGGTGTTTGGGGTCATTTCCATTTGTGGATTGAATCTTGTCGACTCTGTTGAGCTGTCGACAGTGGATCGGGTTTCGTAGATTTTATGCTTTTGTTGATGAATTCCTTTTGTCATCGATCTTAAAGACCTTATATGAACGTATAAAACAAATATTTCGGTCGACACCTTGACTGTATATCTGTTTGATAATTCAAGCCGTGTTGACTCCTATTTATCCGTATAGAAGGATCGGTCTCAAACTACGTTGATTTATTGACCCGCACAGCATCCTCATACATTACGTGTGTATTCTTAACACGCTCACCAGAGCTCATGCTAGTTTTGTGATTGCACTTACCTTTTTTGGGTACCTATGTGTATACAAATACGGTGTATGTGCGGGGGTATTTTAGACATTTGACAAGTTTTCTACGATAGCTCGTAGAAGTTTGTATTTGTCGGAGTACTTCAATATTTATTCGTAGGAGGTATGTTGGATGCACGACTATTGTTCATCAAGAAATTTGCAAGCCTCAATAATCTTATCCAACTCAATGCTCAGAACTTGGTTGAGCGGAGACTCACTCACTCTATCTTTGAAAAATAATGATTTGATCTTGCTTTCCCTTCCCATAGCTCGTATAAGGATCAATAAGTGTCTTCCTAATTATGTCATCATCATCATTTTTTGATGTTGGCTTAAATAAAGAATAAATCATTTCAGCCATGGGTGATTGTATTCTTACTGATGCCTTATACCTCAAAATCAATGGCCATTCTTTATAATTCCTTGCTATTGAATATGAACATGTTATTGCATTTTCCACTTAACCTTTGCTTGCAAATAGGTCATATCTCCCTGTATGTTATTTGTCCTTTGGTTGCAAATGGGTTATAGTCATGATTGCAATAGTCTGAAATATCAACTCATGTATATGAAACTTGCATATTTCATCTCTCCTTCATTTTTCACATTCATGTTGGTTATCATTAATGGAACAACAAATTATGCATGCCAAAGCTTTAGCATGAGTTCTTCATCCCTTCATTGGTCTTTGTTTGCATAATCCAACTCATTGATTAAAATTTGTATGCTTTGAGGATTTCACCATGAGTCTTTTATTTGATTTTTGACATTTATTTGCATGTATATCGGTCCCTTCCGATCGCAGGGAATCTATGCTTTTGATTGATATTAAGTGGTTGCTGACTATGGGGCGGTTTAGCATCCACCACATTATTTTCCATCACCTTTGATTGGACTTTTGTATGAGTGAGAGTTCTCCTACATCTGCTTGTAAATGCCCTTGTTTGTATGTGATGGGTTTCCTACGACAGTTCGTAGGAGATTGATACATTTGCTTAACACCAGACTGTTGTTGCTTGTTAAAGTGTCGTGGTGTTTGTTGCATGACATTTGTTGCAATTCTTTTGCATTTGCTCGTAGGTACTCATGCTTATAGGGGTTTTATAGTTCTTTCTTGCATACGAACTATAGGGTATTGCTACATCCACTTTGGCGAGTTATCTTCACTCGTAGGTGATCTATTATGTATATCTTACAAGTTACTTGATACTCATCGAAGTTGTCGTATTCATTACACCTCCCTATTACTTACGAGCATATTGTATTTGCAAGTTATTCATCCTTGAGGATAATCTGCAATTTGCATGATGAATTGTTATCCTATTCATTGACGTCTCCGTGCTATGTCCATTAAGGAATTTTATGTTAAAGTTTGTGGTCAATTCATATATGAACCACTACCTATTTATTTGACTTCTTTGATTGTTACTGATCGGTGCATGTAAGTCATGTTATTCCTTGGGAACATCATATCATTCCATAAAATTTGATTATGTCATTTACACATTCATCTTCACTTGCAAAAAAGTAGTGTTGGTAAATCTCGTTTCCACCACTAACCTTATACATGCTCACTTGTACTTGAGTTATGACTCATTAATTTACAAATCATGGTTTCATTTTCAAGTGCCATGTCATAAAGGTCAACTTGCATGCTCAATTGCATATAATCATCCAAATTATATTCCTTATGGTCTAATCTGTGATGTTAACTTGTTGACATTTCAATTTGAGTTTAATTTTCAAGTCCAGGTTCAGATCAAGTCTAATGCCAATTATTCAATGATTGTTCAAGTTCAAAGTAGGTTCAATTCAAGTCCTTGCTTCAGTTCAAATGTTCAAGTCTTGGTTCACTTGAGTCAAATGAAGTTCAAATTCAAGCTCATTTCATTTAAGTTTGAATTCATGTTTAGTTCATTTAATGTCCAAATCAAATTTAAGTCTGAGCTCAAGTCCTCTGTTCAGTCCAAATTATGTTCAAGTCCAAGTCCCCAATTATACTTAAAATTTCGGCAGACTTCTGACGTCTCCTCTGTTTAGGGAAAATTACGAGAAACTGGGTCATCCCACCACGCTACAAGAGCGTGTATGGTTGGTGTTGGGTGACACTGTGACCATATATCTTCAATCCCACCACACTACAAGAGCGTGTATAGCACTTTCCTTTCCACGTCACAAGGGCATGTATAGGTACTTAGGGACTCCCCACCTTATTACAAGAGCGTGTATAGGGCTTATCCACGTCGCCGTATGCGCCGCACTGGACTCCCTCCTACCATGCTATGAGAGCGCATATAGATGGTTTTCTGGTCCGTCGCTAGCGCCAAAAATGGGATTTTAGGTGATTACCTGCCTCGTTGTAGGCGCCGCATCGGGTTTCCTCCCACTGTGCTATGAGAGTACGTATAGGGAGTTTTTGGTCCACTGCAAAGGACGAGAACGCGAATTTTTGAGTTTGAGAATTTATATCTTTGGGGTCGTTGGCGAAATGCACAAACTCACTTCATTTTTCTCTCTCTTTTTAAAATCTTTTCTCTTTTTTTTGTATTTTTTTTTATTTTATTTTTTGAAAATCTTTTTTTTTAACACACACATATATATATATATTAACGACACAGACGGTTAATGATTTATTGCTAAATGCTTATTGAGATTTAATGATAGAAGCAAAATAAAATAAAATAGAATAACAATACTAAACGAGTAACTAATAAAAAGAGATTTATGAGCTTTGAAATTCGAGTACTGTTGACGTGAGGTGCTGTTGGCTAAAAAAAAGAGTGATATATGTGCTAAGAACAAGTGTCAGCTTTTTGCAAAAGCCACTTTTTTATTTCACTTTATCTTCATATATACTCCCTAACAGTATAAATTAATACTAATTACTTGTATGAGATATTAATAGTAATTAACAAAAGTGAATCACTAACTACGAAAGAAGTAATGATGACATCCATACTAACTTATTATTAGAGATTGCTAACAGAAGTAAGGATAACATAAGATTTTTTTTCTTAAAAAAAAGTATAGGAGAAATGCAAGTGCCTTTTGCTGTGGAGTTGTTTTGACTATTAATATGGGTTGTTTTGGCGTTAGTGGAGGAAGAAGTATGCTGGTGTGTTTCACGTGAAATAGAAAACAAAAAAAAAACAAAAAATCTATGGGAAAAGCTGCTACAATGGCTGTTAAAGTGGATTGCTCTTGTGTGAAAAGGGGAGAGGGTTTAGTGTGAATGGGAGAGTTGATTCCTTTTTTTATAAGATAAAGACAAATAGCCTTCATTTTTGGCTCAAAATGGACAAGAAGGAATAAATTGCGGCAGAAGAGCTTCGGTTGGCTTGCTCACTTGAACAGGTAGGCGGATTGAAGGAAAATGATGTGAAGGTGGCGGCGAGGCAGCTCGGTACTGGTGAATATTTAGGAAGAGCTCAGGCACGTGATAGAGGGAGGTAGGCGCACAGGTCGTTGAGCTAGAGAAATAAATTTTCTTGCAGCTGGTTTGGTGAGGCTTGACTGTCGGTTGGAGGAATGAAAATGGGAATGAATAGGTGCGAGGTTTGGATTGGTGGTCGTAGATAAAAAATGTGGGTTGTTATGGCTTGAGAAGAAGAAGAGTTGGGATGGGAAGATCCCTTGCTTGTGATCTGGAGAAATGATGGGAGCGGGGAACTTTTCGGCTAGGAGAGTTGGATTTCTCTAGTAGTGCGGTCGTGAGGATTTTTGAGGTGCGAATGCTTGTGGATGATCGGAACTAACAGGGATTTCTTCATTCGGCTGAAGAAGCCAGCAAGAGTGATTCTATTTTACGTCTTTTAACCATCAAACAGAGGGAGCGACGAGCGAACGACGCAACAACCAAAAGAGTAAGTGCATTTAATGGTGTTTAATTGGAAGTTGACCTTTCTTTTTTTTATTAATTCTTGCTCTCTGCTGAAAAATTTCTTTAAATTAAGAGTTATATTAATGCTTGGTAATTTGAGCATTTAATGAAAAGGGGACAACAATATCCTAAGTAATCCAAAATCGCCTCGATTTGTGTGATTTATTATTTTGAAAAATTTTTGCTCGTTTTGCATAAATTTCTCCTCATTTAACATGTCGACTTTGCCAAATAATCAAAATTATACAAATTGATAGTGCATTGAAGATATTGTCGATGTTTCGATCACAACGACGAAGTCCATTTCGCAATTGGACATCATTTGGGTGACGTCGATGCCTAATTTTCTTGAAATGTGTTTTATTGCTTTAGGACTGCTTCGATTTATGTGCGCAACCTCAATTAAATAAATTGTCAGTCAATTTAGAGTATTGACGGTGTTCCAGACACAACGGTGAAGTTCGTTTGTCAATCGGACGTCATTTGTGTATCATTGAGCGACATTTTCCTCGAAATTTGTGTTTTACCTCGAGATGCAGATCGATCTCCTCGCACGTTTTAATTTGAATAAATTGGCTGTCATCCTTAGGTATTTAGGACGTTCTGAACGCAATGACGAAGTCCTTTTCAT
This sequence comes from Dendrobium huoshanense, assembly GCA_016618105.1. Taxonomy (NCBI): domain Eukaryota; kingdom Viridiplantae; phylum Streptophyta; class Magnoliopsida; order Asparagales; family Orchidaceae; genus Dendrobium; species Dendrobium huoshanense. Next base: position 27,276,554 of record CM028344.1, read on the forward strand.
GATGAGACATCATTTGGGCAGGGTCGGAGCCTCTTTTCTCGATATACGCATTAACACATTGGGATGCATAACACCACCCGGTGGATCCCAGTTAATCAAATTAGATGTATATTTTAAGTGTCTACGACATTCCGGACGCAACGAGAATGTCTGTTTTGCAATCGTACATTGTTTGGGCAACGTCGAGATTCCCTTTCCTTGATATATGTGTCGTCACTTTGTGATCCGGACCACCGCTTTGGTTGATCCTAATTGAGCATAGAAAATGTAATTCTATAGTATTGACGACGTTCCGAACACAACGACACGATCTGTTTTGCGATCAGACGTCGTTTGGGTGTCGTCGTCAATTTCGGGTGTCGGTCATCCTTTCGGACTGATCTCATCCGATTTGATTGCGAGGGTCTTCGACTCAGGAGATTCGATATTCTGATCACAATGGTGTCGCCCATTTGACAATTGGAGGTCGTTCAACCTTTCAAATGATGCGTTTCGTCAAGTGTGCGCTGCTAGATTCGTCGATTTTGGTTCCTTTTGCGAGTGGTTTGAGAATTAGGAGTCAACACATGCCCAATGCATTCTTCCTCTTCAACCATCCAACTTGAAATTTACTAATAATCTATTTCATTATCACTTTGAACAATAGACCTGAGATATATAAAACATGTACTCTTTTTAATGACATTGATCACCCAATGTCACAATTCTTCCTCTAGATCTATTTCTAGTTAAATCACATTCTATATATTTGATTTTAGATCTACTCTAACAAAAACATTTAGACTCTAATGTCACTTTTGTAATTCAAGTTTTTCATCAAATTCCTTTCTAGTCTTATCAACAAGAAAAATATCATCAACAAAAAACATACGCTAAGGTACATCCTTGTTCAAATGTCTAGTAAGAATATCCATGACTAAAGCAAAATGATATGAGCTTAAAGCTAATCTTTAATGTAATCCAACTAAAATAGAAAAATACTTAGTCAAGTCATCTTGTGTTTGAACAAAGTAATAGATCCTGTATACATATATGTAATGACTTAAATATAAGCATTTGTAACTCTTTTTTTTTTCTAGAATTTTTCAAAGCACTTCTCATGGAACTTTATTATAGGCTTTTTCTAAATCAATAAATATCATATGTAGATACTCCTTACTCTCTCTATACTTCTCCATCTAACATCTCAATAAATGTATATCTTTCATATTAGACCTACCTAGCATGAATTCAAATTGATTTTGATAAACACTAGTATCACTTCATAACCTGTGCTCAATTGTTCACTCCCATAATTTTAAGGTATGACACATTAACTTAATTCTTTATAATTGCACACTCTTGTACCTCATCTTTATTCTTAAAAAGGAAAATCAACACTCATTCTTCATTCATCTGGCATGTTTTTAAAATTAAAAAGCCTTATCTCAAAATAAATATTTATATAAATATATAATGTATACAATTTAAAATATGTGTATAAGACATATTATTGTATTTATATTTATTAATTTAATTAATTAAAATTAAATTTAAGTCAACTTGAAATTGATGTAAAGTTGACTCAAAATGATTTTAATTTCAAGTTGAGTTTGTGATGTAGAACGGAAATGCGACGTTGTAAAGGAGAGGAACTTCTCTCCAAAAATCTGAAATACTCTCTTACAATCTTGTAGAGAAAGGAATCCAAATCAAACCTGAAATAAGTTTCAGGTTTTTCTAATAATATGGATGGAGCTTGGGAGGAAAAATCAAGCTAAGGGCTTGAGAGAATTTCAGCCAACAGAGAGAGGATTGGGTAATTAATTTTTTTCCCAAGTAATTCCTGCACTTGTGGAAAGTTTTCAACCCAGCAATGAGGAGAAGGGGGAAGCGGGACAAGGAGATGGAGGGAAATAATTTCCTAACAGCGGAACAACAGGGAAAATTAAATGGATTTTAATACAAAGCCTTAATGCCTTCTAACGTGAGATAATTATTTAATGCTCAATTGAGATTGCTTCCAAAAGAGAGTGAGAGTATTAATGAGTGGGTAGGTGGCAGGCATAGGCTAGAGATGATTTAATGGGTAGGGATTTAACTCCTGCTATAAAACTTCTTAGATTAGGGAATCAATTAGGAATTTAATCAAAATCTGAATTTTAATTTCAGTTTTGATTAAATTAGGAGGGAATTGATTTGAATTTTAAAATTCAAATCAAAGAAATTAATGTCATGAATGGGGGAGTAAAGGAGGGAGCCCAAAGAGGGGGCCGGCGGGTCTAGGGAGAGAGGGGAGAGAGATTAATTCAAATCCTGAAATTAATTTCAGGATTTGAATGAAAATGGGGGGAAATTAATTTGAAAATTGATTTCAAATTAAGAGGCCATTAATGCCTTAATTGGGGAATTGATGGGAGGAACACCAATTAGGAAATATTTCAAATTTGAAATTTGAAATCCAAATTGTCATGGATTTTCCCTCTCGATTTTGCCAACCCAAATTAGGAAAGGGGGAGGGCAAAGGGGAAGGGAAGATTCACGGGTGGATGGTGGAGGTGGCCGGCGGGTTGTGAAGAGGTGGCCGGCGGGTTGTGAAAAGGTGGCTGACGGAATTGTGAAGAGGTGGTCGGTGGCTTGGGTGGAGGATGGGGATGTCGACAGGGAGAAAATGAAAAGATAACGAAAAGAATAAAATCACGAACCCGGCCGTCTCCAAGGTTGGTGGGTGATACGATTGCCCTTCTCCAAGGGGCTTCACGTCACGAGCCCGGACCCATCCTGCGGCTGGTGACAATTTCGATTTCTCTCATAGAAATCTCACTCTCGTCCTCTCCCAAGAAGAACACAAATGTGGAACACACCAAATTTTCATATTCATTAACCATCCTATTACAATAGCTAAAGGCCATATATATAGGCCAAAACATGAGAAAATAAAAATTACAAAATTGCCCCTCGGGCTACAACACTCAAAAAAATTAACCTAGGGGTAAAACAGGAAATAACATAAAATAGAAACTAAAATGCATAAATTAATTCATAAATGATAACTTAAATCAGAGCCGTCGATTTACGACGCCTCCTGTGATAGATGCGCCAGATTTTCGTGCCGATGTCCGCATCAGTTTGAGTTGAACATATATATATATATATATATATATATATATATATATATATATATATATATATATATATATATATATATATATATATATATATATATATATATATATATATATAGCTTATGGTTATGGTTTGGTTAATGTTAGTCTAATGTTTTTTTTTTTTTTTTTGGTGATGTTTAGCTGAAGTGAATGTATGGGCAGGTAAGGGGAAGGGATGGAACTAGGATTGATATGTCATTACCTTCAACAAATTCAGCTATGATACTAATATCTGTAGTAAGGGATCACTATTGATTCCAAATTGATGATGGACCCTTATTGGTGATATGAATTTTTATTATCTTCTCATTTTCTTGATTTTACTATTAAAACTTGCTTGGGTTCTCCTTTAATTCAGTCTCTGAGTTAGGAAGGGGTGAATACCTTTAAAATTTTCTTGTGAAGAGTGGATATAGTAGGTGTTGCGTAAGTTGAGATTTTTTTGGAGAAAATAGATTTTCAACTTTGGGAATCTTTCCTAACACAATTATCGTAATAGGAGGGAAATAAATTTGTTGGAGAAGTCAATATTGAATCTTTTATCTTAGGAATCTGGATTTGTCTTTCCTGAGTGGATCAAAGAGTAAAAATGTAGGAGAAAAATGAGGAATTTTGATTCAAATTGCAGTTTATTATGGATTATTTACAGATTTGGAAATAGGATTACATGGATAATTTTAACTAATTCAAATTTAAATCAAGATAACCTAATACAACATCAACAACATCAAGCCTTTATCCCACTACGTGGGGTCGGCTACATGAATTCTTTTTCTCCATTGTGTCCTATTAAAAGTCAAATTCTCGTTTAAATCTAATAAAGAAAGGTCATTCCTAATATTTTCTAACCAAATCTTTTTAGGTCTACCCCTACCTTTCTTAACATAAGTCAAATATAATACCTCTACTCTCCTAACCGGGTCATCGCAAGGCCGCCGTTTTATGTGACCAAACCATCTAAGGCGACTTTCTCTAATCTTATCTTCTACTGGAGCTACTACAACCTTTTCACGTATATGCTCATTTCGTATCCTACTCTCTGTAATCTTATCATTAGGTTATCTAAATCAAGATAACCTAATGATCTGATAAATTCTATAGTCAGAATAATCCTTGCAAACAAATTATTTTAATTATTTCTTTTCATTACAAATTAACAAGTAAAATGTAAAGAAATGCAAGCATAATCCAAAAATAACTAAATTGATTTAAGTTACCTTGATTAGTATCTTGGACAGAAATAGAATTAGTTTCCCATTCCATGCAACAGTTCTTAGATGAAAAGATTTTTAAACAGGTTCCAATTTCCAAAATATTTTGGAGAAGTTTGAAAGTCTATGCTTTTATGAGTAGTTTAGTGGTTGTTCTCCTTTATGGAATTATTTATTTCTGCCAAAAAGCACATGTTATTTATGTTATTAGTCTTTTATGCTTTAGTGCCAGAAGCATGTTAGGTTTTACTTGCTTAGGGGTTGTTTGGTTGCCTGAAAAAGAAATGCAGTGTAAAAGGAATATTTTGAAGTTGTTTGGATGATTGTAAAATGAATACATGAGAATTTTTTTTTTGTTGGATTTGAAGTTAAATGAATCCAATGTAAAGTGTAAAAAGGTAGTGGTCGGCAGTAGTCAGTGGCCAGCTACAAGGGGTGGATGGGGGTGATGGTCGTCGGTGGTGGTGTTGGCCAACAATGGTGGTTGTAGTGTCGATGTTGGTTATGGCGACGGTGATCTACGGTTGATGCATGGCGTCAATTACAAGAAATATTTGATGTACATGAAAATCATCCAAATCGGAGTAATTCCAAATATGTTGTGGATTTGAACTAGAGGGTGAATTCCTTTTACTTCAAAAATTTACTCTGCATTCCTTTTATTTTAAACCAAATACCAATATTTTCAAAACCCTTGCATTTGACATACTTTATACCCTTTTTACAACAAACTAAATAGTAAAATTTACTCATATCCAGCTTATATTTTTTGGTGAACTTATTTGCTTTCAACAAACATCATTCGTTGTTGTCCGTCTGTCTGTATAGAAAGCTTAAATGTCAGAAGTATGTTGGGTTTTACTTGCTTAAACTGATTTTCTGCCAACGCTCTTATCTAGCTTATGATTTAATGGAACCTTATACTTGCTATTTTTTTCTTTTGTTTCAGGGAGGCAAGGGGATTACGGATTTAAAGCTGGCTCTTCAGGTAATCAGTGGTCTCATATGATCTTTTGATTTTTTAAACGTGTCCTACATTTAGCTAAAATTTACATTTTTTAGGATATATTCGGTGATGCATTACTTGAGAAAATTGATTTCCTTCAAACATTTTCCACAGAGAGTCATTGTGTTAGGTATGGTTTGGCCAATCTATATCACATTTATCAGACTTTCTTTTGAGTTGATTTCCTTTTCATCCTGCCAATTTCTTTGCATCTCAGAAGTATTATTTCAGCTGGAACTGTTTTGCGGTCTTATTCTATCAATGAAGATGCTGAGTCATCTGATAATCTTTCAGACGGTTCATTTATTGAGGTACGCTGCCTTGGCATTTGAAGTTGTTCTAGAAACTAGCTTTTTGGAGAATTTTATTTTAATTCTTATTTTTAAGTTCTGATTTGTGAAAATTAAAGGATTCATGTCATGATTATTTGACAAATTTTATGCTTACTGTTGACTACCTAACTCAACCCTCCACGTTTCTCATCTAGAACTTGAGACCTGACAACGACAGTGTTAATTTGGATTCATGCCAAGTAGGTCTACTATGGAAGCTATACATTTATTGAGAGGTTTGATGGAGAAGTATAGAGAGAATAAGGAGGATTTACGTATGATTTTTATTGATTTAGAGAATGCATAATGCTTATATTCAAGTCATTAAGGATATGTATGCAGGAGCCGTTACTTGTGTTCAAACACAAGGTGGTTTGACCAAGTATTTTCTTATTTCAGCTGGATTACATCAAAGGATCATCCTTAAGCCATATTATTTTTCTTTAGTCATGTATGTTCTCACTAGACATTTGAAAGAGGTTGTACCTTGGCATATGCTTTTTTGCTGACGATATTCTTCTTGCTGATAAGACTAGAGAGGGATTTGGAGGTAAACTTGAATTATGGAGGTCAACCTTAAAGTCTAAAGGCTTTCATTTGAGTAGATCTTAAATTGAATATATGGAGTGTATTTTTAGTAATGATAGATCTAGTGGGGGGATTGTGACTTTGGGTGATCAAGTCATTAATAAGAGCACAATTTTTGATATATTGGGTATATTGTTCAGAGTGATGGTGAAATAGATGGGAATATTTTTAGTAGAATTCAAGTTGGATGATTGATGTGGAGGAATGCATCGGGCTTGTTATGTGATAGAAAAGCCCCTCTCAAACTTAAGGGAAAATTCTATAAGATGGTAGTGAGATCTGCAATGCTTTATGGTGCAGAATGTTTGTCATTAAAAGAAAAGCATAATATTAAGTTAAGTGTTGCAGAGTTGAGGATGCTCAGGTGGATGAATGATTTTACTCTTAAAGATATCATACGAAATGTGCATATATGTGAAAAGGTTGGAGTAGCTCTAGTGGAAGATAAGATTATAGAGAGTTATCTTAGATGGTTTAGTCACATAAAACGGCGGCCTTCCAATGACTCGGTTAGAAAAGTAGATGTATTAGATTTGACTTATATTAAGAAAGGTAGAGGTAAACCTAAAAAGACTTGGTTAGAAAATATTAGAAATGACCTTTCTTTATTAGATTTAGATGAGAATTTGACCCTTAACATAACATAATAGAAGAAAAGGATTCATGTAGCCGACCCCACATAGTGGGATAAAAGCTTTTGTTGTTGTTGTTGTGAAAATTGAGGCTTTAATTTCTTTCAAATAAGATTCTGGTACATCAAAATTTCACAAATGTCCTATGAATTTCATAGTAACAATTGTGAAATGTTTTTTTTTTCTTTGTTTGCAATTTTATGTTTTTTTTTTTAAATTTTCTTTTCTTTTTTTTTAATGATATAGATTTGTGCATTTGACACGTCATTTTAATCTGATTTGATTTTTTGTTAAGTTACTTTCTTTACTAACAATTTTTGTTACTTCTGGTCTTTTTCTCTTAAAGCTTGTGCTGCGTTATCTTATCTTTTGTTTTTCTGATCGATGCCATGTCTTTTCAGCACCAGGTTGTTCGAATGGAACTATGCAGCTTACCTGTTGGATTATTGTATAGCCGTCTCGTACCTCTTACTTTTCTTCTTATTGATGGTATTGCTTCATCTTTTATGACCTTCTAAGCAATAATTATAGTGAATCCTGTTTTATCGGGTGACAAATTTTGTAATGCTTTGATTCAGGCAGCAGTCCAATTGATGTGACAGATTCAAAATGGGATATCTATTTCGCCGTGAAGAAAATACAGAGCCAAGCAGGGGATTATGATCTAAGATTGCTTGGTTTTGCAACTGTCTATCGATTCTATCATCACCCTGAAAGCACTCGCCTTCGACTAAGCCAGGTGTGTTCCATCAGCTTTCATTGAAGTACTTTTGAGCTTTATTGATTCTAGAGCCTATGACCTGATGTCATTAGTTTTTGTACAAGTTTTCATCAAGACATTGATATTCTACCATTTCTACATTTGTCTCCTCTACTTAGAGGCTACTGCTGGCTAGATGTCATGCTTATTGTGCATTATTGTTGCTGTTATGTCTGATAACTGACTTTTACTCTGGTTGCATAAAAGCCTAGCTAGGCTTAGGATATGTTTGTTTGGAGCTAGTCTGGTTGGGTTTACGTCTGGCTTAAACTAGTTCAAGTTCCAAAGCCAAACCAAACAACTTTTGTGCACTTTCCTAAGGCTGCAAAGCTTTTGCTTGGTTTTTCCTAAAACTCTATTTGAGCTTAGTTACTTAAAGCGCCCCAGCAAGAGGGCTAAAGCTAGCTTAATCTTTTTTCTTCTCTCCTGGCTTCAGACCTTCATCTTTCTCTTATCTTGATGCTTCTCACGATGACCAACACCATCTTTCATCCCTGTAAATGTCGTTGTCTCTATCCTTAGTTCTGATGTGTGTCAATGCCATCGTCGTGTCCCATTAATTTTGCAGTCTGTCATCGATGTAGTCACCATTTTGCTTGAGGTCACAGTTGTTGATGCTGCATTTGAGTCATTGACAGAATCACTCTTGATGGTGCAATCATTGGATCATTAGTTATATAATAAATTTTTAATTATCTAACATACTGATTAATTTAATTAAGTATAACTAATTAATACAATTAATTTCTGGTCAAGGTTAATTTTTTAGCTTTTTGTGGGTAATTTTTCTGCTTGTCATCTTTTTTTTTTTTTGGCCTACCAAATGGCTCAAGTCCGCTTAATACTTAAGCCTATGAGTTTCTCTGTTAGCTTATCCTCAGTTTATCCCAAGCCCAACTCAACAAACCCTTGCTTTTTTTATCCAGGATGTATAAGTTGCTTCTTTTAGTTTTGAGATTATTGACTTTCAGTTGTATTGATCTGTTCAAATATTAGGATGGCGTTCTTTGCACTCTCTAACTGCAGTCGTTCAGTTTATAAAAGTACACTTTTCCTAGAATAATAAAATTACAACTTCATGCCAACTCTCGTCATTTCTGCGTTCAGATACTGGTATTGCCTCCTTACCAGGGGGAAGGGCATGGCCGGCGCCTTCTAGAGGCGGTTAATTCAGTTGCAATAGCTGATAATGTGTATGACTTGACTGTGGAAGAACCTTCGGAATATCTCCAGTACCTGCGGTCCTGCTTTGACACCCTTCGCCTGCTTGATTTTGAGCCGATAAAACCAGCCATTAACTCTGTTGCGTCATTACTTAGGACTTGCTCTGTATCCAAGAAGTCCTGCAAGTCACTGGCACGCCCTCCAACTCCTGCTATTGACATTGTTCGCCAAAAATTAAAGATCAACAAGATTCAGTTCCTTAGGTGTTGGGATATCCTCATATATCTCAACCTTAATTCCAAGGACCGCAAGATCATGGAGAACTTCAAAGCAAGTATCTCCACTCGTTTACAGAGTGATATATTTGATAAAGACACCAAGTCCAAAGGAAAGCTTTTGATTGAAGTGCCAAATGATTATGATCATGATATGACCTTTGTTGTATATTGTTCACAAAATGGAGAAGAATCAGACTGCTTAAATGGAGCTCAAGCTGATCAGGAGCAGCAGTTGAACAAGTTGGTTGATAAGCAATTAGAGGACATCGTTGAGATTGCAGAGAAGGTTTCTTCTCTAAGGAGTTAGTGAGATGGACTGTTTAGTTAGCGCCTGGAATGGTATTGTGGCCTTCTTTCTCTACAGTAGTTTGTAAGCTGAAGCAGCGACGTGTTCAAAGTGAAAAACTTGGGAGGTAATTGATGTTGTGCTATATTTGCTTATATAACACAGGAACTGTAAGATGATCAGGTTAGATGAAGAGGTAATGAATTTTTGCCCTTTGCGTTTTCATAATCACCGGTAATTCGATATCATGTCCGAAGCGTTCGACTGGGACAATCATTTTCTCTGCGAGGTGATGGAAAAAATGGTTTGAGTTTATTGTTTCTTCTTTAATTATTTGTAGTGATATTTGTACTTTAGTTGCACTCTATTGATATTATCTATTTGTTTTATGTATTTCTCGTTGATCTATTTTTATGGAGACATATATGAGGGGTGCCATTTAATAGGGGTGTAAATAAGTTGAGCTGGCTCGTGAGTTAACTCAAGTTCAATTTTAAATGGCTTGTAAATTGAGCTAGCAGAGCAAAAGTCAAATGGGAGCCAACCTTGATTCACTTGATCATTTAAAAAAGTTAATATAAAATATATTTAAAATATATTAAATTTTAAAGAGTTTATTATATATATTTTTAATAATAGATCTTGTGGGGGGTGTGGCTTTGAGCGATAAAGTCATTATTACTAAGTGTACTTATTTTAGATATTTTGGGCTATTGTTAAGAGTGATGGTGAAATTGATAGGGGATATTATTAGTAGAATTAAAGTTGGATAATTAGGTCTAAGTGTTGTTGAGATGAGGATGCTTAGTACATGAGTGGATTTACTCTTAAGAGAGATGATATGAAAAGAGCATATTCATGAAAAGGTTGGAGAAGTTCTAGTGGCATAAGATTATAGAGAGTTGCCTTAGATGAATTGGTCATGTAAAACAACAGCCTTTCGATGATCTTGTTAGGAGAGAAGATGTATTAGATTTGACCTATATTAAGAAAGGCTGAGGTAGACTTAAAAAGACATGGTTATAAAATATTAGAAATAATCTTTATTTATTAGATTTTAATTAAAATTTAACTCTTAACAATACACAATGGAGAAAAATGATTCATGTAGTTAATTATATGTAACATGGGATAAAGGTTTGATGTTGTTGTAGTTTTATTCTAAAATTTTTAAGGATATCAAGAATTCTCATTTATATTAAATCATTTTTAATCATTTATCTTTTAATTTTTCATTCTTTATATTAGTTTATTATAATAAACATTCAATCTAAATTATTATTCTCATAGTAAATGAGCCGGTTTGTTTAAATTGAATTTGTAAAATTAATTTTGAGTTTGGATTTATTTAATTAATTACAAGCTCAAATGAGGAGTGGATTGAGTTTAATATAATTTTATATGTACCCCAAGTATTTTGATAAATATTGAAGATAGTAGGATTTTGGGTTTAATTAACCCTTATGTTATAATAAATTTATATTAGGATGGAAAATAATAATATTAATGCTAATATTAATGACGGGACGGAAGAGCCAAAAGCTTAAAAAAAAGAACATGGAAATGTAAACTGTACCAGAGTAGCATGCAAGTGGGTTGAATCCATCCCATTTCTGGACTCTCCCATGATGCAAGTCTTCGCACGATCGATATGAACAAATTTGAACAGCGGATGCTCCTTGTTCGGGCCTATTAAGGGCCTGACCTAGTCATTTTTTTTTGTTATAAATGATTATGTATTTTAGGATAATAAGGTTAATTTTAAGGTATTTGATAAAAATTAACTAATGTGTAAGTAAAACAGTTTATCTTGTGGTTGTCACTGTCAGTTATTTCTGTTGTAATCTGGAAATGTTTTGTCAAAATTTCGAGTTATCAATAAAAAAGAGGGTTGGATAAAAAGTTAGGTAAAAAATATTTCAAAAGTCAAGGTTTTGAAAACCGGACCAGACAACGAACCGGAAGAAGAAGAGGTTCACGGTTCGACTGGTTCGATCGGTCAAATCGGGGTCGAACCGGATGACGTAATAAATAATAATATTATTAAAATTTATAAAATGAACGAGAATTTTCCTCTAATTACTTTACTCTACATTCCATTTTCATATTAAACTAATCAAATAACGTAAACATTGTATCAATTAAATTTATAAAACATAAAAAATAACACACAATATAAATGTGACATCAAATAAGTCAATAAAATATAAGAAAATATTTCATAAATAAGTAAATAACGAACTAAAAGAGAAATTTTGAGAAATGCATAGCTTTTGTCGAGCTCTATTAAGTGTTGGGTGTTGAGTAATGCAGATCATGTTCAATTCTCTTTCTCTAAAATATATAAAAGAAAATTTTTTAGATCTTATAGTTTCTATCTCCAATTAGTGAAGGTAAAATATCTGAAAATATGTGCACATAATATGAAATAAATAAGCAAAATATTATAGTAAAATTGTGACACTTTATATTAACTGATAAAAAAAAAACAAAAAACATTCATAATACATATATGGAGTTACTTGTCACGACCCGGCCCGGTTAGCTCCAAGTGCGAGGCGGGAACGAAAGTCAGACAGTATGAAATTAATGAAAACCTTCACATTTCAAAATAAAATGACATCTTCAAAACATAATGAAAGAGTCGTTAAAGAACTCCAAGTAAAAAATTTTCATTTCATTCATCACCACATCAACATGATATTTCAACATAAAGTTTAAAAACTATGAATGTGTCCAAAAATCATTTCCTTACATTTCATCTCTAATTCTTCTATTCAAAACATCAAAAATAACAAAACAAAACTTCCTGCAAGTCGTCTCCCTATGACGGTACGTGAGGGAGGTCTATCCGCCATTTATCCTTTACCAAATCATCCTGAAAAGTGTTCCATAACATGGATGAGTCACAACTCAATAGGTGTAAATGACATTCAAATAAATTTAGAGTCAAGGGAAGAAAACTACAACATGTTTTGATATCTAAATAAAAGAATAATCAACATATTAAAACATTTTGTCTAAGATGATGCATGTCTTTGCTTCAACCTTCAAGTTCTTATCCCTCTCATAACCTTTCCATTCTTCCTTTTAAAACATTCATGTCTTAAATGATAGTCTCAAATGCATGTAACATGAATATGTAATGTTCATTATATATATATATATATATATATATATATATATATATATATATATATATATATATATATATATATATATATATATATATATATAACACCCGTCTCGAAAGTATCATTTGTACTGATCAGGACATAAAATTGGTCATTCATTTACCATTGGTTCAAAAGAATCTCCTTTACCATTTGGCTCATAAGAGCATCCGTTACCATTGCTCAAAAAGAGCTTTTTTAGCATTTGATACTTCCGCGTTAACATGCACATGCACATAATTCTTACTTATTCATAAGAGAGGCTTTTGTAAACTATTCATAAACTATTCAAGTGTATCTTTTCATAAGAATATACATGCTTGCTATGCTCATATGTTTATTTGTATGTAAAGGGAAGACATGTGTAATATATGTAAAGTAAGGAGCATGAGATTCATTCATAAGTTCTAATATTGCATAGAAAGGACTTTAAATTTACATCAAGTAACCATGAACTTATATAAAGGAACATTAGTCATAAGGATATCATAACGAGCATAAAAAGGAAAATATCATTTTTATGTATTTGCATGTAAAGAATTTTCTAAATTTAAAAGAAGTCCATTTCACCTACCTCAACTTGTGCACCACTTTCGATAGTCCAATCAAACCTTTCCCTTCACACGTTCAATATCTAAAAAAGACATACACAATGCTTAAGTATAACTAGTCCCCACATAACTTTATAAATCCTTAATCTAAGATAATAAAGAGCTCAACCCTATGTCATGTCTATGCTTTCAAAAATAAACCTCTCATATTATTTATGACATCTCTCGTTCCCATTCGCTCTCAATATTAGGATTTAGTCAATGATATTCGATTTCATGCATGCAAATGTTCTCCCTAGAACCAAATATTAATCAAAACATAAATAATTTTCAGATTATATTAAATAAAAAATTAGAAAAACTTGCATTTCAAGTAAAAGCCTTAAATTAGTCTTTAAAAGCCTTCCAAAAATCAATTGGAACCATAAGGATAAAAAATTCCTTAATTAGAGAAAAACCCTAAATTCTAAAGCTTAAAAATTTCATCTACCTTGCATTATTTTTCATTTAGAGGCTCTCTTAGGCCATTAGGAACTACTTTTGTAAAGACATCTCCAAAGAAAAATCAGTTTCAGTGAAACCCTAATTTCTAAAATTCACCTTTTTCAAGAAAAAAAACTCACATTAGGGTTTAAAATCATCCATTTACCCTTCCATAAACTTATCCCAAAGAAATCTTATATTTTCTTCAAAACTCTAATTTCTTTCTTAGAGAAAACTCAAGGAAAATAAGAGAAAACTCAAGGAAACATCTTATCTTAGCATTCCCTTAGTTTTCCCTACAATTTCCTCCATGAACGGCTGTTGGAAGCTTCCTATCGCCGCTCCTACCCGCGCCCTCTTCTCCTTCTCCGCTCGGTTCGGTCGCAAGGATGGAATGGGGACCGAAACTTTTCAGTCCCCTAATAAAAGTGTGATCCTCTTATTAAAAGCACAATGACCTCAAAGCCCTTACTTAAACATCTTCTCTATTCAAATGGCATCAAGGGCAAAGTTGTCATTTAGAGTTTTCCAAAAATTTTAACCCCCAAAATACTTAAAATTCAATATGAGTTCTATACATCGTTTCGCTCAAAATTTTACAGTCTATTTTATAAATTTTATTGCGTTAAATTCCAATGACTTTGAAAAATTCACTTAAAACTCGTCGCGACGCATCAAAAAGCGTGTGAGGTCTAAAACGACATTTTTGCCTCCTTATAAAAATTTCGTCTTCAAAATTTAAGACAAACTTAAGAAATCATACCTTACTCAAATAGGTGTGGGTAACTCTCTCTCATCTCTAATTTCTTCTCCCATGTAGCATCTTTCTCATATCCATGCTTCCAAAGAACTTTAACATAAGGAATCTCTCTACTTCGAAGTTGCTTAATATCATAATCTATGATCTTCTCAGGTTCTTCTATAAAAGTCAGATCTGGTTGGATATCTATTGATTCAGTACTGATCTTCTGAGTTTCATCTGAAATGTATTTCCTCAAAGAAGAGATGTGTAATACATTATATACTCCACTCATATGAGATGGAAAAACTAATATGTAGGCCACACTTCTAACTCTCTCTGATATTTCAAATGGGCCAACATACCTTGGACTCAGTTTTCCCACTTTGCCAAATCTCTTTACAATGTTTATTAGACTAACTTTGAGGAATACAAACTCTCCAACATCAAACTCAACTGATCTATGTTTAGCATCATAGTACTTCTTCTGTCTATCTTGCACAGCCTTCAATCTGTCACAGATCAATCTTATCTTTTTAATAGCATCATCTACTGAATCAACTCCAATGGTCTTTCTTTCTCTTGTCTCAGCACAACATAAAGCAGTTCGACACCTCCTTACATACAAAACTTCATAAGGTGCCACACCGATGCTTGATTAAAAATTATTGTTATAAGCAAATTCAATGAGTGGTATGTGTGTCTCCCATTTGCCACCAAAATAAAGTACACATAATAGGAGTAAATCCTCTAAGGTCTGAATAGTCTTTTATGATTGACCATCTATTTGAGGGTGAAAGGCTGTACTGAAAGTAAGTCTAGGGCCCATTGCCTCTTGAACATTTCTCCACAATCTAGAGGTGAATCTCCTATCTCTATCAGATACTATCGATCTTTGTACACCATAAAGTTTAACAATCTCATTAACATACACACTTCCCAACTTCTCAACAGCATCGGATTTTCTGATAGGTAAAAATGTGCTGATTTGGTCAACCTATCTATTACACCCATATAGCATCATGACCATTTCTGGACCTGGGTAAACCAACTACAAAATCCATGACTATATATTCCCACTTCCATTCTAGTATAGATAAAGACTGCAATAAATCTTCTGGCTTTTGATGTTCTATCTTAACCATTTGACAAACTGTACACTTAGCCGCCACTTCTGCTACACTTATCTTCATCCCTAGCCACCAAAAATATTCTTTTAAATCTTGGTACATCTTGTTACTACCTGGGTGAATGATATAACTTGAATAGTGAGCTTCTTGAAGAATGTCCTTCCTCAAATCTCAAACATCAGGAATACAAATTCTACCTCTATATCATAGTAGCTCATCCTCATCAAGCTCAAACTCCTCCACGTGACCTACTTTCACCATATTTAGAACTTTCTCAAATTCTGCATCTTGTGGCAAAGCTTCTCTTATCCTATCCTTCAATGTTGGCTGAATAATCATCTGATTCAAAGCCACAAACTCTACATCATTGGACTGGACTATTGAAATCTCTAACTTCTCCAAATCTCTTATCAACTCATGCTATTGTGTAATCATCCAACTGACACTACTAGAAGTCTTCCTGTTTAAGGTATTTGCCACAACATTTGCTTTACCTGGATGATATTGGATATCTAAATCATTATCCTTGATAAGCTCCAACCATCTCCTCTGCCTCAAATTCAACTCTTTCTGTATAAAGATATATTTTAAACTTTGGTGATCAATAAATACTTCACACTTAACCCCATACAAGTAATGTCTTTATATCTTCAGGACAAAAACCACTACAACTAACTCCAAATCATGGGTTGGTTAGTTTCTTTCATGATTTTTCAGTTGCCTTGAAGCATAGGCAATGGCCCTTCTATTCTTCATCAGTAAACAACCCAACCCTTTGTGTGAAGCATCACTATAAAGTTGAAATCTATCTGTCCCTGAAGAAATAGTAAGCACGGGAGAAGTCATTAAACACTCTTTCAGTCTTTGAAAAGCCTATTCATATTGATCTATCCATACAAACTTCACTGCCTTTTAGGTCAATATAGATAATGGCATAGCTATTCAAGAAAACCCCTCAAAAAACCTCATGTAGTAACCAGCTAAACCCAAAAAGCTCCTGATCTCCGTCACGGTAGCTGGTCGAGGCTAATCTGCTATAGCTTATACTTTATGCTGATCTACAGAAATCTCTCTATTACTAATCACATGCTCCAAAAAGTTCACTCTTAAGCCAAAATTTACACTTAGAAAACTTAGCATACAGTTCATTTCCTTTCAATGCAAGTAACACCATCCTTAAGTGATTTGCATGTATCTCCTCATTTGGGGAATATACCAGTATATCATCGATGAACACTATCACGAATAGATTCATAAATGACTTAAAGATTCTATTCATGAGATCCATAAACACTGCAGGGGCATTTGTAAGTCTGAATGGCATCACCATAAATTCGTAATGCCCATATCTAGTGTTGAATGCTGTCTTTGCTATGTCCTCTTCTCTAATATTGAGTTGATAGTATCCTGATCTCAAGTTTATCTTGGAAAACACAGAGGCACCCTCCAACTGATCAAACAAATCATCAATTCTCAAAAGAGGATATTTATTCTTTATAGTCAGCTTGTTTAATTCTCTGTAGTCTATACGAAGCCTTAAACTTTCATCCTTCTTCTTCACAAAAAGAACAGGAGCACCCCATGGAGAAGTGCTAGGCCTGATTAATCATTTATTAAGCAACTCTTATAATTGGTCTTTCAATTCCTTCATTTCTTTTATGGTCATCTAATAAGGGGCTTTAGCAACAGGATTCGCTACACTAACCAGCTCAATAGTAAAATCAATCTCCCTGCTTGGAGGCAAGCCAAGTAATTCATTTGCAAACACTTCTGATTACTCTTGCACAACATGTTTCTCCTCTAATCCCTTCTCTTCTTTCTTCTCATCCTTAATATAGGCTAAAAAGCCTTCATAACCCTTCCTCAATAATTTATTTGCCACTAAGGATGAGACTATCATGGAAGTTATACTTCTTTTCCCTATGAATTTAAATTCTTTCGCCATTGGCATACAAAATTTAAGTTCTTTCTTATTACAGTCTATGATCACAAAGTGACAAGACAACCAATCCATATCTAGGATCATATCAAATTCCATTAAAGGCAATAACATACGATCTGCTCCCAAGTTTCTATCACTTACATTCAATTCCACATGACACCTCATGTTGGTTTCCAATTGACTCCCATTAGGCATTAACACTGATAAAGGTTTGAGTATAATTGAAGAAGACAAATCAACAGACTTAACGAACTCCTCCGAAATGAAAGAATGTGATGCTCTCGTATCAAACAACACCTTGACAGACTTGTTATATACAAAGATTGTTCCTAAATACCATGCATGTAACATAACATAAAGCTTATTTTACTCATACATCATAAAGGAAATCATTGACATTAAATAAAGTCCATACTTGTGATAACATCAGGAGAGTCTTTGGCTTATTGTTGGGATAGACACTACAGGGAAAACGCTGAAAACCGGCGGTTTTTTCCGGCGGTTAGTGTAGAATTACCGGCGGTTTTTTACGTTACCGACGGTCTAACGGCGGTTTGATAACCGCCAGTAAAAACGGCGTTGGAAACCAATTCCGACGGCTTTTTACCGGCGGTTTATTTTTACGGCGGTTTTCCGGCGGCAAATACCGCCGGTGAACACCGGAATTTTAACCGTCGGTATTCCGGCGGTTTGGCCGCCGGTATTGTAACCGCCGGCAAACCGCAGGTCAAAGTACCGCCGGTATTTTAACCGCGGTAATACCGATGGTGTATCGTAGCTAAGCCGTCGATTTGGCCGTCGTTAGAGTCCGACGGCTTAACCGCCGGCGGAGCCGTCGGTATTACCGACGGGCTATAAACCGCCGGTCAAAACCGCCGGTATAGGCAATTTTTCCTGTAGTGAGACCATACACCCTTGGCTGACCAGGTTGATGAACTTGACCTTGAGATGGAGTTGATGTAGTAGACTCCACCATTCTTGGCCTTCTAATTGTCCTTTGAGGAGCACTACCTGTTCTGGCCTCTGGGGTAGATTTCTGTCCCAAAATAGGGCAAGATTTTGCCATGTGCCTTGGTTGATGGCACCAGAAATAGGTATTGGTGCCATAAAGGCATTCTCCCTTATGAGCCCTCCCACACTTATTGTATATAACAGAAGGAGTGCTGCTCTCGGAAGTGTTGGGCTTGGGCTTCTTCCAATTAGGCCTTCTATACTGAAAAGATTGGGTAGATTTTGATCTATCTTTATTCTTTCTCTTTTGAAAATCTCTTCTCCTTTGAGTACTCTGCAAATCACTCTCAATTCTTCTTGCCCTCTCAACCAAGGTAGCATAGTCCTCAATGCCAAAAGAGATTAATGGTTGTCTAATGATGTCCCTTAAGTCACTTAGAAAGCGATGGCATTTTTCTTCAGCATTTAGGATTAGATGAGAGGCATACCTAGAGAGCATTGTGAATTCAATCTCATACTGTGTAATGGTCTTATCACCATGTACCAATCTATTGAATTTGTCTTGCATTTATCTTCTAACAGATATTGGTACATACCAATCTCTAAATACCTTGACAAACTCCTCCCATATCACTTGGCTGCTAGGTCTTCCTTCAAAAGTTTCTTTTAATTGACTTCTCCAACATCTCTTTGCTTCCCAATTGAAGGCATAAACAACTAAGATAATCCTTCTATCTTGAGGGCATATCATTCCTTCTAATATCTTCTCAACCTTCATTAATCAATCCTCCGCCTTTATGGGTCCACCTCCTACGAATGATGGAGGCTTCATATCTTGGAGTAACTTTAAATTCTTATCCATCATAGTGCTTCCATTGCCTCTAGCTTAAGCTGAGTACTCTTTATCATCTATGTCATAGCCACCATCATTTGTGTGAAAGAATCCAAAGTAGCATTAATGCTACTGCCTTGAGGCTCCGCTACCACTAGCAAATCCCTCATGGCTTCTCCACTATTGCCATTAGTGGCATCAGGTTCAGGTTTCTTAGCCTTGAGACATAATGCAACAAAACAATCTAAGCAATATATATCACATTCATCTTATACCTATTCTAACCTATAGGATCATTTTATTGGCTCTTTCATAAAAATTAATATTCTTAAATCCTTTGCTCTGATACCACTCTTTGTCACGACCCGGCCCGGTTAGCTCGCAAGTGCGAGGCGGGAACGAAAGTCGGACAGTAGGAAATTAATGAAAACCTTCACATTTCAAAATAAAAGGACATCTTAAAAACATAATGAAAGAGCCGCTAAAGAACTCCATGTAAAAAATTTTCATTTCATTCATCACCACATCAACATAAAGTTTACAAACTATGAAAGGTGTCTAAAAATTATTTCCTTATATTTCGTCTCTAATCCTTCTATTCAAATTATCAAAAATAACAAAACAAAATTTGCCGCCTATCGTCTCCCTACGACGGTACGTGAGGGGAGGTCTATCTGCCATTTATCCTTTACCAGATCCTCCTGAAAAGTGTCCCACAACATGGGTGAGTCACAACTCAATAGGTGTAAATGGCATTCAAATTAATTTAGGGTCAAGGGAAGAAAACTACAACATGCTTTGATATCTAAATAAAATAATAATCAACATATTACAATATTTTCTCTAAGGTGATGCATGTCTTTACTTCAACCTTCAAGTTCTTATCCCTCTCATAACATTTCTATTCTTCATTTTAAAACATTCATGCCTCAAATGATAGTCTCAAATGCATATAAACTAAATATGCAATGTTCATATATATATATATATATATATATAACACCTGTCTCGAAAGTATCACTTGTACTGATCAGGTATATAAATTTGGTCATTCCTTTACCATTGGTTCAAAAGAACCTCATTTACCATTTGGCTTATAAAAGCCTCCTTTACCATTGCTCAAAAAGAGCTCATTTGCCATTTGATACTTTTGCGTCAACATGCACATGCATGTAATTCTTATATATTCATAAGAGAGGCTTTTGTAAACTATTAATTAACTATTCAAGTGTATGTTTTCATAAGGATAAACATTCTTGCTATGCTCATATGTTTATTTGTATGTAA
Source organism: Dendrobium huoshanense (assembly GCA_016618105.1). Classification (NCBI taxonomy): domain Eukaryota; kingdom Viridiplantae; phylum Streptophyta; class Magnoliopsida; order Asparagales; family Orchidaceae; genus Dendrobium; species Dendrobium huoshanense. Next base: position 27,297,045 of record CM028344.1, read on the forward strand.
AGGGAAGACATGTGTAATACATGTAAAGTAAAGAGCATGAGATTCATTCATAAGTTCTAATGTTGCATAGAGAGGACTTTACATTTACATCAAATAACCATGAACTTATATAAGGGAACATGAGTCATAAGGATATCATAACGAGCTTAAAAAGAAAAATGTCATTTCTATGTATTTACATGTAAAGGATTTTTCTAAATTTAAAAGAAGTCCATTTCACCTACCTCAACTTGTGCACCATGTTGACCTTGATTTTGTCCAGAATTGGGCTTGGAGAGTTGACTTGGTCAAATTGACCAAGCCAGACCCCAAAACCCTCTCCAACGGGTTCAGTGAGTCGAGTCGAGTCTGTTGGACCCTGACTTGGACCCTAGGTCAACTCAGTTGACCAAGTCAACTAGGGTTGACCATCTAACCCCTTTAGGCCTCAAATCAAATTCAAATCCATTCAAACCCTTGCATGGCTTGATCTCACCTCCCCTTTGACTCTCTTGACTGATTTGACCAGGTCAAAGTTTGACTTGGTCAAATCGAGTCTTAAATAGGTCAAATTGGCCTATTTTAATGAGATTAAGAGCCATTTAATGCATTAACTCCTCCCCCTTGGATTTGAATCCAAAACCACGGCCTCCAAAGCCTGGTTTCCCTCCTAATTGGCCATGGATTTGATCCCCACCGTCAATCATAAAGAGGAGGCTTTAAATAGTGAAAATTAGGTTATTTTGGGGGTTCTCATGGATACTCCCTCTCTAGACCGCCTCAACACTTGAGATTTCGTGTGAGAGCCCTAGAGAGACTCCTCTCCCTTCCCCACGTCAAACCCGACCACCCAAGGCCGTCGGCGGCGGACTCTCCGGCGACCCGAGGAGATTTCCCTTCCGTTTCGTTTTGCGCAAGATCTAGACGTCGAAAGCTCGTAGTTTCTTCTTCAAATAGGAGCGTGGACAGTCTACAAGTGCAACAAGCCAGAGATCTCTCGATTTCATCGAGTATTTTGGGTAAATTTCTCAACCCTAGTTAGAACACCTCGAGTTAAATAGCGTCTTACATAGCGTGTTTTAGATCGAGATATTATATCCCCATGATTTCTGTTCAGCTATAGGATGTAGGTTTAAAATTTCGTGCAATTTCATCCACCCAACCGAAAGAAATCGTCAAAAAACCCCTTAGGGTTTCGGATTCGTCCGCCTGCTTGAGGGAACGATCGGGACCGTTGATCGTCCGATCAACGGCCGTGATCCGCGCTCTCCCGCGGTCTGGGCTGACTGCGGAACCCCGCCAGCGGTCCGGTTGGCCACGTGGCCTCATCGCAGCCGTCCGCTCGAATCGCGCGAAATCGACGGCTGCGATCTGTGCTGACTCGTTCAAGTGACGCGCGGGTCCCGCCGCAATCATCCCGCAATGATGGGCTAATGATTGCTGGCGGCGCAATCATTCGCCCGAACCGCGGGTCCAATGAACGCGCGCCACATGTCACCCGGCCGAATTTTTTTTATTTTAAATTTATTTTAAATAGTTTTTTTTATGTATTTTCACTCAAACAAATTGTAGAAATTTCATTTTTCGCCCGATTTTCGCGTATAATACCTCGTTGGACTCGTATCGTCGTCCTCTACACTACGAAAATTTGTTTTTATAAAAATAATATATATTTTTTAATTATTTAAGAAACAGTGAAAAATACTTTTTTTTTATCATTTAAAATATTATTTTAATATAATTATTATTATATTATTACTATTTAATTATTTTATTACATTATTCTTATTTTGAAATGTTAGTTTAGCTTTTTATTTTTATTGTTATTATTATTCTTATTATTATTATTATTATTATTATTATTTCTTTTAAAAATTATTTTAAAATAGACTTTAATGCCCTTTAAACTTCAAAAATTAGTAGCTCTCTCGTTTTCGCTCCGTTTTTAACGCACAACGCCTTGTTTTGAACGTATTTAGATTCTGCATTTTATGGAATTGGTTTTATTTGAAAATTTTGGGTCTGTGTGCAATTATTTTCAAAACCGTAAAATAGCAATGTTTAAAAATATTTAATTATCGTCTTTGAATTTCCAAAATTCATAACTTTGTCGTTTTAAGTCCGCTGTCAACGCACAATACCTTGTTTTGGATGTACACTGAATTCTGCATTTTTTAAAACTATTTTCAGATGAAAATTATGTCTGCATTTTTTGTCATTTCAAAAACAGTGAAACTGCACTATTTCAAAATATTATTTTATTGTATTTGAACTTGTAAATTTCGTATCTTCGCCGTTTTAAGTCGGATTTCGATGTGCGACCCCTCGTTCTTTTCAGCAAGACGAGCTTTATGTTTTAGAACCATTTCCAGCCCTTTATTTTGGCTGTCTCGACTGTTTTCTGTTTTATCCTATGATTCAGTTATTTTAATATTATTTAAATTAATTATCATGCTAATTATTTTTAAACTAAAAATTATTTTTTAAACTATTTTGAAACCTCGATTGAGTGGTCAGCGGGTTTCCCCATACTTATGTATTATGAATTGAATTATTTTCAATTATTTTATTTTCCAAAAATATATTTATATTTAAAAGTACTTTTAAATTATTTTAAAACTACTTATACCTAAATTCTAACTTTGGGATACCCGCTATCGTATGAAATTTTTGACATGGATTCTATGAATGAAGAGCAAATCATGGGGGAGTGGGTTAGTGAATGGTTGAGTCCCAATCATTCACTAATCCTTTCTTTAGGTGTCTTTCTTTTTTTATTTTTCGTAGATTGCATGTATAGGATTGCACCACCACCACTTAGTTTAGGCTCTCCTAGATCTAAGGACATGGCGTGTTTATTTTGTTTATGTATTCCATGCATTTACTACCTTGAGGGTTAGTATGAACTTCAGTTTAAACCCGTATAACGTAGTGACACCTTAAGGACAATAATTAAGGACCCGTCTAGCGAACTTAGAAGTTTTCTAAGAGCTAGGATAGATCCCGGAACGACATGAAAACCTCAAAACTTAAACCTAGTGACATCATAAGCCTTTCATAATTTTCTGGAAATTTTTAGGAGCTTTTAGAGCCCTTAATTAACCAACCCTAATTAACCCGCTAAATAAGGCCCCGAGACCTTCCAGAAATTACAATAAATACATCTTAGGTCAGAAAATTCTCCATAATACCGCAAACTGACCAGAATATGACCCTTGACCTTAGATAAATAGGGCTCCCTAGTTTGACTTCAGGTTGACCTACAATTTGACCCTAGGTGGAAATTACCTTTTTGCCCCTAATAAATTATTAAAAATTATTAAAAATCCCAAATTTTCTCCAAATACTTGGGATCACTTTCTCAGGTCATCCCTGACTTTTGGGAGTGATTCCAATCAGTTTGGAGCTCATTTGGATCAAAATAGTAAAAAAAGGCCCTTTTCTAGTTAATTTAGAAAATTCCCTTAAATACCCTATCTTTAGAAATTCATAACTAATTGTAGAAAATTCCAAATTAGGTAAACTCACTTGCATTAGATTCCAATTAGGGCCTAGTATTTATTAGAAATTTTAGGTTTCCAGAAATAGGCTTAGATGAGAAAGTCAACGTTTTGGTCAACCCTAGTTCATTTAGGGCCCGAAACTTAGAAAATTCATAACTTTGGATAGGGAACTCCGATTTCGGACTACTACCTTTCTAACTACTCGTATTAAGGTCTAGTATTTTTCTAAGTTGATAGAAGATCCAGGCTTAGCCTTTTTACCATAGTGACCTTTTGGACCCTTAGTCTAGTTCCTAGGAGGACCCGGAACTTTCTAAAATTGGCTAATGCAATTCAAACTTCAAATATGAATACCCTTAGTTCTTAAAACTGATCAACAAACTGAAATAATTAAAAATGCACCTTAATCCACTAATATTTGATTTTCAAATAAAATATTCTTTTCTGGCCTACAAAAAACTTGAACTTTAGACAATTTTAACTAACTACCCTGCCTAGGACCTATCCAAACTACACAAACCTTACACACACATAGAATGGTTTGCTAGGGCACCACTTCTAGATCTAGGTTAGGCCGCTGGGTTTTACTTTTCTGCTGTGTGCCGGAGCTTTCGCAGATTTCATTGCATGCTGTTTGAAAAAATGATTGGTGTGTTTGCTTACTTTTTCTGCACTCTGGATGTGAGCGTTAGACTTACCCATAGGTTAGGAGCGATATATATATACTGTTCTTCCGTGCAGGTAGCCATGCTCAAGCTGATAAAAGGGGGGCACCATTATACTTTCTAATGTTATCTTATGCACGTGTTTGCTCAGCTCCCCCTAAATAAAAATGAGGGCTAAAATTAAATAATTATAATTGCTACAGATGGAGCTGCTTAGCCCTCAGAGCATGGCTTGGCACAGGGTCAATGGTGTTAGCATTTTTATTTCCATATAAACTGCTTGGGATGATTATTAGGATAACCTTACAGGTGATTTAGAATTTACTGCTTTTTCAATAAATGTAAATTTGTATGTAATAATTGTTAAGAGTTGTGAAAACAACCTTTGAGTTGGGATATTCTTATCCAGCTTGAATTCTAAAAGAGGAAGGCATCCCTAAGGGGAGAGTCTTCTTCCATTTGGAAGATCAAGCTGGATGGCTTTAGATATCCAAAGAGAAAAAGCAATACCTCCATATTGGGGGAATTGTTTCTTCGTTTGGATATTCAAGCCACGACGGATCCAAGGAGTCCAAGGAGGAGAGATCCAAGGAGTCCAAGGAGGAGAGATCCAAGAAGTCTAAGGAGAAGATACCCAGAAGACTAAAGATTTGAAGACTCAATATCCCACTCAAAGTTGTTGGCGTCTGTCATAGGCTTAGAAAATCCGGGTTGTTGGCAGTGGTGTCCGGCCACTTTACTTTTCTGCATACCCTGGGTTGTATTTAAAGGGCAGTTGGCCTATGGACATTTACTTGATTAGTTGGATTTATATTGATGTGTTTACCTGATTGCGCAGTAGAATTACCTGCTTTTTCTAGGTTTCTTCCTTGCATGCCGCTCTTGTTTTCGCCTGGATTCCGTTAGGCTCTCTAAGGACTAAAAAATTCTTCTACTCATAACTAACTCCTAAAAATTTAAGTTTTAAATAAGATAGAAACTTAACGCACCTAGGGAATTGCCGGAATCGTCCGGGGTCACATGCATATTACTGCATCTTTCTTTCCTTGTTATAAGACATCTCCCTGCCTGCGGGTAGAGTCCGGATAATCTGGCCTATGAGGATGAAGTGCCGGACCTAGGGAGACTCAGTCTTTTCTAAAAATTATTTTATATTAAGCCTGTTTTTAAAATCTAAAGCATTCATGAGCTGACATTTCAACTAGCATGCATTGCATTAGAAATCAATTTAATTAAAATTTAATTGCATTAGTTAGGGGCATTCACCCAACATATGTCCAGGACCACTTAGGAAATTCTCTAGATGTCGGTCCTCTTTCCGATAAAATGTACCTCCCACCCATCTTTCATAATTGACCTGATAGCATGGTTTTGAAGCGATTAGGTGGTTAGCTGGCTCCCCCATCCAGGCTGGGATAAGTCCAGGTTTTGCATTGCATTAGTTAGGACACGGTCTTAGTGTGTGTCGAACACTAAGTCCAAACTAGATTTAAGATTCAAGGATACTACAGTCGGTCTCGTAGTATGCCTTAAATAGTAGGTAGGTCCTTTCTTTTCAGGGACCCCAAATCCTACTTATCCACGTTACAGGATGACGCCACCTCCATCCTTCTCTCACGCATGTGATTGGATGTTTGACTTTGATTTTCTCCAGTTTCTCTTTAGTACCCTAGAGCCTCCGAATGCTGGTATGAGCCACGCATGTTGATTCAGTCCATTCGGACCTTTCTTCCCTTTGAGTAGGATTTCCTAGTTTGTACCCTTGTGCCAATCCCACTTTAAGAGAGGATAATGTATAATCCTTAATCGAGAGTTTTCTCAGGCTCCGGCCTGGGATGTAATTAACCACGGGGGCTTGCGCCCGTGGGAAACTTGGTCTCCACAATCTACTAAACCCCATTCGAGCTCTTGCATCGGATGGGGGAAACCCGTGATTTGGTCGTGTATATTACTACCCATCGGGGTGTGTTGGTGAAAGCCTCTATCCTCAATGGTTAGTCGTATGCACGATCCAATCTGTCCCTTCCAATCGACCCGTTCGCGCGGTGCTCTTTCGGAGGTCCACAGGTTTCTGGCGACCACGGTGGGACCAGTTTCTCTCTCCATCTTTGGATCATATATTATCTTTTCTTGTGTGTACTCCGGGATTGGTACTCCTTAGATTAGGTCCGTCCCACTCTTAGTTAGGGTCTCTCCTTAGTTAGGGTTCCTTTCCCTTAGTTAGGGTTTTCTTCCCTACTCTACTTCTTTCCAGCCTAGCAGGCTATTCCGTCACTTTTGCTTTTGGTTCGGACGCACGGGTGACTCTCCCGGAGTCCCTGCTCGCTAGTCCGCCAGTGGGAGGGATCACTTTTGGTTCCTTCACTGACTCGGCTTTCGTCACCCTTGGCGGGCTGACCCCGGCGGAGGCTGCGGCATTCTCTCCTCCCCAGAGGAGAGGACGCGCAGTCATGCGCCCGTTTGGACGTCCTGCTGCTCGGCGCCCAGTCCGAGCATCACGTCCTGTTCCTGTTCCTACGCCAGTGCGCCCTGTGGCTAGGCGACCAGTGCCTAGGCCACTTCCTGTTCCAGCGGTCAGGCGTCCAGTGCCTGTCGCTCCTGCTGCACAGGTTGCCTCAGCCGCTCAGCGCCGGCAGCCTGCTGTAGTTCCCCCTGTTCGTCCAGTGGTCCGGCGTCCAGCGCCGGCCGCTCCTGCAGCACAGGTTGCTCCGGCCCCTCAGCGCCGGCAGCCTGCTGCTACTGTTACTCCCGCTGTTCCAGCGGAAGTACCTCGTGTTCGGGTTCCCCCTCCCACTTCCACCAGGAAGAGGGGTGCCCAGACCGAGGTGCCTTCTCCTACCACTGGTCGGGTTTCTGTGTTCGCCCGACTTTCTCACCCTGAGGTTGTTGGGCAGACCCCGACACTTCCTGTTGTTCCTTTTCCCGGTTCTGATGTTCCTTCCTCTTCCACCTCCGGCCTTGGGAGAAGGGCCAGGAGGAATAGGAACAGGAGACTTCGTTTAGCTGCGTCAGAGGCAGAGAGGCAGCAGATGGCTGATGCCATAGCTCACCAGGAGCTTGTTGAGAGGACAGTGGCTCCCAGGCAGCGGAGGCCACAACGAGTTACGGTTGTGCCAGTTCCAGAGGTTGTAGTGGCTCCCGAGATAGAGGCAGTGCAGGGAGGACGTTTTTCCCCGTTAACACATAGTGGGGATGAGGAGGACGTTGCCCGCATTGCGGCGGCTCCTCCTGTTACCACTATCCTACCCCGTGCTAGGATCCCTAGAGACGCTGGTGTTCGAGCCCTCACCCAGAGGATTCGAAACATCATTCGCCTAGCAGGTGGTAGGGGTCCTGTCGATCGGCAGAAGTTACTCTGTCAGATTTCTCGGGCCACCTTTCAGTTGCGAGGACAGACTGCTAGGAGGCTTTACAGCTGGCAGAGGTGTCAGACAGCTCAGCAGCCTGCAGATACAGTTCCAGTAGTCAGACCCCCGGCGGTTACTCCTGCTGCAGGACGACGCCCACGTCGTCGAGGACGGAGACAGCAGCGGAGGCCTGCCCAGCCTCAGGTCAGTACAGAGGTTGTAGTCCCAGAGCAGCCAGTTGCTCGTGCAGCACCCCACCGTAGGAGGTGGGTTTGGAGGCGTCGGCAGGCGGACACCTCTGTCGACCCAGTTGAGCCAGTAGAGGCAGCACCACCGTCAGATACAGAGTAGTTTGACGATGTAGATGATTTGATGGATGTAGCAGTTACTTCCGAGGCAGAGGTAGTCCCGATGATGTGCGATGAGGAGGTGGCACCTACTCCAAAGGGGTCCCCAGAGAGAGATGAGACAGAGTCAGTCCGTAGCCCTCATAGGATTGGTTCTCCTATGAGTCCCTACATAGAGGCACTTCGTCGGATCTTTTCAGAGGGTGACTCATTCGAGGATGAGTCAGATGAGGATATACCAGTACACCAGGTCTGTGAGACTACCCGTCGAGGTCACTCGGATGAGCAGAGAGAGCCCGAGGACCAGGATGAGAGGGAAGACCCCGAGGCAGGAGGGTCTCCGAGGTCAGTAGCTACAGACACCACAGTCTTACACTTACAGACTCAGATGGCCACTGGGAAGATCCATCTTCAGGACAGTGATTTGATACAGCCTTTAGATAAGGCTACTCAGACAGTTCAGATGATCTCTAGTTCCAGCCATAGTGACAGTCAGAGTTACAGTCAGGGCAGCAGTGGCAGATTACTCCACAGTTCTGAGGAAGAGTGGCAGCTATCACTCTCCAAGGAGACTTAGCAGGTGATTGAGTAAGCTGTACAAAGTTTAGAGGCAGTTGAGATGAGGCCTCCCAAGGCCAAGTCGGCAGTTGCCCCTCCAGCTTCTTCGTTAGCACTAGTTTTTCTTTTCTTTCTTCTGTTGTAGTGCCAGATGAGCACATTTTCTTTTTGCTTTCACTTGTGCTAAAAAAAAAAAAATGATTGTAACCTCAAAAGGGAAGACAGACCCCCTTCCAGCACTTGGATTGGAGGACCTCGTTCTCCCTTATTTTGATGATTAATCAATAAAAAATGATGATTTGATATTATGATGACTCTCTCACTTCTTTTAGTTCTACTAGCTTTGTAGTGATGACTCATGAAAGAGTATGATCTCTCTATCTCACCTCAGGGGTGGAGAGATTTCTTCTTTTGAACTAAAATCTTTTTCAAATTGAAATTGAATTTAGAAGTGAAAATTTTCTTTACTATCTTGTGATTCTCTATCTCGTAGATAACAATAGTATATTGATGCATAAAACTTCATAATTTTCTTAATCATGTTATTCATTCTTATCAGAGGATAGGATTTGTTTTGTAGATCATTCTTCCTTGTCCAAGAGAAGTAAGTATTCTTCTCTTGTACTTGGAAGATGATCTTACAACTGAGAAACAGTTTTTTTTTTTTTAGAGATTTGGAAAAGGAAGCCAGTTACAAAAAATGAGAAGATGCGCAAAGCGCCAAAAGTGAAAGATACACAAAGTGTATCAAGTGATTGAAATTTGTGCAAAGCACATGAAAGTTGAGAAAGTGGCTCAAAGAGCCCAAAAGTTATAAGTAAATGGCTTCCCTTTCTAGTAAATCTCTAAATCTCAGAAAATCTATATCCTTTCGATATTTTTGACACTTGATTCTGAAAATTATGATTTTGAAATCATCATTATACATTGATATCCTATAAGATGTGGAAGTCTATTCTCATACTAGAAATGAAGAAAATTAAATTTCTTTGTCTAATTTAAATTACTTTTTGGATTAGATTTAAATTCAAGAGAGAAAAATACTCATATAAGTGAGATGTCATGATTTAGCTAGTATGGAGCTTGATCTGAGTTTGTAAATTTAAATTGAGGTTCTTTTTAAGATTAGAGGGAGTTAAATATTAAAAACTCCTTTGAGATATGTGCTCACTTATCACTTTTGACTGGGTCCACACCCTCCTGTACTTGTTAGGAGCGGTGATGTTGATCCTTTATTAAAAAGTGAATGGTTTCTTCCTGTCAGCCCTACTCTGATAATTGAAGCACCCAGTCCATTCATATGAGATGAATGTGATATGGGATGTCTAAATAATTGATTTAGACCATTAAGAGATATGATACTGGGTCCACACCCTCCTACTTTTGTTAGGTTTGGTGATGTTGATCCTCTACTAGGATGAGATTTTCTTCTTCCTATCAGTCCTGCTCTGATAGCGAAAGCCCCCAGTCCATTCACATGAGTTGAATCTGATCGGGGATGTCGTAGTCTTTTTAGATTAGACTCTTTTGGAAGAGGATACTGGGTCCATACTCACCTATGTTAGTCAGCTGGGGTGATAGCGAGCCATTATCCTTATGAAATTCTCTTCTTCCTATCAGTCTTGATCTGATAGATGTAACCCACAGTCCATTCATATGGGTTGAATGTGATTAGGGATGCCAGAGACATTAATTTATACTCTTTTGGAGGTAGGATATTGGGTCCACACCATCCTATGCTAGTCAGGTGTGGTAGTGTTGATCCTCTATCCTGATGTTGATCTTGATTATGCATTAATTTTAATATGATTATACCCCTAGTCCATTCATATGGGTTGAATGTGATCAGGGATGTCAAAGTCATTAGTTTAGACTCTTTTAGAAGTAGGATACTGGGTCCACACCATCCTGCGATAGTTAGGCGTGGTAGTGTTGATCCTCTATCTTAATGATTGATTTTAGTTATACATCGACTTCACTATGATTGTACTCCCCAGTTTATTCACATGAGTTGAATGTGGTCTGGGTTATCAAAACCAATGATTTATTTTCTTATAAGATCTTATGTGATTTTCTCTCTCCCCAGTTTTGTTCATGTAGCGAATATGGTCTGGGATATCAAAACCAAATCACAATTCCCTTAAATAAAAAAAAAAAAAAATAGATGTGATAAAGAAAAAGAGGGAAGATCTTAGCAGAGCAAAATCGGTTGCCCTTGTCACAGGAGGAACCCGATAATACTCTCTAAAAGCATGAGCTTCCTAAAGTTCTTTTTCTTCCCTCTCCTTTGAGGTGCCTTGGTGTTTGCCTCAAGGATGAAAGCACACATATCTGAGTATGATTTTTCACAACTTTAATTATCTTTGTTAAGTGATGTAGTACATTGTGTTTTGAATGTTAAACATTACTACCTTGTGGGCTTGGGTCTTTCTGAGGAAGGATCAATCCCCTTCTGCCATCTTTCGGCAGTCTACTCCCCATTCATACACTACTCTGAGCTGCCAGAGTGATCTTATGAATGCGATAATGTTACTTCCACTTCTCGCAGGGTCCTACCCGATCAGGGTAGGTGCTACCACTGTGACCCTTCTAATGTTTTATTAATTTTGTACATGATTACTATCCTCAGGTAGTGAGTGTGTCCCCTTACTACCTAGAGTTGTTTTTCTTGTAGTGATGTAGTATACCTTGCCTCGGATATCAACATCACTACTTTGAGAACTTTGAGCTTTTAGCGGAAGAACAGTTCTCCTACTCCTTTTCGTGACCTATCCTACCATTCATACACTAGGCTCAGTCGCCGGATTAGTCTTATGAATGAGTTGAGGTCACTTTCACTTTCCACAGGGTCCCACTAGTTTCTGTGGGTGTCACCACTGGGAGGTTTTTCTTACTCAGAGTTGTTGTCCTTGGTAGAGAGGATGATCCCTCGCTACTTTGGCTCTTTTTCTTACCTGGTGATATAGGGCATCACACCTTAGATGCTACCACCACCTTTTCCTTGAGTTTTGATCCTCTAGTAGAGAGTCGGCTCTTTCAGATGCTTTTACCACTTGTTTTCCCATCGAGACCCGACTCCTAGCTGCCAGAGAAGTCCTTTGGATGTTTTGATATTGTTTCTACCTCTTACAGAGTTCCCATCAGTTAGTATGGGTTCACTACTGTAGCCTCTTTGAGGATTAGTTTTACCAGGCGTAGTTCTGCCTTCTGTAGTTGAGGTGCCCCCTCGCTACTCGAGTTCTTTTTACTCCTTGGGAATGAGATCGCCCCTTTACACACTTTACAGCGGGTATATCTCTTCCAGCCTTCTGGATAGATGTCGTTCTGATGTCTTCTCCCCCCTTTTAGGGTTAGGGTTCTCTAGGAGATCCTGACAGCATTTGGATACTCATGACCACGACGATTTATCCTCTACCATGTGGTTACCAGGTTGCTAGAAAGGGTTCCCTAGGTGATTCTGCCCTCAAAATTGTCCCATTTACTTACCTCTTTTTCCCTCACATCCCTACACAGATGTGTGTTGGGCTGATGTCGAGGTGACTTTTGACCTTCTATTCTGCTGTTTGAAATGAACAGACAGATAGTTGAGTTTACCTGGTAGAGAGGACCTGACAGAGCACCTGCAGGTACTCCTCGACACGCTCTCGTTTGCCCTGTCCTGATCAGACAGGCATCAGAGCCTGACTCTTTATTCACTTAGTTGAAATGACTGGGTGGGTATTGAGCCCTTCTTCATCTGCAAGACCGCACTGGCTACAGCAGATGTCGAAGCTTACCTGTTGAGTGAGCCCGACAGAGTCCCTGGGAGGCGTAATTCCTCAACGTTTCTTTCTTTTACTTCGGATGTCCTGTAAAAGACTACGCAGGCTTCCATTTTGTGGTTCATGAGCTTCTTGCTGAGGTCAGGCAGAAGTAGTGGCCACCCCAATCCACTGTTTCGAAAGGAGCAGGAGGGGCGGGATCCTTTTCACCCTCTACCCGCTGTCCAGATGCGGTCAGCCTGGTAGTTGGTTTTACTTTACCGTTGAGTGAGCCCGACAGAGTCCCTGGGAGGCGCAATTCCTCAACAACCCTTTACTTCGGATGTCCTGTAAAAGACTACGCTGGCTTCCATTTCGTGGTTCATGAGCTTCTTGCTGAGGTCAGGCAGAAGTAGTGGCCACCCAATCCACTGTTCCGAAAGGAACAGGAGGGGCGGGATCCTTTTCACCCCCTACCCGCTGTCCAGATGCGGTCAGCCTGGTAGTTGGTTTTACTTACCGTTGAGTGAGCCCGACAGAGTCCCTGGGAGGCGCAATTCCTCAATAACCCTTTACTTCGGATGTCATGTAAAAGACTAAGCAGGCTTCCATTTCGTGGTTCATGAGCTTCTTGCTGAGGTCAGGCAGAAGTAGTGACCACCCACATCCACTGTTCCGAAAGGAGCAGGAGGGGCGGGATCCTTTCACCCTCTACCCGCTGTCCAGATGCGGTCAGCCTGGTAGTTGGTTTTACTTTACCGTTGAGTGAGCCCGACAGAGTCCCTGGGAGGCGCAATTCCTCAACACCCTTTACTCGGATGTCCTGTAAAAGACTACACAGGCTTTCATTTCGTGTCTTCTTTACTTTTGCTGAGGTCAGGCGGAAGTATCGAGTCACCCCAATCCACTGTTCCGAAAGGATCAGGAGGGGCAGGATCCTTTTCACTTTCCACCCCGCTGTCCAGATACGGTCAGACGGGTAGCTGGTTTTACTTGGTAGAGAGGGCCTGACAGAGCACCTGGCAGGAACTCCTCGCCTCTTTTCCTGAGTGTCCTATTCTAATCAAACAGGCACCAGATTTTTGTGACTCTTTTGTTTACTGTCTTGAGTTGATCAGACAGATACTGAGTCACCCCAATCCACTGTCCTGAAATAGGCAAGAGGAGATGGGATCTTTTCACCTTCTATCCTGCTGTTTGAAATGAACAGACAGGAAGTTGGTTTGACTTACTTGGTAGAGAGGGTCTGACAGAGCACCTGGCAGGAACTCCTCGCCACTCTTTTTCTCTGAGTGTCTTGTTCCGATTAGGTAGACACCAGGCGTTGTGATTCCTTGTTTGCTGACATGATTTTGTCAGGCAAATATTGAGTCACCCCAATCCGCTGTCCTGAAATAGGCAGGAGGAGATGGGATCCCCTTCACCTTCTACTCTGCTGATTCAATATAGTCAGACAGATAGTTGGTATGCTTTTGTTACTCTACTTTTGGTCCTCTCTTTAGCTCTGCCCACTCCATAGGACAAGGCAATGAGAGATACCACCTTACTTTTTCACCCTTGAGGTGATCTTTACCCTTGATTCTCTCTTTGGCTCTGCCCTCACTATAGGGCAAAGCTAGGGGAGAGTTTCTTTACCTTCTTCACCCTAGTGGTGACCTTTACTGTTGATTCTCCTTTCGGCTCTGCCCTCGCTGTAGGGCAAGGCTATAGGAGAATCCCCTTACTTGGTTTTCACCTTTTGTTTTTTTAGGTGATATTTACCGTTGGTTCTATCCTTGGCTCTACCCTTGTCGAAGAGTAAGGCCAGGAGAAGACCCTGCTACCAGTTCACCATTTTGGTAATTCTGGACTTGTGCACTATTGCTCTTTCTCCTTTCATAGGCTCTACCCTCACTGTAGGATAAGGCCAGGAGAAGAGTTTTCTACCTTTCTTTCACCTTTTTGGTACCCTAACACTCTTGTACTCTTTACTCTCTCTTATGTGGCTTAGTCGGTCAACGCCAACACGAGCGGTTCACTAGTTGTTCGCCACTCCGGTTGGGGGTCCGTTTGTTGACCTTGATTTTGTTCAGAATTGGGCTTGGAGAGTTGACTTGGTCAAATTGACCAAGCCAGACCCCAAAACCCTCTCCAACGGGTTCAGTGAGTCGAGTCGAGTCTGTTGGACCCTGACTTGGACCCTAGGTCAACTCAGTTGACAAAGTCAACTAGGGTTGACCATCTAACCCCTTTAGGCCTCAAATCAAATTCAAATCCATTCAAACCCTTGCATGGCTTGATCTCACCTCCCCTTTGACTCTCTTGACTGATTTGACCAGGTCAAAGTTTGACTTGGTCAAATCGAGTCTTAAATAGGTCAAATTGGCCTATTTTAATGAGATTAAGAGCCATTTAATGCATTAACTCCTCCCCCTTGGATTTGAATCCAAAACCACGGCCTCCAAAGCCTGGTTTCCCTCCTAATTGGCCATGGATTTGATCCCCACCGTCAATCATAAAGAGGAGGCTTTAAATAGTGAAAATTAGGTTATTTTGGGGGTTCTCATGGATACTCCCTCTCTAGACCGCCTCAACACTTGAGATTTCGTGTGAGAGCACTAGAGAGACTCCTCTCCCTTCCCCACGTCAAACCCGACCACCCAAGGCCGTCGGCGGCGGACTCTCCGGCGACCCGAGGAGATTTCCCTTCCGTTTCGTTTTGCGCAAGATCTAGACGTCGAAAGCTCGTAGTTTCTTCTTCAAATAGGAGCGTGGACAGTCTACAAGTGCAACAAGCCAGAGATCTCTCGATTTCATCGAGTATTTTGGGTAAATTTCTCAACCCTAGTTAGAACACCTCGAGTTAAATAGCGTCTTACATAGCGTGTTTTAGATCGAGATATTATATCCCCATGATTTCTGTTCAGCTATAGGATGTAGGTTTAAAATTTCATGCAATTTCATCCACCCAACCGAAAGAAATCGTCAAAAAACCCCTTAGGGTTTCGGATTCGTCCGCCTGCTTGAGGGAACGATCGGGACCGTTGATCGTCCGATCAACGGCCGTGATCCGCGCTCTCTCCGCGGTCTGGGCTGACTGTGGAACCCCGCCAGCGGTCCGGTTGGCCACGTGGCCTCATTGCAGCCGTCCGCTCGAATCGCGCGAAATCGACGGCTGCGATCTGTGCTGACTCGTTCAAGTGACGCGCGGGTCCCGCCGCAATCATCCCGCAATGATGGGCTAATGATTGCTGGCGGCGCAATCATTCGCCCGAACCGCGGGTCCAATGAACGCGCGCCACGTGTCACCCGGCCGAATTTTTTTATTTTAAATTTATTTTAAATAGTTTTTTTTATGTATTTTCACTCAAAAAAATTGTAGAAATTTCATTTTTCGCCCGATTTTTGCGTATAATACCTCGTTGGACTCGTATCGTCGTCCTCTACACTACGAAAATTTGTTTTTATAAAAATAATATATATATTTTTAATTATTTAAGAAACAGTGAAAAATACTTTTTTTTATCATTTAAAATATTATTTTAATATAATTATTATTATATTATTACTATTTAATTATTTTATTACATTATTCTTATTTTGAAATGTTAGTTTAGCTTTTTATTTTTATTGTTATTTTATTCTTATTATTATTATTATTATTATTATTATTATTATTTCTTTTAAAAATTATTTTAAAAAGACTTTAATGCCCTTAAACTTCAAAAATTAGTAGCTCTCTCTCGTTTTCTCTCCGTTTTTAACGCACAACGCCTTGTTTTGAACGTATTTAGATTCTGCATTTTCTGGAATTGGTTTTATTTGAAATTTTGGGTCTGTGTGCAATATTTTCAAAACAGTAAAATAGCAATGTTTAAAAATATTTAATTATCGTCTTTGAATTTCCAAAATTCATAACTTTGTCGTTTTAAGTCCGCTGTCAACGCACAATACCTTGTTTTGGATGTACACTGAATTCTGCATATTTTAAAACTATTTTCAGATGAAAATTATGTCTGCATTTTCTGTCATTTCAAAAACAGTGAAACTGCACTATTTCAAATATTATTTTATTGTATTTGAACTTGTAAATTTCGTATCTTCGCCGTTTTAAGTCGGATTTTGATGTGCGACCCCTCGTTCTTTTCAGCAAGTCGAGCTTTATGTTTTAGAACCATTTCCAGCCCTTGATTTTGGCTGTCTCGACTGTTTCTGTTTTATCCTATGATTCAGTTATTTTATATTATTTAAATTAATTATCATGCTAATTATTTTTAAACTAAAATTATTTTTTAAAACTATTTTGACCTCGATTGAGTGGTCAGCGGGTTTCCCCATACTTATGTATTATGAATTGAATTATTTTCAATTATTTTATTTTCCAAAATATATTTATATTTAAAAGTACTTTAAATTATTTTAAAACTACTTATACCTAAATTCTAACTTTGGGATACCCGCTATCGTATGAAATTTTAGACATGGATTCTATGAATGAAGAGCAAATCATGGGGGATTGGGTTAGTGAATGGTTGAGTCCCAATCATTCACTAATCCTTTCTTTAGGTGTCTTTCTTTTTTTTTATTTTTCGTAGATTGTATGTATAGGATTGCACCACCACCACTTAGTTTAGGCTCTCCTAGATCTAAGGAAATGGCGTGTTTATTTTGTTTATGTATTCCATGCATTTACTACCTTGAGGGTTAGTATGAACTTCAGTTTAAACCCGTATAACGTAGTGACACCTTAAGGACAATAATTAAGGACCCGTCTAGCGAACTTAGAAGTTTTCTAGGAGCTAGGATAGATCCCGGAACGACATGAAAACCTCAAAACTTAAACCTAGTGACATCATAAGCCTTTCATAATTTTCTGGAAATTTTTAGGAGCTTTTAGAGCCCTTAATTAACCAACCTAATTAACCCGCTAAATAAGGCCCCGAGACCTTCCGGAAATTACAATAAATACATCTTAGGTCAGAAAATTCTCCATAATACCTCAAACTGACAAGAATATGACCCTTGACCTTAGATAAATAGGGCTCCCTAGTTTGACTTCAGGTTGACCTACAATTTGACCCTAGGTGGAAATTACCTTTTTGCCCCTAATAAATTATTAAAAATTATTAAAAATCCCAAATTTTCTCCAAATACTTGGGATCACTTTCTCAGGTCATCCCTGACTTTTGGGAGTGATTCCAATCAGTTTGGAGCTCATTTGGATCAAAATAGTAAAAAGGGCCCTTTCCTAGTTAATTTAGAAAATTCCCTTAAATACCATATCTTTAGAAATTCATAACTAATTGTAGAAATTCAAATTAGGTAAACTCACTTGCATTAGATTCCAATTAGGGCCTAGTATTTATTAGAAATTTTAGGTTTCCAGAAATAGGCTTAGATGAGAAGTCAACTTTTTGGTCAACCCTAGTTCATTTAGGGCCCGAAACTTAGAAAATTCATAACTTTGGATAGGGAATTCCGATTTCGGCCTACTACCTGTCTAACTACTCGTATTAAGGTCTAGTATTTTTCTAAGTTGATAGAAGATCCAGGCTTAGCCTTTTTACCATAGTGACCTTTTGGACCCTTAGTCTAGTTCCTAGGAGGACCCGGAACTTTCTAAAATTGGCTAATGCAATTCAAACTTCAAATATGAATACCCTTAGTTCTTAAAACTGATCAACAAACTGAAATAATTAAAATGCACCTTAATCCACTAATATTTGAATTTCAAATAAAATATTCTTTTCTCGCCTACAACAAACTTGAACTTTAGACAATTTTAACTAACTACCCTGCCTAGGACCTATCCAAACTACACAAACCTTACACACACATAGAATGGTTTGCTAGGGCACCACTTCTAGATCTAGGTTAGGCCGCTGGGTTTTACTTTTCTGCTGTGTGCCGAGCTTTCGCGGATTTCATTGCATGCTGTTTGAAAAAATGATTGGTGTGTTTTGCTTACTTTTTCTGCACTCTGGATGTGAGCGTTAGACTTACCCATAGGTTAGGAGCGATATATATATACTATTCTTCCGTGCAGGTGGCCATGCTCAAGCTGATAAAAGGGGGGGCACCATTATACTTTCTAATGTTGTCTTATGCAGGTGTTTGCTCAGCTCCCCTAAATAAAAATGAGGGCTAAAATTAAATAATTATAATTGCTACAGATGGAGCTGCTTAGCCCTCAGAGCATGGCTTGGCACAGGGTCAATGGTGTTAGCATTTTATTTCCATATAAACTGCTTGGGATGATTATTAGGATAACCTTACAGGTGATTAGAATTTACTGCTTTTTCAATAATGTAAATTTGTATGTAATAATTGTTAAGAGTTGTGAAAACAACCTTTGAGTTGGGATATTCTTATCCAGCTTGAATTCTAAAAGAGAAGGCATCCCTAAGGGGAGAGTCTTCTTCCATTTGGAAGATCAAGCTGGATGGCTTTAGATATCCAAAGAGAAAAGCAATACCTCCATATTGGGGGAATTGTTTCTTCGTTTGGATATTCAAGCCACGACGGATCCAAGGAGTCCAAGGAGGAAGATCCAAGGAGTCCAAGGAGGAGAGATCCAAGAAGTCTAAGGAGAAGATACCCAGAAGACTAAAGATTTGAAGACTCAATATCCCACTCAAAGTTGTTGGCGTCTGTCATAGGCTTAGAAAATCCGGGTTGTTGGCAGTGGTGCCCGGCCACTTTACTTTTCTGCATACCCTGATTGCGCAGTAGAATTACCTACTTTTTCTAGGTTTCTTCCTTGCATGCCGCTCTTGTTTTCGCCTGGATTCCGTTAGGCTCTCTAAGGACTAAAAAATTCTTCTACTCATAACTAACTCCTAAAATTTAAGTTTTAAATAACATAGAAACTTAACGCACCTAGGGAATTGCCGGAATCGTCCGGGGTCACATGCATATTACTGCATCTTTCTTTCCTTGTTATAAGACATCTCCCTGCCTGCGGGTAGAGTCTGGATAATATGGCCTATGAGGATGAAGTGCCGGACCTAGGGAGACTCAGTCTTTTCTAAAATTATTTTATATTAAGCCTGTTTTTAAATCTAAAGCATTTATGAGCTGACATTTCAACTAGCATGCATTGCATTAGAAATTAATTTAATTAAAATTTATTGCATTAGTTAGGGGCATTCACCCAACATATGTCCAGGACCACTTAGGAAATTCTCTAGATGTCGGTCCTCTTTCCGATAAAATGTACCTCCCACCCATCTTTCATAATTGACCTGATAGCATGGTTTTGAAGCGATTAGGTGGTTAGCTGGCTCCCCCATCCAGGCCGGGATAAGTCCAGGTTTTGCATTGCATTAGTTAGGACACGGTCTTAGTGTGTGTCGAACACTAAGTCCAAACTAGATTAAGATTCAAGGATACTACAGTCGGTCTCGTAGTATGCCTTAAATAGTAGGTAGGTCCTTTCTTTTCAGGGACCCCAAATCCTACTTATCCGCGTTACAGGATGACGCCACCTCCATCCTTCTCTCACGCATGTGATTGGATGTTTGACTTTGATTTTCTCCAGTTTCTCTTTAGTACCCTAGAGCCTCCGAATGCTGGTATGAGCCACGCATGTTGATTCAGTCCTTTCGGACCTTTCTTCCCTTTGAGTAGGATTTCCTAGTTTTGTACCCTTGTGCCAAACCCACTTTAAGAGAGGATAATGTTATAATCCTTAATCC